>CM076986.1:24630702-24633202 GCA_039105355.1 Benthosema pterotum
CACACACGCTGCGGCTCCGAGGGCAAGCTGCAGCGGGCTAGACACTTGCCGAGCACCCGCATACACGCGCGGCGCATGCGGGTGACGTCGTTTGTTGGTGGTGCATGTCCTCCAACTCCCAGAGGGGGGTTGGAGTAGAGAGAGTTGCCCGGCGAAAGCTCCACAGTATCCAGCCGAGTGGCACCATGATTAGAGTGTCTGCCTTTGAACTCGGCGGCCCGGGTTCGACTCCCGGCCGGGGCATAGCCAAATTCTGTAAACATGTGTGCGAGTGAATACCAAAGCTTACCCGCCTTAAGCGGGACACTGCTAAGTAAAGTTAGAAGTAATAAAGTTAGAAGTAAAGTTAGTAAAGTTCCGGCGCGTTGACACTTGGCCACCGCGGCCGATATCCATCGATAGTGGCAGTACCCTCGGCCGGCGGCGGTGGGGGGTGGTGGGTGGTGCATGGCCCCAGAGGGATGCTCTGGGGGCTGGGTTGGAGTGAATGCCCCTGGACGGGCCTGGTGAGTGGTGCATGGCCCCAGAGGGATGCTCTGGGGGCTGGGTTGGAGTGAATGCCCCTGGACGGGGCCTGGTGAGTGGTGCATGGCCCCAGAGGGATGCTCTGGGGGCTGGGTTGGAGTGAATGCCCCTGGACGGGGCCTGGTGGGGGGTGCATGGCCCCCAGGGTGGGTTGGAGAGAAGGCCCCTGTCTGGTGCACTTGGTACTGGCGGCAGTACCCTGGACAGACGGCCAGGAGTGTCTCAGAGTCCCACGGTATGCGCATGGGGCGCGGGCCCCTGCCAGAAATATTTCTAAGTGTCAGAGTATGGCCAGGGGCGCGGGCCCCTGCCAGAAATATTTCTAAGTGTCAGAGTATGGCCAGGGGCGCGGGCCCCGGCCAGAAATATTTCTAAGTGTTAGAGTATGCCCAGGGGCGTGCGGTCCGTGCGGCGCGGTACATCACTCTTTATGCCCCGAGAGGGGTGCTTAAGGGTGGGTGCACATGTTCGGACGGAGCGCCGGGTGGTGGCCTTCCCCTCCGGGAGGGTGCCTGACTCGGGGCCCGGGCCAGGGCCCCCGCCCGGCGGGTCAGCGCCCAGGGCGTGGGCCCTGGGCCTGGTGGTGGTGCATGGCCCCCAGAGGCATGGCCTCTGGGGGAGAGATTGGAGAGAAAGCCCCTGGACGGGGCATGGTGGTGGTGCATGGCCCCCAGAGGGAGTGCCTCTGGGGGAGAGATTGGAGAGGTGCCTGGTGCACTGGGTACTGGCGGCAGTACCCTGGCCAGGCTGCCTGGTGGCGCCCTTCGGCGGCGGGGGGCGTCTGGTAGTGGTGCATGGGCCCCAGAGGCTGGCCTCTGGGGGTAAGGTTGGAGGTAGAGCCCCTGGACTGATGCAGTTGGTTCGGGGCGCAGTTCCCAGTTTGTCCACAAGGCGGCGCCCTTCGGGGTGGGGCGGCCGTCTGGTAGTGGTGCATGGGCCCCAGAGGCTGGCCTCTGGGGGTAAGGTTGGAGGTAGAGCCCCTGGACTGATGCAGTTGGTTCGGGGCGCAGTTCCCAGTTTGTCCACAAGGCGGCGCCCTTCGGGGTGGGGCGGCCGTCTGGTAGTGGTGCATGGGCCCCAGAGGCTGGCCTCTGGGGGTAAGGTTGGAGGTAGAGCCCCTGGACTGATGCGGTTGGTTCGGGGCGCAGTTCCCAGTTTGGCCACCAGGCGGCGCCTGACCTCCAGGCCCCCACCAGGGGGGCGTGCGGCCGACCCATGCCCGGCAAAGGTGCCTGCTCACATGCGGAGTGTCCCCCTCTCCGCATGTGCAGCCTGGAGTGGTGAAATGCTTTTGGTTTGCCGTTTGGTTCGGGGCCGAAGTGGCCGAAGCCCCGAGCTCCTGGGCTTGGTTCCCTCTTCCCCCCTCTGTACCCGGGGACCCCCAGAGCTCCAGACTTTGGCCATCCCGTATGTAGGAGAGCGCTCCTCCGACCGATGTCCACCCCAGGGCGGCCCCCTGAGCCGCCCTGGCCCTTAAAAAAAAATATTTTTTTCGGACCTCCAGCCCGGCACCCAGGCCACGCGCCGATGTTACCCAGGGAAGAGTGCCTGCGCGTGGGGCACGTTTTCGCCAATGCTGGGTGCCGGGCTCTGGAGGTCCGGAAAAAAATCGATTTTTTTTCTAAGTGTCTGAGCGTCCCCCGTGCAGCCGGGCAGGAAAAGAATAATAGGAGGGAGCCCAGGACCTCCTGGGCTTTCCTCCCTCTTCCTCCCTCCCCCCCGGAAAAGAATAATAGGAGGGAGCCCAGGACCTCCTGGGCTTTCCTCCCTCTTCCTCCCTCCCCCCCGGCTCCCCCAAGACCGTTCGCAGACTTTTCCCATCCCGGATATAGGAACCAGGCCGGGCGGCCGACCTGGTCTGGAAGTCAGCCGGCCGGGCAGCAGAACCCCGGCCTGGGGAAGACTCGGGCGCCTCGCCCCTGGCGAGCTCCGGAGCTTTTCCCCGTCAGATCGATTGGAACGCGAAGCCCGCCTC
>CM076986.1:24640452-25115452 GCA_039105355.1 Benthosema pterotum
TCGACATTTTTTCAAAAACGCCAGAAAACGACGAAAAACGCCATACTATAGCATGGCGTCCGAGACCGTGTACTATAGCCCATGGTTTTTCTTCGATTTCGACATTTTCAAAACGCTCAAAAACAACAAAAAACGCCATACTATAGCATGACGTCCGAGACCGTGTACTATAGCCCATGGTTTTTCTTCGATTTCGACATTTTTTCAAAACGCTCAAAAACGCTCCGAGACCATGTACTATAGCCCATGGTTTTTCTTCGATTTCAACATTTTTTCAAAAACGCTCAAAAACAACGAAAAACGCCATACTATAGCATGGCGTCCGAGACCGTGTACTATAGCCCATGGTTTTTCTTCGATTTCGACATTTTTTCAAAAACGCCAGAAAACGACGAAAAACGCCTTACTAACGCATGGCGTCCGAGACCGTGTACTATAGCCCATGGTTTTTCTTCGATTTCGACATTTTTTCAAAACGCTCAAAAACGCTCCGAGACCATGTACTATAGCCCATGGTTTTTCTTCGATTTCGACATTTTTTCAAAAACGCTCAAAAACAACAAAAAACGCCATACTATAGCATGGCATCTGAGACCGTGTACTATAGCCCATGGTTTTTCTTCGATTTCGACATTTTTTCAAAAACGCCAGAAAACTACGAAAAAACGCCATACTATAGCATGGCGTCCGAGACCGTGTACTATAGCCCATGGTTTTTCTTCGATTTCGACATTTTTTCAAAACGCTCAAAAACGCTCCGAGACCATGTACTATAGCCCATGGTTTTTCTTCGATTTCGACATTTTTTCAAAAACGCTCAAAAACAACGAAAAACGCCATACTATAGCATTGTGTCCGAGACCGTGTACTATAGCCCATGGTTTTTCTTCGATTTCGACATTTTTTCAAAACGCTCAAAAACGCTCCGAGACCATGTACTATAGCCCATGTTTTTTCTTCGATTTTAACATTTTTTCAAAACGCTCAAAAACGCTCCGAGACCATGTACTATAGCCCATGGTTTTTCTTCGATTTCGACATTTTTCCAAAACGCTCAAAAACAACGAAAAACGCCATACTATAGCATGGCGTCCGAGACCGTGTACTATAGCCCATGGTTTTTCTTCGATTTCGACATTTTCTTCAAAAACGCCAGAAAACGACGAAAAACGCCATACTATAGCATGGCGTCCGAGACCGTGTACTATAGCCCATGGTTTTTCTTCGATTTCGACATTTTTTCAAAACGCTCAAAAACGCTCCGAGACCATGTACTATAGCCCATGGTTTTTCTTCGATTTCGACATTTTTTCAAAAAACGCCAGCAGAAAACGACGAAAACGCCTTACTAACGCATGGTGTCCGAGACCGTGTACTATATATAGCCCATGGTTTTTCTTCGATTTCGACATTTTTTCAAAACGCTCAAAAACAACAAAAAACGCCATACTATAGCATGGCGTCCGAGACCGTGTACTATAGCCCATGGTTTTTCTTCGATTTCGACATTTTTTCAAAAACGCTCAAAAACAACGAAAAACGCCATACTATAGCATTGCGTCCGAGACCGTGTACTATAGCCCATGGTTTTTCTTCGATTTCGACATTTTTTCAAAACGCTCAAAAACGCTCCGAGACCATGTACTATAGCCCATGGTTTTTCTTCGATTTCGACATTTTTTCAAAACGCCAGAAAACAACGAAAAGCGCCATACTATAGCATGGCGTCCGAGACCGTGTACTATAGCCCATGGTTTTTCTTCGATTTCGACATTTTTTCAAAACGCTCAAAAACAACAAAAAAAGCCATACTATAGCATGGCATCCGAGACGTGTACTATAGCCCATGGTTTTTCTTCGATTTCGACATTTTTTCAAAACGCTCAAAAACGCTCCGAGACCATGTACTATAGCCCATGGTTTTTCTTCGATTTCGACATTTTTTCAAAACGCTCAAAAACGCTCCGAGACCATGTACTATAGCCCATGGTTTTTCTTCGATTTCGACATTTTTTCAAAACGCTCAAAAACGCTCCGAGACCATGTACTATAGCCCATGGTTTTCGACATTTTTTCAAAAACGCTCAAAAACAACTAAAAGCGCCATACTATAGCATGGCGTCCGAGACCGTGTACTATAGCCCATGGTTTTTCTTCGATTTTGACATTTTTTCAAAACGCTCAAAAACGCTCCGAGACCATGTACTATAGCCCATGGTTTTTCTTCGATTTCGACATTTTTTCAAAACGCTCAAAAACGCTCCGAGACCATGTACTATAGCCCATGGTTTTTCTTCGATTTCGACTTTTTTTTCAAAAACGCCAGAAAACGACGAAAAACGCCATACTATAGCATGGCGTCCGAGACTGTGTACTATAGCCCATGTTTTTTCTTCGATTTCGACATTTTTTCAAAACGCTCAAAAACGCTCCGAGACCATGTACTATAGCCCATGGTTTTTCTTCGATTTCGACATTTTTTCAAAAACGCTCAAAAACAACGGAAAACGGCATACTATAGCATGGCGTCCGAGACCGTGTACTATAGCCCATGGTTTTTCTTCGATTTCGACATTTTTTCAAAAACGCTCAAAAACAACGAAAAACGCCATACTATAGCATGGCGTCCGAGACCATGTACTATAGCCCATGGTTTTTCTTCGATTTCGACATTTTTTCAAAAACGCCAGGAAACGACGAAAAACGCCATACTATAGCATGGCGTCCGAGACCGTGTACTATAGCCCATGGTTTTTCTTCGATTTCGACATTTTTTCAAAAACGCTCAAAAACAACGAAAAACGCTATACTATAGCATGGCGTCCGAGACCGTGTACTATAGCCCATGGTTTTTCTTCGATTTCGACATTTTTTCAAAGCGCTCAAAAACGCTCCGAGACCATGTACTATAGCCCATGGTTTTCGACATTTTTTCAAAAACGCTCAAAAACAACTAAAAGCGCCATACTATAGCATGGCGTCCGAGACCGTGTACTATAGCCCATGGTTTTTCTTCGATTTTGACATTTTTTCAAAACGCTCAAAAACGCTCCGAGACCATGTACTATAGCCCATGGTTTTTCTTCGATTTCGACATTTTTTCAAAAACGCTCAAAAACAACGAAAAACGCTATACTATAGCATGGCGTCCGAGACCGTGTACTATAGCCCATGGTTTTTCTTCGATTTTGACATTTTTTCAAAGCGCTCAAAAACGCTCCGAGACCATGTACTATAGCCCATGGTTTTCGACATTTTTTCAAAAACGCTCAAAAACAACTAAAAGCGCCATACTATAGCATGGCGTCAGACCGTGTACTATAGCCCATGGTTTTTCTTCGATTTTGACATTTTTTCAAAACGCTCAAAAACGCTCCGAGACCATGTACTATAGCCCATGGTTTTTCTTCGATTTCGACATTTTTTCAAAAACGCTAAAAAACAACAAAAAACGCCATACTATAGCATGGCGTCCGAGACCGTGTACTATAGCCCATGGTTTTTCTTCGATTTCGACATTTTTTCAAAAATGCTCAAAAACAACGAAAAACGCCATACTATAGCATGGCGTCCGAGACCGTGTACTATAGCCCATGGTTTTTCTTCGATTTCGACATTTTTTCAAAACGCTCAAAAACGCTCCGAGACCATGTACTATAGCCAGAGTTCGTGAGCGGAGCGGACGCGGCCGAGAATTCCGCTCATCGCTCTCGACGTATTTGGTCCCGCTCGCAATCCGCTCCCGTGGACCCCTCCCAGACGCTCTCGCTCCGCTCCGCGCTCTTATTCATTTGGGCAGCTCCGCGCTCCGCTCAGCCCGGCCCGCTCAGGAGCAAAATTTGACGGCTGGAAAAAAAAAGGCTGCTGCTTTTTCTTTGTCGGGTATTAGGCTGCTTTCGGGCATTAGGCTACTATCAATGTCTGTGCTGTGCGCGTCTGTGCTGCGTTGTCCTATAGCCTACTCCTCCTCCTTCCCCCACAGTCTGTCTCAAACAAACGGCTATGATTGCTTATTTGCTTATTTTTTTGGAACCACGGCACATCACAAACACCTAAAGTTCACCAACGAGTTGTGAACATGTCACTGCTTTCTTGTCAAATCGTGACCTCCAAAGCTTTAGTCTTTGAAGCGGGCGTGCGCTCAAACTCGGAGATTTTCTTTTCTCTCTCTCTCTCTCTCTTCGCCGGCTTTTGTCAGACCCGGATATAAGGTTTCACAATTCGGGGGGGGCAGGCGAAAACCTTATATGAGAAAGAGTTACATTTAGGGCGTTTAGGGGGCATTCCCCCCCTGCGCGCAGCCTTTTATCCGGCTCTGTAAATGCGCCGAAAAAAGAAAAAGGAAAGCAAGAACGAAGGCGACCTCGGACATTCTTTCCCTCCGCGTTATGGATTATATCTTTGATAAAACACTGCAAAAGGTAGGCTACACAGTGACAGTAGCCTAAGTTGACATTGATTCTCTCAGAACACATGCACAACGCTGCGTTGTGAGCCGTATGGCAACATTTTGCGTTGGGTTCCCGTGGGCGCCGCGGGCTAAAAAATAAAATAAAAAAATCGACAACATTTTGACACTGGGCCGCGATTCGTCGACATTCCAAATGTGTCGATTACATCCATTTGCCCCCCTCACAGCATAAACATTTAAGACAGGAGTTAAATGTGCAGTTACACTACTGTCTATATTAACCAGACAGGTGCGGCGAATAATCTTATGCCGCGCTATTTCGTTTCCAAAATGCCATAGGGATAATTGGTTATTGATGATGTTACACTGTGGGGGAATTGGACATCATTGGGGGGGTCGCTGCGCTCAAATTGCCGTTATGATGTGCAGTGCTTCAAAATAAATAGGATGAGTGACGCATCTAAGGCAAGATAGACAGCAAGACAGTCAGCTTACTTTTTCTTTTTCCCAATTTCCATCATGATCATCATCTCCTCCTTCCTCCCGCACCTCGGAGAGGATTTTAAATGTCTTGATCGTGTTGCTGGCACTGTAGGCCTATAGTCGCCATCTGAACCACAACCACACGTTTATGCTGTGCTATGAACACGTGTGCCGTTGTCTGGACTGAACGGCTTGGAGCGGGCTGGAGCGGAGGATAATTCCCGCTCCAGAGCGCGCTCCGACCCATTTGAAAAACGCGCTCAGCGCTCACTTAAAAATCCACCCGCTCACTCCCGCTCCGCTCGCGCTCCGCTCCGCTCGCGCTCCGCTCCGCTCACGATCTCTGACTATAGCCCATGGTTTTCGACATTTTTTCAAAAACGCTCAAAAACAACTAAAAGCGCCATACTATAGCATGGCGTCCGAGACCGTGTACTATAGCCCATGGTTTTTCTTCGATTTTGACATTTTTTCAAAACGCTCAAAAACGCTCCGAGACCATGTACTATAGCCCATGGTTTTTCTTCGATTTCGACATTTTTTTCAAAACGCTCAAAAACAACAAAAAACGCCATACTATAGCATGGCATCCGAGACCGTGTACTATAGCCCATGGTTTTTCTTCGATTTCGACATTTTTTCAAAAACGCTCAAAAACAACGAAAAACGCCACACTATAGCATGGCGTCCGAGACCGTGTACTATAGCCCATGGTTTTTCTTCGATTTCGACATTTTTTCAAAACGCTCAAAAACAACAAAAAACGCCATACTATAGCATGGCATCCGAGACCGTGTACTATAGCCCATGGTTTTTCTTCGATTTCGACATTTTTTCAAAACGCTCAAAAACAACGAAAAACACCATACTATAGCATGGCGTCCGAGACCGTGTACTATAGCCCATGGTTTTTCTTCGATTTCGACATTTTTTCAAAACACTCAAAAACGCTCCGAGACCATGTACTATAGCCCATGGTTTTTCTTCGATTTCGACATTTTTTCAAAAACGCCAGAAAACGACGAAAAACGCCATACTATAGCATGGCGTCCGAGACCGTGTACTATAGCCCATGGTTTTTCTTCGATTTCGACATTTTTTCAAAAAACGCTCAAAAACAACGAAAAAACATTATACTATAGCATGGCGTCCGAGACCGTGTACTATAGCCCATGGTTTTTCTTCGATTTCGACATTTTTTCAAAACACTCAAAAACGCTCCGAGACCATGTACTATAGCCAATGGTTTTTCTTCGATTTCGACATTTTTTCAAAACGCTCAAAAACAACGAAAAACGCCATACTATAGCATGGCGTCCGAGACCGTGTACTATAGCCCATGGTTTTTCTTCGATTTCGACATTTTTTCAAAACACTCAAAAACGCTCCGAGACCATGTACTATAGCCCATGGTTTTTCTTCGATTTCGACATTTTTTCAAAAACGCCAGAAAACGACGAAAAACGCCTTACTAAAGCATGGCGTCCGAGACCGTGTACTATAGCCCATGGTTTTTCTTCGATTTCGACATTTTTTCAAAACGCTCAAAAACAACAAAAAACGCCATACTATAGCATGGCGTCCGAGACCGTGTACTATAGCCCATGTTTTTTCTTCGATTTCGACATTTTTTCAAAAACGCTCAAAAACAACGAAAAACGCCATACTATAGCATGGCGTCCGAGACCGTGTACTATAGCCCATGGTTTTTCTTCGATTTCGACATTTTTTCAAAACACTCAAAAACGCTCCGAGACCATGTACTATAGCCCATGGTTTTTCTTCGATTTCGACATTTTTTCAAAAACGCCAGAAACGACGAAAAACGCCATACTATAGCATGGCGTCCGAGACCGTGTACTATAGCCCATGGTTTTTCTTCGATTTCGACATTTTTTCAAAAACGCTCAAAAACAACGAAAAACGCCATACTATAGCATGGCGTCCGAGACCGTGTACTATAGACCATGTTTTTTCTTCGATTTCGACATTTTTTCAAAACGCTCAAAAACGCTCCGAGACCATGTACTATAGCCCATGGTTTTCGGCCATTTTTTCAAAAACGCTCAAAAACAACGAAAAACGCCATACTATAGCATGGCGTCCGAGACCGTGTACTATAGCCCATGGTTTTTCTTCGATTTCGACATTTTTTCAAAACGCTCAAAAACAACAAAAAACGCCATACTATAGCATGGCATCCGAGACCGTGTACTATAGCCCATGGTTTTTCTTCGATTTCGACATTTTTTCAAAACACTCAAAAACGCTCCGAGACCATGTACTATAGCCCATGGTTTTTCTTCGATTTCGACATTTTTTCAAAAACGCTCAAAACAACGAAAAAAACGCCATACTAAAGCATGGCGTCCGAGACCGTGTACTATAGCCCATGGTTTTTCTTCGATTTCGACATTTTTTCAAAAACGCCAGAAAACGACGAAAAACGCCATACTATAGCATGGCGTACGAGACCATGTACTATAGCCCATGGTTTTTCTTCGATTTCGACATTTTTTCAAAAACGCCAGAAAACGACGAAAAACGCCATACTATAGCATGGCGTCCGAGACCGTGTACTATAGCCCATGGTTTTTCTTCGATTTCGACATTTTTTAAAAACGCTCAAAAACAACGAAAAACGCCATACTAAAGCATGGCGTCCGAGACCGTGTACTATAGCCCATGGTTTTTCTTCGATTTCGACATTTTTTCAAAAACGCCAGAAAACGACGAAAAACGCCATACTAAAGCATGGCGTCCGAGACCGTGTACTATAGCCCATGGTTTTTCTTCGATTTCGACATTTTTTCAAAAACGCCAGAAAACGACGAAAAACGCCATACTATAGCATGGCGTACGAGACCATGTACTATAGCCCATGTTTTTTCTTCGATTTCGACATTTTTTCAAAAACGCCAGAAAACGACGAAAAACGCCATACTATAGCATGGCGTCCGAGACCGTGTACTATAGCCCATGGTTTTTCTTCGATTTCGACATTTTTTCAAAAACGCTCAAAAACAACGAAAAACGCCATACTATAGCATGGCGTCCGAGACCGTGTACTATAGCCCATGGTTTTTCTTCGATTTCGACATTTTTTCAAAAACGCTCAAAACAACGAAAAAACGCCATACTATAGCATGGCGTCCGAGACCGTGTACTATAGCCCATGGTTTTTCTTCGATTTCGACATTTTTTCAAAACACTCAAAAACGCTCCGAGACCATGTACTATAGCCCATGGTTTTTCTTCGATTTCGACATTTTTTCAAAAACGCCAGAAAACGACGAAAAACGCCTTACTAAAGCATGGCGTCCGAGACCGTGTACTATAGCCCATGGTTTTTCTTCGATTTCGACATTTTTTCAAAACACTCAAAAACGCTCCGAGACCATGTACTATAGCCCATGGTTTTTCTTCGATTTCGACATTTTTTCAAAAACGCTCAAAAACAACGAAAAACGCCATACTAAAGCATGGCGTCCGAGACCGTGTACTATAGCCCATGGTTTTTCTTCGATTTCGACATTTTTTCAAAAACGCCAGAAAATGACGAAAAACGCCATACTATAGCATGGCGTCCGAGACCGTGTACTATAGCCCATGGTTTTTCTTCGATTTCGACATTTTTTCAAAACACTCAAAAACGCTCCGAGACCATGTACTATAGCCCATGGTTTTTCTTCGATTTCGACATTTTTTCAAAAACGCCAGAAAACGACGAAAAACGCCTTACTAAAGCATGGCGTCCGAGACCGTGTACTATAGCCCATGGTTTTTCTTCGATTTCGACATTTTTTCAAAACACTCAAAAACGCTCCGAGACCATGTACTATAGCCCATGGTTTTTCTTCGATTTCGACATTTTTTCAAAAACGCTCAAAAACAACGAAAAACGCCATACTAAAGCATGGCGTCCGAGACCGTGTACTATAGCCCATGGTTTTTCTTCGATTTCGACATTTTTTAAAAAACGCCAGAAAACGACGAAAAACGCCATACTATAGCATGGCGTCCGAGACCGTGTACTATAGCCCATGGTTTTTCTTCGATTTCGACATTTTTTCAAAACGCTCAAAAACAACGAAAAACGCCATACTAAAGCATGGCGTCCGAGACCGTGTACTATAGCCCATGGTTTTTCTTCGATTTCGACATTTTTTCAAAACACTCAAAAACGCTCCGAGACCATGTACTATAGCCCATGGTTTTTCTTCGATTTCGACATTTTTTCAAAAACGCCAGAAAACGACGAAAAACGCCATACTAAAGCATGGCGTCCGAGACCGTGTACTATAGCCCATGGTTTTTCTTCGATTTCGACATTTTTCAAAACGCTCAAAAACAACGGAAAACGCCATACTAAAGCATGGCGTCCGAGACCGTGTACTATAGCCCATGTTTTTTCTTCGATTTCGACATTTTTTCAAAAACGCCAGAAAACGACGAAAAACGCCATACTATAGCATGGCGTCCGAGACCGTGTACTATAGCCCATGGTTTTTCTTCGATTTCGACATTTTTTCAAAAACGCTCAAAAACAACGAAAACGCCATACTATAGCATGGCGTCCGAGACCGTGTACTATAGCCCATGGTTTTTCTTCGATTTCGACATTTTTTCAAAACGCTCAAAAACGCTCCGAGACCATGTACTATAGCCCATGGTTTTCGACATTTTTTCAAAAACGCTCAAAAACAACAAAAAGCGCCATACTATAGCATGGCGTCCGAGACCGTGTACTATAGCCCATGGTTTTTCTTCGATTTCGACATTTTTCAAAATGCTCAAAAACAACAAAAAACGCCATACTATAGCATGGCGTCCGAGACCGTGTACTATAGCCCATGGTTTTTCTTCGATTTCGACATTTTTTCAAAAACGCTCAAAAACAAGGAAAAACGCCATACTATAGCATGGCATCCGAGACCGTGTACTATAGCCCATGGTTTTTCTTCGATTTTGACATTTTTTCAAAACGCTCAAAAACGCTCCGAGACCATGTACTATAGCCCATGGTTTTTCTTCGAAAAACCAAACGCTCAAAAAAACAAAAAAAACGCATACTATAGCATGACGTCCGAGACCGTGTACTATAGCCCATGGTTTTTCTTCGATTTCGACATTTTTTCAAAAACGCCAGAAAACAACGAAAAACGCCATACTATAGCATGGCGTCCGAGACCGTGTACTATAGCCCATGGTTTTTCTTCAATTTCGACATTTTTTCAAAACGCTCAAAAACGCTCCGAGACCATGTACTATAGCCCATGGTTTTTCTTCGATTTCGACATTTTTTCAAAACGCTCAAAAACGCTCCGAGACCATGTACTATAGCCCATGGTTTTTCTTCGATTTCGACATTTTTTCAAAAACGCCAGAAAACGACGAAAAACGCCTTACTAACGCATGGCGTCCGAGACCGTGTACTATAGCCCATGGTTTTTCTTCGATTTCGACATTTTTTCAAAACGCTCAAAAACGCTCCGAGACCATGTACTATAGCCCATGGTTTTTCTTCGATTTCGACATTTTTCCAAAACGCTCAAAAACAACGAAAAACGCCATACTATAGCATGGCGTCCGAGACCGTGTACGATAGCCCATGGTTTTTCTTCGATTTCGACATTTTTTCAAAAACGCCAGAAAACGACGAAAAACGCCATACTATAGCATGGCGTCCGAGACCGTGTACTATAGCCCATGGTTTTTCTTCGATTTCGACATTTTTCAAAACGCTCAAAAACGCTCAAAAACGCTCCGAGACCATGTACTATAGCCCATGGTTTTTCTTCGATTTCGACATTTTTTCAAAAACGCTCAAAAACAACGGAAAACGCCATAGTATAGCATGGCGTCCGAGACCGTGTACTATAGCCCATGGTTTTTCTTCGATTTCGACATTTTTTCAAAAACGCTCAAAAACAACGAAAAACGCCATACTAAAGCATGGCGTCCGAGACCGTGTACTATAGCCCATGGTTTTTCTTCGATTTCGACATTTTTTCAAAAACGCCAGAAAACGACGAAAAACGCCATACTATAGCATGGCGTACGAGACCATGTACTATAGCCCATGTTTTTTCTTCGATTTCGACATTTTTTCAAAAACGCCAGAAAACGACGAAAAAACGCCATACTATAGCATGGCGTCCGAGACCGTGTACTATAGCCCAATTTTGAGGATTTTCGAAAAATGTCGAATTTCGAAAAAAGCACAAGGCTATAGCCTTACCGTTTTTCATCGTTTTGACGATTTTGGAAGATTTTCGAAAAATGACGAAATCTGGCAAAAACGCAAGGCTATAGCCTTACGATCTTGCACAGCATGCCCTTTTTCATCATTTTGAGGAATTTCTAGGATCTTCGAAAAATGCCGAAATTTCGAAAAAAGCGCAAGGCTATAGCCTTAACTTTTTTCATCGTTTTGACGATTTTGGAAGATTTTCGAAAAATGACAAAATCTGGCAAAAACGCAAGGCTATAGCCTTACGATCTTGCACAGCATGCCCTTTTTCATCGTTTTGAGGATTTTTGAGGATTTTCAAAAAATGTCGAAATTTCGAAAAAAGCGCAAGGCTATAGCTTTACCGTTTTTCATCGTTTGGGCGATTTTGGAAGATTTTCGAAGAATGACGAAATCTGGCACAAACGCAAGGCTACAGCCTTACGATCTTGCACAGCATGCCCCTTTTCATCATTTTGAGGATTTTTGAGGATCTTCGAAAAATGTCGAAATTTCGAAAAAAGCGCAAGGCTATAGCCTTACGTTTTTTTTTATCGTTTTAACAATTTTGGAAGATTTTCGAAAAATGACAAAATCTGGCAAAAACGCAAGGCTATAGCCTTACGTTCTTGCACAGCATGACGTTTTTCACCGTTTTGAGCATTTTTGAGGATCTTCGAAAAATGTCGAAATTTCGGAAAAAGTGCAAGGCTATAGCCTTACCGTTTTTCATCGTTTTGACGATTTTGGAAGATTTTCGAAAAATGACAAAATCTGGCAGAAATGCAAGGCTATAGCCTTACGATCTTGCACAGCATGCCCTTTTTCATCGTTTTGAGGATTTTTGAGGATTTTCAAAAAATGTCGAAATTTCGGGGAAAAAAAGTGCAAGGCTATAGCCTTACCGTTTTTCGTTGTTTTGAGGATTTTCGAGGTTCTTCGAAAAATGACGAAATCGAAGAAAAACGACAGGCTATAATACATGACCTCGGACCACATGCTGTAGTATGACATTTTTATCGTTTTTGAGACTTTTGAAAATGTCGATATCTAGGAAAAACAACATCATTTTTATGAATAAATAAAAAACAGCAGAGATCAATGTCATTTTTCTGTATAAATGGTGCTACTAAAATACAAATAAAGACTGACCCACAACATCCACCTGTCCCGGCTGGCTCTGTGGGTTTGGCTCTGGACAACAGGCCACTATCTGGAGGTTGGGAGTTCAAACCCCACTCAAGTGCTTACTTTTAGGAACGACATTGAATTCAGCCCATTATAAATTATAAAGCTTTATATTTCTACAACGATGAATCTTTTCAAAGATTCCTTTCCAGGCAAACATACTTTATAGGAATAAATAAAAAACATCAGAGATAGATGTCATTTTTCTGTATAAATGGTGCTACTCAAAACCAAATGAAGACTTACCCACAACATCCAAGTGTCTCAGGTGGCCCAGTGGGTTTGACACTAGACAATAGGTCTTTATGTGGAGGTTGGGAGTTCAAACCCCACTCAAGGACATACCTTTTAGAACAACTTTGAATTTACCCCAGCTTTATATTCCTACAACGATGCAACATTTTATGGATTCCTTTTCAGGCAACCATGTCCACCGTAAGATGAGCCTAAATAGCTTTAAATGGGGTTTCTACGTGTTAGTATGTAGGACTAATAACATAATAAAGTTTTCCATTGGAATGCATTGGGCGTTTAAGTTAAATAACTCAGAAACTACAAAACATTTCAAAGTAAAAAGTTCCAGCATGTATCTCCACTGTAAGCTGAATCTAAAAAAGTGTGAATGAAGTTTTTTGGTGAACGTGATTTTTTTACCCCCCTTGTCGCTCCCATTGACCCCATTATAAAAAGTCTCAAATTTGGAAGCACTATATTTCTAAAACCATGAAATATTTCAAAGATTCCTTTTCAGGCAAATATGTCCATCGTAAGACGAACGTTAATAGCCATAAATGGCGTTTCTAGGTATAAGTATGTAGGAGGAATAGCATAATAAAGTTTGTGCTATTGCCATTGAAAATGCATTGGCCATTTAAATAAAAAATCAGAAACTACAAAACATTTCAAAGTAAAAAGTGAATGAAAGATATAATATAGTTCATGGTTTTGGATGACATAATACGATACTATATAAAGTCGTTTTGATTTATTAAAAATGAAAATCACAAAGAAAAAACACGCTCATTGATGAGTTTCACATCTCAAATTCATAGTACATAATTATTCCATTTACACCACGCAATATGCTACAGCCCTTACTAAATATACTTTGAAACTGTAGATAGTACAAATGCAGTAGAGAATCTATCATCTATGCAACAAAATGAGCCAAAAAGAGACCATGCAAATACAACGTTGGGCACTGCAGGGAGTTGAACCCCGTTCCGGTAAACCAGAAGTCCCACACCAGTGCCAGTTTGTTTGGTTGTACTTTACAGGTCCAAAAATTAATCAAACTGATTGACATTTCACTAGCCCTACAACAAACAGTAAATTCACTTCTCGATTTAAATTGTATCCTTAACACACAGCAAGATCAAATAGGCCTACCAATAGCCTATAGTCACTCATCATGAAAGAAAAACAAAATCAACTTTAATCATTAGCAGTCCATGAAGGATAGCAATGTTTGTCTTCGTACAGACAAAACAGCAGACTCACCACCACCAAACTCTCAAAAAGCTTCAGTACATTCAAAACTCTGCTGCCCATTTGCTCACAAGAACCAGATCCAGGGAACACATCACACCCGTCCTCTGTGAATTGCACTGGCTTCCAGTAAAATTAAGAATAGACGTCAAAATACATCTACCTCTCTGAACTCACCCAACGCCATGCCCCCAGTCATGTACTGACAACAAACTCATAATCCATAAGTTTAACAAACGAACCTGGGGTGACAGAGCCTTCGCAGTGGCTGCACCCTCACTGTGGGATGCACTGCCAGCTGACAGAGCTGTATCCACCTTCGAAAATGTTCAAAAGCACACTGAAAGCCCACCTCTTCAGACTTTCTTTTCCTTCATAATTCTTCACCCACACCCCCACTTTGACACAACTTTGCCTTTTCACCTTTTAACCCTTTATCTTGCTTATTTTTATCTTGACTAAAAAAAACGGGAATAGCAGAATTCTTGCAGCTGGGCAACTCCAAAGCAAATTCCACATGCCCAAACATTTTTCCACATACCCTGTGTCTGGTCAATGGATAGACATGACAAGACTGACATGACAAATAAGGTGCTGGTACTTTTCCAATAACTCTACAGTATTTGCAGATACCAATACTTACCAATACAATCCAACACTTTTCCTGATACTGATACCGAGTATTAGTAGTAGTAGTAGTCATAGTAGTAATTTATATGGGCATTTGCATGCACGCACACGTGCACACACACCCACACCCACATCCAGTCTCTAACTCCATCAACAGACCTGACAAGGATCCACTCCAGCAAGGTGTGGGAGGCAATAGAGAAAATCAACCATGTCTCTTCTTGCTACTGGCCATTATTTGATGTCTTCATTAAAAATGTAGTTAGTCGGTGTGTGTCCACAGTGCTGCATTGATCACTCCATAATTAATGTGTGAATGGCTGATGTGCCTTCCCTGCGGTCACCCAGGCTGTGTGTGGCTTGCCTGCGTGGTGCAGCGCCGTCGGCCAGACAATAGCCTATTTAAGATTGGGGGAACGTGAGGCCTACGACCGACGTAATCAATCGCTCTGTGCTCGATACATAAGCCTCGCGGCCGTCCGACCCTCTCTAGGACGGCAAAACGCAGCTCTTGGCGTGTCGTGTCACAACGTGGACGAGAGCTGAGTGAGATTCATGGATTGTTAGTTTGTTTGCATGGAATGTGCTTATATAATGACACCTACTGGCCAGTGGCCATCATATACTTTTGCCTGTGATCCAAAAGTGAAATTAGATCTTTTCACTGCACTCAAATTATAGTGTGGTAATTTTCACTTCATCCCAATTAATGGATTTCCTTAAATCGTCCTTTCTGTTAATTCAAGACATGGTTCATAGAATGATATTGACCCTAGTTAAAAAAAAATCCTATATGACTCCCCTATAAAACTTTGGAACAAATCCTATTTGCTATCCAGCGGGAATCCAATAAGCTAGCTTTCTTTCTTTCTTTCTTTCTTTCTTTCTTTCTTTCTTTCTTTCTTTCTTTCTTGTTTACATTTGACACGTGCTGTGTAGGAGTCACCATGGAAACCACTTTTGTCACGTGCTGTATAGACGTGTCACTATGGGAACCAGTGACATCATTGGGAAGGGTGTGGCCTCGTCAACGTCGGCTGCTTTCTTAACCATGTTGGGCTTCTGTTGCAACGGCAACGGACCACGCCCACATCCGCTCCGTCTCGTCCACGGCCTAGCTCAATCTTAAACTCCCTAATAGCGGTGTAATGACGACGCCAGTTTGTAGGACTTTGGTCCGAGGCGACTGCCGTAATGATCTCCATGCCTCTGCTCTTTAATGGCCCATAGCTGGAGCCGGCGCCTGTAGCTGGAGAGCACTACAAACGTCTAGGAAGAAGCAGGGGCGTAGCTAGCAATTCTGGGCCCCCTGCAAAGCTTTTCCACATGGGCCCCCCTTTCCCGGCGCGTCAAAGGGGAATTTCACCCATTTTCAACATTTTTTCTGAGAGTGTACAAATGCAACCAAATGAATGTCTATAGAAATCCATTAACATGATGACATACATCTTGATGATGCCATCAAGATGTGTCTCATCATGTTTTTGTGGTTTTTCTTCAGACCTCCATTTCCAGGAAACACAGAATGGGGGGAAACGTTTTTATCATGTCCACCCAGCACCTCTAGGTTATACTAATGACATATTAGAATGTTGAAAATGGGTGGAATTCCCCTTTAAAATGCTTCAATCTGGTGCACTTTGAGATCAAATATTTTTCATAATATAATCAATACAAATAAAACCTTATTAATGCAAGCTTTGGGCCCCCCCTACAATTGTCCCCCTTTTCCCCACGTGTCTACGCCCGTGGGAAGAAGTCAGGATGCATGTGAGCGGCCAAAGTCGGGGTTATTTGCTATGCTCGGTTGCTTGCCGTGTCACAGACCCGTAATTAGACCTCACGCTGTGTTGTGATGCAACGCAGTGTGATGTCTTGTGAACTTGTGCCGACCGGCTATTTCCGGCTCACAGTCGAGTGGGCGACTTAAGTAACCAACTCAGGCTTAAGTCGCATCGAGAAGAAGCGGCGCAGAACTAAACTTATATGCATTGCAATGACACACGCCTCTGGGAATGTTTGGGATAATGCATGTACACACAGGGACGGAGGTTTTACTGCCCCAGAAGCTGCAAGCTGCTGGCTGCCTAGTCGTTTGTAGCCAGACAGGTGGAAAATTGGCCCCACTAGCCAGATTGGAATGAGCAATAAAACGAGACAGAGATGAACCGGACCTGCCACGCAAGATGCTCAGAATCTTTCATTTCCTCCCCTGGCGTTCCGTTGATAGGCGTGTCTCCCCCGTCGCCGGACACACTTGACGTCTCGGTATTGCGTTTCATAACTGCACTCGGCGAGAGGTTATTCATTATGATACAGGTGCAGTTTCGATATGTTTGACTATTCAATTTAAGTGGAAATTACATGGGGCGGCTGTTGGCGCTGCTGAAAACGTAGGTGTCTGGAATCGAACCGCTGGCGTGGGCTGAAGTGTAGGGGTGGAGCAGTTAATAAAAAGTAATCATTCTCATTGATAAAAAAAAGGGGGGAAAAAAGAATAGAATAATAATGATTTTTTTAGAATGCCAATAGTTTCTCTGTTTTCCCAGTGTGATCCGAGACCATTCTGACTGCAGCTGTTACCTGACATGCTCACTGCCACTAAACTACAGTACTATTAGGGGACACAGCTATTTGTAAACCGATCCTTATATGAACATTCTGTCTGTGACAGCAAGACTATAAGTACTGTCTGTGAATGAGTTTAGGGAGGCTTGCATTAGGCAGACTCCCTGGGTGTGTGTGCCGGACACAAACCCTTGTAATAAACATGGACATTGATTCACTCCATTTCACTCTTATGTGTATTTCTTAATGTTTTATCTTACATTATTTTGTAAGTTCTTAAGAAATCTATTATAATTGGCGACGAGGATGGGATGTTTCTTCTGTCCACCAGCATTCTCTTCTCAGACTGTAGCGCTACAAGCAGCAGACACTCAAAAAAGAGATGGTGTGTGCCACCATTTTGGACCTGAGGTGCTGATCGACAGACAAACATCCGACGGACTATGGGTGAGTGAGTGGTGTGACTCAATGTGCCAATGTTAGTTTTAGTTAGTTTTGCATGCGAACCGTAACCAGGCGGGAAAACCGAACGTTACGTTGATTTAGCTTAGGAGATTTGGGTTGCGACTCCCATACGTAAAGACGTTGAAATTAGGAAATTTGGGTTGCGATTCCCACACGTAGAGACGTGAAATTAAGAGATTTGGGTTGCGACTCCCACACGTAGAGACGTTGAAATAAGTACCGTAATCAGACGGTGTCCGTAGACGGACGATTGGCCAAGAACGTAAAGACGTTGGATAGATTGATCGATCATATGCACTTAAATACATGACACGTAAAGGCGGGGTTTAGATTATATATCTACATGTATTCTATTTTTTCTTCTTCTATGGGGTATGGTGTGATAGTGTGTGTACGTACTGTATGACTGTATGAATGGGAAACAGTGACGACTGTTTGAGTAATGAGTAGACTATGGAACGGAATTCCATAAGTCGCGAAATGGATTCCATATAATTCAGTATATCATAACTTGATTTGGTGAGAAGTAGTGTCACCATGTAGCAACAGTGATGCAAGTTGTGTCAGATTCTCTGTGTCACAGAAGTGACAGGAATGAGAAGTGTCAGCATTTTAAATGGTGTAGATGAGCTGCTTTAGAAGGCAGATTGGCTCACGAGTAACATGGTAAGGGAAATTTCTCGTGAGGTATTCAGTGTTTAACATATCCGCAGGAATTGGCAAACTGCATTTAGGGAAAAAAGGCAAATATAGAAAAAACAAACAAACAAACATAGGTTTGGTTAAGGAGCCAAGTGATTGAGATTCGAGTGTCCACAGTAAGTGTGTAGTGGGTAAGTGTCTTATACTTGAAACCCATACAACTAAACATACTTGAATTAATGTTGATTTTGTGATTTAATTGTTTTAGTTCTTTCCCTTCTCCTTTCACCTAGGGGAAAAGGAACACCTGTCTGTGTTCCTCATGAGAGGCATACAGTAGGGATTCCACATTTTTAGACTTGGTTTCAGAATAGACTGGAGTAGCCCAACCTGGCGCAGCTGTTCAGATGCCCACACTGAAGGGAGAGTTTTTGGTGAGTGTAACGTGAACCCTATTCTAGTCTTGTAACATTGTGGGGAAAAAGGGACTGCAGAGATTTACATGTAAACTTAAAAGTAAGAGTAATACCAGCTTCAGCTGTATTTGGAATAGTAGTCAGAGTAATATTTTCATTCTTGCGGCATGTCTAAAATAATAGTAATAAAAATAAAAATAATTTCAAATTGTAAAGAAAAAAAAAAAAAATTAGTAAGCCTAAAACTGAACATGGCCATTACCACTAATGTATGGTATGTCTGGTCATAATCAAAAATCTAGGAGCACCCATGCAAAAGGGAAAAAATGTATAAAATGAAATTAATTAAGTGTGGTAAATTGGGGGTCTAATATACCAGTGATTTTATACTGAAATTAACACTGGCTATATTGGTATTACTTAGGAAAGTAACTTCTTTAATTTACTTGTTTCCCCTTAGACAAAGTAATATCATTATTTTACTTATTACCGGAATCGAAGAGTAATACATTACAAATTACGTTATTACTTTCCCGAGTTCTCAACTCCCACATTTGGAAAAACAACATAATCTGTTCCGCAAAATTTCCACAAAATGCACCTGGAACCAAAAGCCTACAAAATCAGACATTGTCTGACATTGTCTTTCTATAGATTTAAAAAAAAAAAAAAAAAAAAAAAAAAAAAAAAAGGAGCAGAGAGAAGCAATGGGAACATTTTAACCTTGAATTAAAAAACAGACCTGCAACTAACAAACCCAAATTTAAAAATAAAAAATAAAAATGTCTCTTTGACTTTTCAAACTGTTTCATAATTGTTTTCAAAGACAGTTGAGGTCTTGTAGTTAAAAGAAAAATACAGAAAAAAAAACAGCAAGTGATTTGTAGTGTATATAACTGTGCACAGGATGCTGCATGTAGACTGGATCTACCATCTAGGGCACATCTCTGTTGTTAGCACCTGTCGATAGCTTGTGAATTGGTTCTATTTTTGTATGTACCGACAGGTTCATTTTAAACAAGTAACTTGGCGTTACTTGCAAAGTAATTATCACTTCCAAATTTTTCAGAGTTACTTTACTTTTTGGAGCAAAAGTAATGATATTACAGTAATATGTAATCTAAAATGTGTTACTGGCCAACACTGAATAACAAGTATATATTATAATCATTCTTAAATGTAAAGACTCCTAAAATGTCTGGGCCATCTTTGGCATAGGACAGCAACTGTCAATTTGTGAACATATGGACAAGTGCACCTTTTGTAGTGGTGAACAGTAAGAGTAAATTCACATGACTAGAATTTCACAGAGTTATCATGTGTAGTGCTGTTCTACAACAGCTGACTTACTATGAGACATGAAAATGCTCTGCTTGTCACAATTGCGTATTGCTAAAGAGTGGTCAAAATGCAAGTCACATGGATATGTTTTCTGCACACTTTGATGTCTATACAGTACACAAAAATGTTGGCCTGGGGAACCAACATTCCAACGCAGGAAAATACTGGAATAAGGACATTTCAGTGCTCTGACAGCACTGAACAGGTGGACTGATGGAGACATTGGGGGATGAAACGGAATGGACAATGGACTTATGAACTGATGAATCTGTTTTTGCTTTCCTTCCATGTGACTGAAAACTGGACGCTGAAACGGCCACTCTGATGTGATTTCGCGAGCGTGGCATAATGGGTTATTTGTGGATCCTAGTGAGTTGGTGAGTAGAAGCAGTCTGCATAGTATGGTATTTCTGAGTATGTCTGGTCATGCCCTACCAGGGACTTAAATGGGAGCCCTGAGAAAGCGGTCATGTGATCGTGGAAATCCCTTTTGTAGTAGTGACTTGTTAATATGACCACAGACATCGGACAGTTGTACTGTGATAGCTTTTAGAAAATGAAGCAACCATATTGAGTCAACTAAAGTTGAGTGTTCTTTTTGGCCTAGTAATCCATACAATACAAAGGTGTCGTGAGGCATACAGTTCAAACCTATTTTTAGTAAATTATTTTGTGTAATGGAGCAAGGTGACAACGAACCTGATAAAACAGTTTATCTGGCTCCATAGTGATTCTCAATTCTGTTTAATTGATTTCCTTTTAAGAGGGAAATGTAATGTTAATATCAATTTTAAGTGCATATAGGCAACGACATCCAGGATTGTGATACTATTCCTAACAGGTCCATTTGATTATGACCATATCAAAATAGTTATTCCTAACCCGTTTAAGCCTGACCTAAGATTTCTGAAAAAGCGTCAAGCATACATATAACAGCATCAAAATTCTTGAACATGAATGGCCCTTAATAGCAAGACTATATGCATTCACACCTATTCTAAATCTCAGTTTTGATCTTCATAGAAGTGCAATGAAAACGGAACCAATTGAGTTGAGAGAGTATAAATTAATTTCGTATCTACCAGAGGCCCAGTGGGGATAGTAAATAAAGGTAAAAGAAAGATAAACAAAAAGTAGTAGTCTTAACTGTGTAAAAAAAAATGTGTAAAGTCAAAGAAATGGTTAAATAGTGAATAAATAAGGGAATATAGTAATCTAACCGTGTGGGAATAATGTTTTAATTCTAAAGTGAATAATGTTGTTACGCCCACAGAAAATATCGTATAGTTTAATGTTGTCATGTATAGTTTTGCAATGCAAAGAATCAACCCAAAATCAGTATTAAATCACTGCACATACTAAGTACTTATCACATTGGATAAGGCAATTCTAAGGGAAAAAAAACATAGTTTGTTTTCAAATAGACCATTGGCATGCCAGTTAAATATGGTACTTAAATGTGTCCATTGAGCAGTAACCATCTGTTTTACAGTTATCTACTTTCTTGCTGAAATAGTTACAAAATAGTTATATCATAGTGAACCAATATCGTCCATGTATCGTATCATCTAAAATGTGTCTTAGAAAGTATTGTTACCTCTCTATAAGTAAATATTATTCTGCGTTGATTTGGCCCGGATCTTGACAGTATTCTAGAACAAGCAAAACTTTGAACTCAAGTAAAGACTCAGTGTAAAGGTAGTATTCTATTTATAGTTTACAAGCAGTAAAATGATCAGTAAACAGTGCATTATTTATATTATGCGCAGGGAAAGCAAATCAGGCAGTCAAGTTGCGAATAAGAAATATATAAATCCAGCGTAATGAGAATATTATTTGTCCTAATGCAAATTGGAGTGGCAAGGCAGTTAGTAGCACTACCTGCATTATTGCTATATCTGTATTGGAAGTAACTTTGAAATAGTTTTCCTTTTAGCGTGTATAGCCATACAATAACAGAGGAGAGATGGTTCCTTTTGGGTGTGGGGTCATAGCCGACAGTATGTAGCTAAATTTACAGACAGGTTGCAACAACCATTTGGTGTGATGTATTAAAAGGATGGTTGTACTCCCCCCTGTCCCAGAAAGGGCAGGCAGTAAATTAGGCCTAACCGCTCCTTGGCATGTAGAATTTTGTGGTTAACAGGAAAAGTGTACTCTGATTGCGATTGTAATGCCTTCTACGTGAAGTGAGATCATGGCCATTATTTTTAATTATAATTCAGAACTTTAGTCTGTCTCTGCTGAACATTTCACATGAGTGCCATTGACACTGATGGCCAGCATCAGTTTTATAGGGAATGCTACATTTGGGTGGAGATCAGATGTCTCCATATCAAAACATTGTAGCGTCTGCAATAAATTTGGTAATTGGGAAATACCCACACAAACCAAGTGTTTTCGTATATACTGTGTGTTCATTGCAAATCACTCTGGATTGAGAGTGTCTGTTCCCAACTGAACAGTGTGGAAAATAGTGTGAATCATTTAAGATTTAAGATTAAGAATTACATATACTAAGAGTAGAACAGTTATTCCAAGTGAAGATTGGAAAATGTGTGAAATCATAATCAATCACAGGACTTGTATGTTGGGCGCATAGCGAATATACTAGGTAAATTGAGAAATGGGTATTTTAGCATTAATGAGTGTTTTGTAGATCAATTTGATGTGGTTGAAAAAGATTGATTACAAAAAAGGGGGGACTTGGGATTTTTTGATTTTTTTGTGCAATTCATTTTTGTGCATCTTGTGCAATTCATTTTTGTGCATCTATTGGAGAATGATTGGCACAGTAGAGTAGTTTCTATACACATCTTGTTGAGGCTTTTCTGGTCTAGAGATAGAGGTCAGATTGTTGTTGTTGTGACTTAGTATAGCTAGTTAAGGATTCAAGTGAGAAATGGGTCCCCTGCTGGGTAAGATGGCAGCTGGTAAGATGGCAGCTGAATCTCTGGAACAGGGATTTGAGCTTGTGACTGGTGATGTCACATGGTGTCAACTGACGTCACAGTTGACCTCAGCTGGAATGAAGGATGTGCAACTCTCAGTTCTGTTACAACGTAATGAATGAATGAATGACCCGGGTCTGTCTGTCTGTGTGTGTCCGTGTGTAAGTAAGTCAAAATGTTACCAATTATTGTTTTTCCAGAAAAGTATTTTTGAGAAAATCATTCTAATTAACTGTTCCTTCCAAACTCTTCTAGGAAAATGGAGTAGGGAAGGGGATGCACATATGAGGAGATGGTCCATTGCATTTAACATTTAATTACTATTTTGCTGTGTCATTGTGTGTGGTGGTAACATGAATGCATTTAACCTAAATTAACTCACTAAAACCCTAACAAACCAACGGAAGTGTTGTGATATTATTATTATTTTGAAAAATTCAGTTACAGGGAAAAATAAGTAAACAGTAAGTATCTGCGTAATCGATATTGCATCAGAAAAGGTAAGACTACATTCATTTTCATATGGTAAGTATGGTACTATAACACATTTATAGAGTTCATTGAATATTGATAGATTCATATCGAAAGAACATGGTATTGCATCATATTTTACTACTGTGTAACATTTTTCTTAGACAAGGCTAATGTGTCTGTAATTAGGAAAGAATGTGTGTAGGTTGTGTTGTCTGTGCTTGTCTCCCCAGATTTGAAATCAAGTAAATCAAGGAATAATTAAGGAATAAATCTCTGAGGATGTGTCTAAAAAACAAACCAAAAAAGGAGAAAAGAAAAAAAACACATTAATGATGGGTTTGTATATTGGGTAATGTATATACTACATGTACAATGATTTTACAATTTTCAGTAGTAAAGGTAATGGCTGGGACATAGGAAAGAGAAAATAATTGGATAATTTTATAACTACTTAATTTCAAAGAGATTCGAAAAATCATGGTCAATTAAGGCAAGTGCACTCTGAAATGATTGCAACATTACCATTGTAATTGTTAAAGTCCCAGCCCTAGTAGATTATCACATAAATTCTGTATACGGTAAGATTGTGTGAACACATGACTTGGACCAGTTTTTTCCTCCACAGGTGGAAAAAACAAAAACAAAATGCGATACCAAAATCACGTGTCACGTGCCAGTGAAAATGAGGAAGATGCATCAACAGAACTATCCTGACACACGACCCCAGTCACCCCCCAGTGACAGATGTGACGTGTACCATGGATGGGAGAAGGACAATAACACACGTGATGGTGACCAGTGATCGACTCTACAACAACCCGCGATGAGAGGAGCAAGAGACTCTTAACTGTTTGAGTCTGTGGAAGACATCCACACCAAGAAACACACACATAATATACACCTGAATTACTGGCTTGCGAGTGATCGCTCAAAAACAAAGAAAAATAATATTAATCTGAGGGTCGTAGGGGAATTTTTAGCCCAGAAACAGAAAGAAAATAGGGTTTTTCGCCTCTACTGGTATTCAGTGTGTCATGTGTGTTTCCACATTTTTCTATCAACATCAAATTGGCTTAATGTTTATTAATTTGTCATTCTATAAAAAAAAATTCTGCAAGGTGTAAATTAATATCTGATAATTAATTTACAAAAAGAAAAAGTGTGGAATTGTAGTAGATTTTTTTTAGAATGCCAATAGTTTCTCTGTTTTCCCAGTGTGATCCGAGACCATTCTGACTGCAGCTGTTACCTGACATGCTCACTGCCACTAAACTACAGTACTATTAGGGGACACAGCTATTTGTAAACCGATCCTTATATGAACATTCTGTCTGTGACAGCAAGACTATAAGTACTGTCTGTGAATGAGTTTAGGGAGGCTTGCATTAGGCAGACTCCCTGGGTGTGTGTGCCGGACACAAACCCTTGTAATAAAATGGACATTGATTCAACTCCATTCCACTCTCAATGTGTATTTCTTAAATGTTTTATCTTACATTATTTTGTAAGTTCCTAAGAAATCTATTATAAAAGAATAGAATAATAATGATTTTCCAAAATAACACATTCTGCAAAGCTCACTGTTTGACGTGACACCATTTGAGCATAAATTATAAAACCGTGTCTGATTAAGTGTTCAATCAGACCAAATTAACAGAGTCAATTATTACAAAAAAAAAGAAAATCAAATACAATTCTGTCATGTTGATAACCTAAAAATGAAAAACATGCTTCTCAATCATTCAAGGAATCAAAAGAGTAATCACTAGGAAGATGATTGCAGCACTAGTGAAGTGGGAGGACTGGGGGCGATGCGTAAGACCCCCGTTGGGATAATTGAAAAGCAGTTTTGACTGACTACGGACTATCTGGACGAGTCTTCTTCTCACACGGCATGTGTCTAAGACAAAGCATGTAGACCCATCCTCCTGTCCTGTTCCTCTATTGTTCAGGCAGCAGGATCACAGCATGGAAAGCAGCAATGCAAGCAGCGGAGGGATTAGAGCAAAAGGATTACAGTAGAAAGGAAGGTGCACCTCAAATAAAGTGTCAAATCTCACATAAGACGGCATTATTCCCCCATATTGACAATTTTGTGCATTCAAGACTTCCTCCACAAACAAATAGTGAGAAGAGCCAATCAACTAGCCCACGACATTGTTTGTATTATGTGCATGGAGGCATTTTGGAGCTCACGTGGCGTTGGTCACACGGTCGCCTCCAAGGACCACTTCACCACTTTTCAATGTATCTTCATATAATAGGTCCTCATAAAATACTGCCTTTTTCCACTCAGTCTGTGTCTCACGGGAGGGCCGTGGGCAGTTCAGAAACCCGTCCTCCAATGACATCATCATTCTATTCCGTTTTTGAAAAAAGAAAAACTATTTATTATTGGGAGAACGATGGCTGCCATTTTTGCATTGTAACCATTCAGGAATAGACAGCCTGCAGTTTCTATTAGCTTGGATTCCCCATCAATGGTGTAATTGGATTGGATTTCTGAACTGTCCACAGCACTCCTAAAATAGTGGTATTTTATCGTGTACATTAGTGAGGACCTATTATATGAAGATACATTGAAAAGTGGTGAAGTGGGAGTTTTTTTGGCTACAGTCAAAAATACCAAAGAATGACTATACAAATTCTACTCAATGCCACCCTACTTGGCACTCTGCATCAAGGGTTAGAATCGAGGTAGCCCATAGGCTCATGACCTACGGACTAAAGCCTGCTCCCCTCCCTGCGCCAAGTCGCCAAATACAAACTGGATGCCACCATAACACACATCAATAATAATGACATACATCATAAATCAATACTGAAACCAGACAGATCATGCATGTACTTACACTCTTAATTGCCATTTTCACCCTATCCACTCGCAAGTTGTGATTGCGGACCCGCTAAAACAATTTGGCAAACCCCTGGGTGGCCAGTGCCACCAACCCCAGGTTGAGAATCCTCATGGAACCCAGGATCAATGGCGGTTCACTTCCTGGAATTTGAACTTTGGCTGAAGCATCATTAGTTTTTGGTAGCCTTGGAGCTACTATACTTCTACTCTATTTACTCCATGCTGAAAGCTGTAATACAGTCTAGTTGTAGTCGAAACTTAGAATAAATTGGTTCTACATCTCCTACAGGCAACAAAAACTTGGGCATTAACATAAATATATGCCTTTCATTATATAATCACTATTGTAGCCAGCTGCAGTAAAAAATGAGCAGCAGTCAGCATTATAATAATCACTAGTAGTACACCAAGGCCTCATTAAAATGACCTCAAGTATGATGTTCTTGTGTGGTACAATATGTAGGCTGCCATATATAGTGTGTATACAGCACACACAGCCCAGAAGAATATGAAAGCTCTGAGACCATAATGAGAATGTCTTTGATCTCAAAATAACCTTTCACATTTTTGAACAGTGAGTAATAAAAACTGACCAAAAAGGCACTTAGAAGTTTAGTTATATTTGCACATAGACAGATTTGCTTATAATGTGTGGGGAGCTGAGCTAAAGTTACTGTAGGTCGTATTTAAACCAGAAAGCTTTACTGCTATTAAAACGAATCCTGCTGCACATTAATGGAGTGTGCCTTTGTTTGGCAGGTTTGAAACCTCATTTTGAAGAGTGCGGACACATTGCAGGTGTGAAAGCAATTGCATTAAGAATATATGGAGTGCATGTGGGGCGAAGTTGGTATTTGGCACACAAGGAGGAAAGAGAATTATGGCGGTCATGACCCTTTGATGATGTCGCCCGTGGTCCAGAAATGAGTTCCAAATTCATTTTCCTCACAGACTTTTCAAAAATGGTCTAAATAAATATGATTCCGCCGTGGACAAAGCCAACTCGGGTCAAAACAAACATGGCAATAAACACAATATTATCATACAATATATCTAATCAACCCTAAGCCAACCCAGTCTGTCAAATTGGACAGGGATGAGATGGGTTAGCAGGGTGAGGCCAAGTAACAGCCTGGCTAGTTTGTTGTGTGAGGCGATTACGTTCCATCCAACATTTGCACAATGTTGCAGGTTGCAAAAAATAAAATAAAAGTGTATGTTATGTATATATTAGGGCTGTTGAATGATTCAACTTTTAATCAGATTAATCAGTGTTGAAAACACCGCCTCTGTGCGGTCAAGTACTGTAGGTATGAAATAGAATAAGAGTTATGCATGCATATGCTGTAACTAGGGTTTAACTCGGGCGGTCATCCAGTATTCATAGAACCGTAGTTATATACATAACTCTCGTTTCATCACATATGAACACAGGTTTGAAGAGATGGCCAAACAAACAAAGATGTTCTCTGTATGAAGATGGGACAACTTGTATTGGCACCATTACTGAAATTAGTTAGTTAGTTAGTTAGTTTAACTTTATTGTCCCGAAGGAAATTTGTCTTGGGCATACGAGTACCACTGCGTAGGAGACAACATGACATACAGTACAACATTGACCATACAACAATACAATCCACAGTAGACAGCAAAGGATACCAGCTCGCGGAAACAAAGAAAAAGAAAACAAGAAAACAAAAACAGATTACACTGTCATTTGGCAGACAAGTATTTCATTCCATTTTATGACACACAAAACTGAGGTCCAAGGGAAACCTAGCCCTCGAGGGGGGGAGGATGTTTGTTAAGCTGAATGGACCATAATGCCTACAATTGGTCTCTAGTATGGTTTTCCCCTCTTATATTACTATATAGTCTAGTAGGCTATATTCTTCCTGAACAATGTGGTGTCTCTACAACCCAAAATATTGTGCTATAACAATAATATTAATAATAATAGTATTAATTATTAATACATTATTAATAATATTAATAATACTAATAATAATCTGTTAGTTTTAAATCAAATCATCAGGTGTCTCAAGACATGACAGAAGAGAAAGAGAGTCACCTTGCATAGCAAGCATATGGCAGCATGACACAGCAGGCAAAGCTCCTCTTTAAATGGGACGGGACCAGGCTTTTGGGGTGGGCAGCCATCTGCCTTGATCTCCTGCCACCTCCCCTGGAGAGGCCCCTGTCATAATCATTTGAGATGGACCCACCAGCACCATGCAGTGTTTGAGCTGTTTCATGGGTGTACCTGTAGGGCAGAGGACTCATAAATCAGTGTGCCAACCAGTGGAGGGTGGTAGACATGTAACTGCATGCCCGCCCAGACCCGCTGAGTACTGGCAGACAATAAGGCCAGGATCTTATCACACACACACACACACCCCGGAGTTCAGTTCTGGGTCAGTCAGCCTGGTGGGGACTAAGTTGTTAAGGACTAAATCAAGGTGTGAGAGTGTCTCTCGTTTGGCAGATGTGGTTCTCAAAGCACCCCGTGACCACTGAGATCAGCACGACCAGGCGACCAGGCGATCTTGGCTACAGGGACACTGATCGAGGCCATCAGCCAAGCGGAATATGGTGGTGAACACTCCGTGCCACCAAGAGCCCAGAGATGGCAGCAATGTTCACCCTGTCAAACACAGTTCTCACATCCTGCACTGAGAAGTTCTTGCTGCAAGGATGGAGCACACCCTTCTGGCGGTAGAGATTGTTCCCCAGTGCATGCAGCTCTTGGTCACAATACCAAATTCAGTATTATGTAGTCGCAATGTGCAGCTCTAGATTTGTTTTAATAATAGGGGAAGTGATTTGTAATTCATGGTGTAGTACCAGCCTGGTGCACTAGGGGTCCCCAACAGTAGCTACACTATGTGAACCTGCTGCTCGCTCCTGATTGGAGGAGAATTGGTGGTGACCTGGGGAACTTTTATTAGCTCCTCTGCTAACGTGGGGGAGGGGGAAACTCCATATGTGGTTTCCACACCTTATAATAGAGCATTTTAACAGGAAAAAAATTTTTTTTGGGTGATATCTGACAAAAGTGAAATCACTTCCCCTAGTTTTAATAATAGGATGGATCTACAGATTGCAATACCCTCCATTGACTCCCTACCCATTAAATTTTCATCTGCTGGTATTAAACAATGTTAAAATCATCAACAATGTACCTGTAGGGAAAGCTTGAATTATCCTCTTACAATCTGGTAAGCATGTTAAGCGCTACTGTCTTCTCTGTGCTGGAGTTTGAAAGCACTCAACTTAAGTCACTGAATGACCCCGTGTACCACCTGTATGCATATTTGCATATAATGCAGGAGACAGCCAGGCAACCTGTTAATAAAAAAATGAGTGCTTCTGAATTCCAGCACTTATGAAAAATATCATTTGCAAGATAATTTTTGGACAGAAATTCGCCAATAATGTTGTTTCGTTTTTTTTATGAAACAAGCATTTGCAGAGTGAAAGAGGATAATTCAAGCTTGGCCTAGAGCTGCATGTTAGGGAATCAATGGAGAGAATTGTATTGCAACTCTAGATTTAACCCATTATTAAAAATATCTAGAGTTGCAAATCACAGCTAAGTATCGTGGACACTATCATGTCAGAAAATAAACTGTACAGTATGTCTAAGTTATAGAAAATAAAGTAAGGAAATAATGTTCTGTATCCGCAACACTAAGTCTATACATTGGGATTGAATATACAGCAAAAGATTTGGAAATTAAGTTGTGATGACTTTATCTTTTTTAAAGTACATCAAACAAAAATGATCCATTGGCCAATGAATGCTAGTCCAAATAATTTGCACTGCTACGGTAATGCACTGCTTACCAGAAAAACGGAAAAAGTATGGAGTCCTCTGCTGGTTCCTTTGTTCAAAATTCACATTTCTTTGTTCAGAGCACAAGCCTCAGAAATATCTGACCAAACTTTTCTCCTTACCCTATCTAAGGTTCTTCAAAAAAACTACTTATTTGTTCAAGTACACTCTTCTAGCTGCCTCATGGAACCCAGGATCAATGGCGGTTCACTTCCTGGAATTTGAACTATGGGCTCCATTTTCATTACCGCTAAACCCCTTATCCCTTAACTTCTTTCCCTTTTTAAACTATTTATATTTTTCAGTAGTTCAAATGGCCAGTTTACAAGCTCACAACGTGTTAATAGATTGACATGTTGAAATATTCCAAAAAGTCTTTTCAAAATAGTAAAAACAAAATAAGGGATTAGGGATAAGGGGTTTAGCATGTAACGAAAATGGAGTCCTATATCTGGAACTGTTGCTCAAAAAGGCAAATTTGACTTGGCTTGTGCACTGCCCGTGTTTTCGTCCGAGCTGTGAGGTCACATCTTGCTCTTTTTAAATGGGTGTCAATGGGTACCTCTGGCAGTGTTGGGCAGTAACTTGTTAAGAGAAGCTAAGCTACATAGCTTAACTACATTTTCCTGTAACTTGTAGTGTAGCTTACTACAATTTTCTGGGGATAGCTTGTAGTGTAGCTTACTACATTTTTTCAAGAGTAACAAGTAGTGTAGTTTACATTTTTACAAGAGTAACAAGTAGTGTAGCTCACATTTTTCTTTTAAGATTAACAACTATTGTAGCTTACTACACGTACATTTTCCCACCCAGATTTTCGAATTCCACCCATTTTCAATGGGTAGAATTTATTTGTATACCACCTGTCATGACAAAATGCACCTCAAACTGCTTTACAGACGAGAGGACAAAAAAGAAGGGAAAAAGCAAGAAAAAACAAACAACATCATATTATGTTTAGAAAAATGTACATTAAGTTGAGTTATATATTTATATACAGTATATATGTAGTGTTGATGTAGCAAGCTACTTTTGTCGTGTAGCTTGTAGTGTAGCTTACTACAATTTTCTGGGGATAGCGTGTAGTGTAGCTTAGCTACATTTTTTCGTGAGTAACAAGTAGTGTAGCTTACTACAATTTTCTGGAGATAGCTTGTAGTGTAGCTTAGCTACATTTTTTTCGAGAGTAGCAAATAGTGTAACTTACTACATTTTCCCAGTAACTTGCCCATCACTGACTTCCGGCTTGTTCCGGTCTGCATTTTCAGTGACAGCCAGCTTGCAGGAAAAGTCTGCCATCGCCAAAAATACAAGCCGGAACAAGCCAGAAGTGTTCATTGACACCCATTCAGAAAAGCAGGATGTGACGTTACAGCTTGGGCGACTGTACACAAGCAAAGTGAGACACCTAAATACGTACAATACACACCTAAAGCACTAACTAAAGCAACCTTTACCTCACAGGATAAGTGGCAATTTATGCAGCCCTGGTGGAGGCCAACGCACCGAAAACAAATCTGACATACTCCCATGGAAACAGCTCTCGCTTTGGGTGTACAGAGATTCGTCTGAAAAGATCTGAAAAGAGCAGAGGTACAAGATGACAAGATAAGCCTAACAGCGTGGTGCTGGACATCAAACACTGTGAATTTGATGGGGATCAAGAACTGTCTTCAGATTGACATACACTAGGATCGCATCTGAAAGACTGCCTTGGGATGCACTCCTTCAGGGAAAAGGATGTTAGCGAGTTTGGCCTAAAACACCGCTTGGCGGTGAACTGACCGCTGAGTTAAGGGAGGTGAAGCTTAGGCAAGCACAGCATGCAGCGAAACACAGCTCTCCATGGAGGCAGATCATATACAGACATTATCGCTCTTAGAGTGAAGAGGGTTGATTTATTTTCTTTTTTTTTTTAATGGCATAGCTCCGTCTATTATTATAATTGCTCTGTGTGTCTGGGTTGTTTATAATGGCACTCAAAGCGGACAGAAACCTCACCTTGCTTGGAGTCATGCATGATACAGTAGATACAAAATAACTAACACAGCAGGCAGACCGCATGGAGTTTGAGATTCACATGATCTAAGATTATATTATTTATTTTCTAAGGCGTTTTATTTGTTTTTGTGTGAAAGAGGATTCAAACATGAGAACTCACATACACTGACAAGGAGCATATGGTCTGTGCACTAACCGGTTGCCACCAGACGACCCTCCTGGCTGTTTACACTTGAAGGAAAAAAGGGAAAATAAAAAGAGAAAAGAAACCTGCACAAATACATGAATAAACTCCACTGGTGCTTAACCGACAAGAACAGCCAAATCGCCATCTGCCATGTACTGTGTGGCAGATGAGACAGAAGAGATTATTCAAGCTGCCAAAGCACATGAGCCTTGCAACGTCTCGATCCATGGCATGCAAGGAATGTAGAGCTGTATAATATGTCCATTCATATTTAGAAGCATTTTTTTTAAAGACGCAGGGCCAAGGATTTACATTTTTGCACTGTTGAAACTGCACTACGTATTGCAATTGAAATATGCATTTGCCTCTCTTCACCAGGAGAAGACATATAAGCTTTAAGCCTTTGTGTCCTGAACGCGTTTTGGTGTTTTATCTGTTGAAAAATAGCAGATCTACAAGCTCATATCGCGCCACCGAGTGGCGCGATATGAGCTTGTAGTTCTGCTATTTTTGAAAAATTGTGAAAATGTGCTGCAAATCTCTGAATACATTATTTTGGAAGCAAACATTTTTAACGCAAGTTTTGCTTCTGGGGGATTCCTAGAACAACATGTTTTCAGGTGGGGGGTCCGCAGCCAAATATGGACAATTCTGGGGGTCCTTGGCATGAAACATGTTAAGCATCACTGACACAGGAACATAGATTTTTCAGAGAAACTAGAATCTGTCAGAATCTAGCATCAGAAACTAGAAACTAGTCACAAACTAGAATTTACTGTCAGAAAGTACAATCAGGTGTCAAATAGAATATATTCTTAGATTTGCGCATCATTTTTCACAATTTTTAAAAAATAGCAGAACAACAAGCTCATGTCGCGCCACTCGGTGGCGCGACATGAGCTTGTTGATCTGCTATTTTTCAACAGATAAAACACCAAAACGCGTTCAGGACACTATAAATTGAAACATCGATTAAATAAATAAATTGAAACATCGATTAAAGCTTATGTCTTCTCCTGGTGAGGAGAGGCAATTGCAAATGACCTGGATTTCAAACCTGTGACCATGAGATGGGAAAATATCCACCCCTCCAGACAAGGAGAATCTGCACGTGGTCAGGGGAGCCGCCAGTTTGGCTTAGTAGCCTCAGCCAGGGCTACTTGTTAACCAGCATGTGTCTTCCATATTTGGCATGTCTGACAAAGAACTCCACAAACTGGCTTGTACCACGTCCCAACACTCCAGATTTGGGCATGGGTTAGGTTAGGGTTTGGGGTAGGTTGTCAGTCTACTAGGACTAGGACTTTTAATAAGTCGTAATTAAAGCCCATTACAAAGTAAGTGTCATCAGGCATGTGAATAGAGAGCCGAGAAACAGATTTCTGGGTGCAGATGCAGAACATCGTCTGAAACTAGATGTTTCTTTAGTCGTGAAAGTGGGCCAAAGAATTCATGTGCATTAAATTATAGCTGATTTGCTCAAATCAAAAGCCTGCACTGCACTAACTACAGCTTTGAACAAGTCAAGGGAATTGTCTTCATCCTCCATTTCGCTTGATCTCATGAAGTTTTCTCAATCCTGGGACGCTAGTCTTTATGAGGGTACCTACCCTAGGGGACACGAGGGGGGGACCTGAGGCCCTTTCACCAGGGCATGGGCGCTGATGACACAGAGGAGGGAACACGGCCACAGCATCCCCTGCAGGGATTGAAATACAATATAGGTATAGCATGTATCTATCAGGTAGCCTGGCACACAGCCAGCCAGCTTGCCTTCTGGTCTAGAGCAGGGGTTTTCAACCAGTGGTCCTCGAGAGGGTTCCAGGTGGTCCCCAGCTAAGTTGGTTAACCAGATGAAAAGTTGGTTAACCAGATGTAACTCTTGAGAGCGTAAACATGAAACCAAATGGAGCCTTGCGGCTCCCTTTGGTTTCATCTTTACACTCTTAAGAGTTAAAATATTCATCTGAATTACCCAAGTCTACACATGTAGAAAATGTAGAAGACTAATGGTCATTATTTATCTATGTATTTATCTGCCTGTTTTCGAAATCCAGCCTTGTATTGTGGACAAAAGCAAAAAAAAATCTTGGTGTCTGTGGGGCTAAAATGTCCGCAAATGGTGGTCTGTGGCTTAAATGCTGAATAAATAGTGGGCCCTTGTATCAAAAAGGTTGAAAAACCCTGGTCTAGAGGGATGGGTAGCACATGGAGCAAATATGTTCACTGTTCTGAGCACCCCCATCCCCTCCCCTCCATGGTAACAGCAGAGGAAATGGATGTCACCATATTTCGAGCGACGCATCTAGTCTGCACTGTAGTTCACTCCTAGTAGCATTGCAGAAAATCTGTGTCGTTTCCCCTAGGCATCAGTTTTTGAGCTGAATGTGAAGGGAAATGGGTGGCCTGGGTGCTGCCGACGCTAGCAGTGAGGCAACAGCGCCACGCAGACTGTGCCAACCTGCCTCCAATTAAGAAATGGTTAGTTACACCTCGTCATTTACACATGTAAACTTGTAATGAGACAATAAAATTGTAAATGAGCGAGTGAGCAAGTGAGAGAGAGAGACAGTTTGAGATAGAGACAGAAGGGGGTTAGCTTCAAGTGGCAAACTTTGGGAATTCAAAGGTGATAAAGAGACGGGGAGATGTTATTTTTAGTATACGTGCGTCAGAGGTATGTGACAGCCGTCAGATGTCTGGTTTGTGCAAGCAGTGACTAAAGTCCCCCCTGCCCGACGACATGTCAGTGTTTCAGACCGTTACCGTGGCAACAGGTGTGTTAAGTGAAAATAAATAAATCAATAAAAAAGGTGCACCATGCGACTGCTGCGTGGCCCAAGGGAAGAAAGTAAAAAATCCAGTTTCTAAATACTGCCATAATGTGCTGTTCCTTTTTCCTCACACACCAAGCCACCCCCATCGCAGTGTGTCAGAACAGTGTCTCAGGTACATATGCGCACACTTTGCATGCCTTATACTCGCCTTTTCCAGCATTAATCGTGTTCACCTTCTGTCCTTCTGTGCAGACGTGATTTGAATTCTGAGCAGACGGAGGGAGGGAGCGATGAAAAACATGCTCAAGGAGCGTGTCAGACTGGCACAGGTTTTGCTTAATGGTCCAATTATTTGGGAATAGATAAAAGTATTGAGAAACACAACTCGAGTTTCATATCCTTGGAGAGTCACAGCACTCTGCATCATTTGTGTTATTTAATTCAGCCGTCACGACTTATTCATTGCGGCCCTTTGTTTGTAGAGGCTATGTTTTTTAGGGGTTCCTTGTTGTTTTGTGTTTCTCTCCTATTTTTATCTCCCCTGAACACATTCCTAACAGTCTCTTATACTGCTGAGTTTTTTTTATAATTTAATGTTTGGACTTGATTTGATATGATATACTGTACGTTCCCTTGCTGCAGATATTTTATAGCTGAAGTTGCTAATTGACAATATTTTGTGGAAATATCTCCACTAAAAAGTCTTGTTTTTGTTTGTTTAATGTCCTTTTGAAGCTTAACTCTCTCTATAGTTTCTAGTGCTCTGCAAGTCTCCAAAGCAGTGTTCTAAAACGATATCCTTTCTTTTGCCATAGCACCTGCATGAGTTCGACACGGCTAGACCACGTGACTTAGATAATCAAAGCCTCACACACCGAATTGACTGTCTTCTTTATTATTATTTTCACCACAGTGCTATCTATGTAAAGTAAAGAATCTAAGACTGGGTACATTTTACTCAAGTACTGTACTTAAAAGGCCATTTCAACGCTGGAAGAAAATGCAGACACTCAATGTTAAGTTTAAGAAGATGTAGAAGATAACAGTAGCACAATTTGAAATTAGAGCCCTATGGCCAGAAAGAGAATGAAGTTTGTGTCTTCAACTAGGGTTTGACTGGGACTGCTGAATTCATATAATGACTATAACGCTTTGATGCACAGCCCCTCCGTGTGGAGAGAGGTGAGGCTGTGTGGAGGTGCGGTCATGAACATGGCATCATGACTAAGCTAAAAACAAACACATAAAACACACCAAGAAAGTGTGTCATAATCATTAACGGTGAACCGGAAATGGTGGGGGTTTTATTATGGATCCCATCCGATTATCTGGCACAGAGGGTTTCTGAACCAATCAGAGCATGCATCTCTTCAGGCAATGGGATGACATAGTGTGAGAGACGGCTTACACTGAGCTATATACACGTCGCTTGGAATGTTTGTTTACAATTCATTCCTCAATTCTGCCATTTTACTGTTAATATATTATATTAATAATATTATTATTGATATATTATAATCACTGACAGACATTAGTGATTGTGGACGATTGTTAAGAAATGGGAAACAAACAGGACAGTTTAACTTCTATTGGCTATTATTGATTAATTACTTACTATTATAGTAAGTAATTAAAAATCGAGTTTTATGGAGTTTTTATTTAAAAATATGCAAAAGTTAAAAAAAATGGCAGGTATTGTTAGGTATGGTTATATAATGACCACGGATGTGGTCTAAAAGTGTGAACAATGTATTTAGCAATTCACCACCCCTTTAAGCCTTACATGTGTGAACTGGGAGGCTTTTTGAATGGTGAACGTTCCACATCAGGAGTACTTTTAGTTTTGATTATTTTTGATTTAGTATATTTTTGAAGCCAATACCCTTGTACTTTTAGATGGAATCGTATTAATAACTGATTTTATACTTGATGAAAATAGACAATCTACAATGCACATTGTAAGCTCAGGTACTCAACAATTTAATTAGTTGACAATACAGTTTGGGTTTGATTCTAAAGTACATTACGCCCATGCTTGCCCCAAAGGTTGAACAAACAAAAAGTTCTGTATTTTGTTTTGTTCCTGAGCTGATTAGTAAGAGATAATGAGATACAACAGTGTGTCTACCCAGAGGTACTGAAATCTTGCTATATGCGTATATATAGCAAGATTTAATGGATCCTAGTATAAATCTTAGGAGCAATAAAGAGGCATAGGTGATCTTTAGGTGATCTTAAAATTAGAAATGTACGTGGTTGCTCAAGAGACGCTTCTGAGCTTAAACTGAGAAGCACATCTTTCCTCTGGGTAGGTCGGGCTATAGTCTATTTTAGCAGATAAACATATTTCTTCATAACCGTCACTGTGTTGTAGTATTATATTCCAGTGGTGGTCCCTAAAACAGTACAGTCAACAGTTTGTGTGTGTGTGTGTGTGTGTGTGTGTGTGTGTGTGTGTGTGTGTGTGTGTGTGTGTGTGTGTGTGTGTGTGTGTGTGTGTGTGTGTGTGTGTGTGTGTGTGTGTGTGTGTGTGTGTGTGTGTGTTGTGTCATTATGCACTCTGCCCTGTCCTTCAATGCCTCCTATAGCTCACCACAGCATTCACATCAAAACAAAATGACTAATTAGTACAAGTTCACTGCACATGATTGATGAAGGGCTCCCTCTGTCTGTCTGTCTGTCTGACTGTGTGTGTGCGTAAGCAGCTCCAATGAGTCAACCCCCCTGAAGTGTTAGACTTTTGTCTCCTTTTACCACATTTATCTCCCAGAGAGTAAATGTGTTTATACTCATACTGAAAGACTGTAACCTATTGAGGGAAACCAGGCACAGATCCCACAAAGCCATTTGCAAAGATTTGTTATGAATGCTTGCAGCCTCTAGTTTTACACTATCATCCACAAGGGTGACAGCATGGAGGAAGAGAATATTAAAGCAAGATAACGTGGCTTATGCCGGGAACCTAGTGCTGGACTTGACGTATAGCGCACCATGTGCCTGGAGGCAGGCTACATGGCAAGGAATGGGAGGAACTGCCTATCTTCATCGATCTACTGTACATGTAAGCTCTTAATGCCTATGGCACCAGCTAGTCTTTTCTGGAAGTACCTCAGTGGATTGGGAACACATTGTGGTGATAGCAGTGGTGAAAACAGCCCCCGGTCTTAAACATGTGCCGTGCTCTCGTCTGTCGTGAGAGCGGCACTCGCCCAGGGGCGGATCTAGGCAATGCCCCCCTAAATGCCCCGACTGCCCCACCAAACATGATGGCATGCAAAACAACCAATGATATTTCAAAGTGAATCCGCCAAGCAGTCACGAAGTGACTTGGTCACTTAATTGATATTGCCTCTTTTCTCCTTCTTCTTCTTCCGCCAAAAATAGCTGTTCTGGCTGAACCGTGCAGTCGGTTTTCGCGAAAATTGGTAATCTGGTAGAGGGTGATGCCAAACGGTGATGATGCGAAGCCTGTGACCACTGGTCAAATGGTGGCGCTATAGCACTCAACTGAAATTGCAAACTTTAAACACTTATAACTCATGAACTGCTCGACTCTCAGAAATGTAACTTATATTCACTTATGCGTCTGCTTATGCCGAACAACTTTTGTATTCTGACTTTTGACCTCTGACCTTTAGATGAACCGCCATCTTGAATTATATGTAAAACAGTTAAAATGTCTCTTCTCCTACAATCTTTGATCGAAATGCATAACAATGACCTACACATGAACTTTGAAGCCATACAAACATGATATGGGTGTGAATTTTGTTTTTAGTGAAAAAAATGATGTTTTTACGAGCCAATGAAAATTGCTCGTTTGTGAAAATGATTCTAATGCCCCTAATCTACACATGCAGCGTAATCTGCTTCTGATATTTTACAGTTTTGTAGAGGGGGATGCCAAATAGCAGCAAAACCAGTCTTACTCCAATTGCTCAAATGGGGGCGCTATAACAATTCTTTGAAACTGAAACATTTGAACAACCACAACTCGGGCCTCGTTTGGCCAAAAATCATGGGACTTGTTTCTACATGTTCCTTGATTCATGTGGAACACATCTGTAACTTTGACCGGTAAGCTCCACCCCCAGAGTGTCTGCCATTTTAAGCAGTTTGAAAAGTGCTCATGCCTGATTTTCTGCCTGGATTTTTGATCAATTTGCATGACACCTGCTACATGAGAACTTTGGCCCCATCCGGACAAAAGTTCCGAAGCAAATTTGTTTTCATCAAAAAATGACGTTTTTATAAGCCAATGAAAATTGCTGCTTTGTGAAGAGTCTTGTAACCCAGCCAACCGCTTACCTCTGACAAACATGGCAACCCGCTTACCTTCCACCAACCTGGCAACCCACTCACACATATGACAGTTCTCACTCACTCCACTCGAATCTTCACCCTCTGTGGCAAGATGGCCGAAATGTTTGATACATGTGCAGCAGCTCCTCTCTTCTCCACAACAACTCCTTTGTACTAGACTTTACTCCACTCAGCGGTGAGTTAGTTGGCTTGGTATCATTAGTTTGATCATTGGTTCACTTATTTGATTATTTGATGTATTTGATTTTGAGTTATTTACAATTGTTTTGAGTTATGTTTGATTTCATTAAGTGGTTTTGAATTGGCATTTTTGTTTGAAAAGATACTTTTAGGTAAATCATTTTGTTTACATGATTGGTCAAGCTAAAAGTTGGTTTTAAGTTAAGAGAAATGAATTCATGAATTGATTCAAAGATATTTAAGATGACTAAAACATTAAGTAGGCCTACTAAAGATTAAAAGCATGCTAATATGAAATGACTTGATCTTGATCACATCATCTCTCACATCAATCATGATATTTGATTTAATTTATGTTTTATATTCCTTTGTTTGTACAACAATGGGAACTGATGTAGACACCTGGCCCTCCAGGCCAGGTTTTTTTTTGTGTGCCCAGAACACCTTGGACCCAACATTGGATGGTTCTGGAACCGGCTGGTTCCAGACCTGGCGAGCCGACCCAGGAACCCCACCTCAGACCCACTCAGTCTTTGTATGTAGTTCATGGTTCTCCATCAAGGAGAAAGAGACTTGACTCATAGAGACTAAAACCTTGACTGGACTTAAAGGGCCCCCCATTCTTCTTTTTTTATTTTCTACACCCAAATGTACTGTGCTTCAATACAAACAAGGTCAATAATAATTTTGTGTTTAAAACTTTAATACTGCTTTTGTGTCTCATTGGTTTCACCCCATTCTATTGAGCTCCTTTGCCGAATCTAGTTACTTCTGGTTGTACTTTTTTCAGGCTTTGCTAAGGCTAGCTAGATTGCATTGCATTGTGGGTCATTTAGGTCCTCTCACAGGTGGGTTTACCAAAGATAGTATATAGCAAGATGAGAAGACACATTTTGAACCACTAGATCACTCCAAGATGGCAGTATAACGCCACTCCATGAGATCTTTCCAAAAAGTCACTCCAAAATGGTGGAAGCGGTTGTTACTATGGGAGTGTCCACTCTTGTCTTTGGTTTCACCAAGCAGCATTTAGCTCAGTGTTGGCCTTACACCAGATTAGGGCTATCCTTTGCATGAATAGGTGAGTTTTCTCAATGAATAAATATTTTCTGAATGCTGTTGAGATAATTATGCAGTATGTGTGTAAACTATCAAACTACTTCAAGCTGTAATGAAATGTGGGCTGTGTTGTGTTAGCCACCTCACTGCTTTTACAATGGAACTCGCATGGCTCATCAATGAAATGTTTAAATTACTTCAAAAATAATTCATTTGACCATCAAATATATAATGCTGCCTGGCATTGGTCATTTTATGAATCACATTAATTGTTAACATTGATGTGTAGGCTCTTGTTTTGAAGCATTTTTATCATAGATAATCATTGATTAAGGGTAGTTGTTTGTTCAAAGGGTACACTTCATAAAAACATACTGCCGTAAACCAGTATACTTTTATATGTAAAGTTTCACATCAGAATGTGGCAGATTGTCACACCCACATGTCCTATTGCTTCAGTTTTCTTTATAAACTGATTTGTCTTGTGTTTTGTTTATCCACTGCTGCATGCTGTTGCATGATCTAAAATCCAATTTTAATACAACGCACCAGAGCCATTTAGAGACGGAGTTGCGCCAATGATGGGGTACACAGTTACATTGGGTTAGTCACGTGATCAGTGGTCACAGTGAGCCTAACTGTGACAAATCATAGTCTAGTGTCTGAAACACATTGTTTGAAGTGAGCAAGATGAGATGTAAAATGACAGCCGGTTTGAATTATTTTACAGTAACAATTAAAGTCTCTGCAATGTGTATGATTTGCTATTACTTAAAAAGACCTAACATAAAAGGATTCAAGCTGGGCTTTTACTTTGAGGCATTTCTGCCTACTTCTCAATAGCTGAGTTACACTCGCATATCATGAAAGTGACATTCACGGAAATGTCACTTTGTGATTGAGATGATAAAACTCAATGTAATGGTAATGGCACCAACTCAGTGGCCTTGTGGTTAGAGTGTCTGCCCTGAGACTGGGAGACCGGGGTTCGATTCCCGGCCAGGTCATACCCCGACATTCTAGATTTCCAGTAGTAACCTACCCAACGAAAGCTTTGCATTGTACAAGCCTTGATCATTTCATGCAACAGTGTAGTGGTTAAAACATTGTGCCAGATTATGTTAGATTAACTTCTTGAACAAAGTGGCCATTAAACAACTGTTGTTAACTAGTGTCCAATCACATTTATTTCACAATTTCTTCTAGTTGTACTTGAATTGTACTGTAATTCTCCAAGCTTTTATCAGTTTTGTTGTAGGAGGCCAGGTTGACATGTAGGCTACTGTAGGAATTTTACATTTCATTTATTCATTCACTATTGTATGGACCCGGGGCAAAAGCACCCCCCTCAGATAATTTCTCAAAAATATGTTCCTTCTTCTGCATATTGTTCTGACTCCTTATTGCTGCTTGCTTGGTCACGTTTTATTGCTGCTTGCAGCTATATTTCAAATTAAATCCGCCCTGCACTCGCCTCGCACAAACACACTGATGATTATCAGCATGACGGCTTCCTAGTAGCTCAGTGGACTATAATGCCCATCTGCAGCGTCAGCGCCTGGGATTCTGGGTGATGTTTTGATCCCCGACGTGGTTAACGCGAAGGGGAAAGACGCTGACTTGGCACAGACTAGAGAGAGCATGACAGGTATCGGTTGAATGGGAGAGCGTGAAAGATGCCAGTCTTCGTTTTTAAAAACCAAAGCCGAAAGGTTGGGGTCTCCATGGAATTTAATGTCTTCCAGTTAGCTAACTGCCTGTATGGCTTCGGATCACAGAATAGCTCCTCAGAATGCTGACTTTCAAAGCACAAAGTTCTGCAAAATGAAGATCATCCTAGAGGATTATAGCTGCTATCTTCAAGGCATGGAGCAACATCTTATTTGTCTGAGGCTCTGAGCTCCATGATAACGTGGTTTGTCTGAGAACGTTACAAATGTCTCTTGTCGGTGATAAACTTAAACCACAATTTACACTATCAGGAAGGAGAGGGTGGTGCGAAAAACAAACGCCTGTGGTTTCTGATTCCCTCCTCATGTCACATAATCATTAAATACAACAGCATGCCTTGATGTGCATTTCCATGCATTCAAACCTATGTCAAGTATGACATGCTTCTGACAGCACCAAGAACCAAGTACTAATAGCACTCAAATAGTGATATTATTTTAGACTCAAATTATTAACATCGTAATAAATTACAACATTTCTGGTTGTAGGTATCCTGTGCTGACTACCTTTTTGTGTTACTCTATAGTATTTATTACTAACGTAATAGTTTGTTTACACTGCATTTTACATGTTCCCTTCCCTTTTCCTATAGCACTGTGCACCAACCATTTAACAAACAATGCTGTGTTTAGTTTAACCTCACACTTTCACCCCTCTCTGATACTAGTGCACCACTGTGACCTATTGAATCAGATAATCGATAATTGATTTAACCAAGACATGATGCCTTCTCCATGTTTGATGCTTACTCCTCTTACACGACAATGTAAAACATCAAATGCTTCACTGACGGCACAAAACAGGCTGATTTTGTAGTTTGTTTTCCAGTACAAGTAAAAAACTGGAGAAGATTAAAACCAGGACCGTTTCAGAATACCGGTAGGTTAACACTCTCCGTGCCAGCCCTTTTTCATATTTTTGGAGGTAGCCAGTGCCAGTTTTTTTCATCAAAAACTCATATTTCATATTTCGCCACGGACAAGTTAGTGGACGGACACACACTTTTGGTTCCGGGTTAGGCCGTCCCTTGTTATGCTCTAGCAATGGTCGCCGCGGTCGCTGCTAGCTGCTGTTAGCATGGGGATCGTATTGAACCGGCGTCGGTAAGTTACGTCACGTACAGTAGCGTTAACGTCAGCGGCATCAGTTGTTACTGTAAATCATAATGATAACGGATGACGTAGATCTATTTCCATGGCATGAAAACGGTTAAGATGCTCCCTGGGTTACACAAATGGCTATAAATGAGGGAGCATGACGCAAAAAAAACAGAAATGGAAAAGAGTGAGCCCAAAGTCAGCTAGCTAGACAGTGCAGTTCTGTCTCTCAGTTCAAACATCACTCTGCAGTTCAGTGATGTTTTGGTGTGAGTGAAAACGGTCTGGACTGCATGGTGCGAATAGAAATGGGCGACAGACTCTGACTAGAAACATTCATTCGGTCAGCAAGGGTGACAGCTGATTACAGCTGGGGGGCGTGTATGACTGCCGTGTCCTGCATGAACCAATGCTACATTTCTTCTAAACGCCATGCACCCTCACTCTCTGGCTCGGACGATCGACTCACATGCAGATGACTAACTGCTCCCTCTTTGACATGACTGTTGAAAGCAAAGTCCCATTCCAAATTCAAATCTCTCTCTGTCTCTCTCACTCCCCCAAACACTAAGAGAGAAATTATACTAATTACATACAGTATTATTCCTTAAAGTGATACCTATTAATTAAATTACCAGAAATGTTTTCCAAAATGGTAGCCAAGTTAAGCCAACAAATCCTGAAAAATATGTAATATGTGCTATTGTTTGCAAAGTGTGGTATGATATTACTGTTTAAGTAGAGCAATACCTTACATTAACTACAGTAAGTAAGTATAGGGTAACTTATGTGTAGACTGAACGCTAACATCATTCAACTTCAACTGGTGCCGCGCTACGAACTATCTAACAAGACACGGGACGTGTTCACTGGTTACCATAACAACAGGCAAGCCGTCCTGTAAGTTCTTGGAGCCAGGAATCAGAAACCACCACTTCGGCAGCGTGCATGCAAGGTAGAATTAAGATACAAAGAAATTCTATCACTTATTCTCAAGCATTCAAGTCTCTTTCATGGGGGCTGGCAGTAGCTGAGCGGATCCTAGCCCACTAGATAAGAGCTACAGTATTTTCTAACATTCTGTTTCTCTCCAAAGTTTAGTGTTGCTAATACTGTTTTATGTTCTGGGTATCTTTATAAGGTTGGTGTTAGTAAAAAGCTAACAGTAAAATAGTAATGTCTGAGTAGACTATAACATAAGTCACTTTTCCATTCACTGTAATAGACGAGTTGCGGTGCCCACCCACAGGAATTACCTTGCTCAAAATTGAACATTCTGTGAAAATAGGGGAACATTGACATTCACAAAACACCTACCTGCCATAGTGTCAATTGTCGTGAACTTGTGCTATCTTATTCTTTGGTATTAAACGGGGTGACTAAGGAATTTTCCCTTGAATTCTAGCAGAATGTCTAGGAGTTCCTGAATGATATTCTAGTATAAACTCAAAGGCAGTTGATACACTTTACTGATCCACCAAATATTATATGCAATATTATATGCAATTATTGAAGTAATTGTAGGTTGTGGGTTTTTCCTCTCAAAGACTAAATGAGAAGACACCTGCTTACTGTGGGGGTTCAATCTTGATGTCAATACTAAGTGTTTGTAATGTGTGTGATATTGCCATAAAACACCGGACTGGATAATTATCGCTGTCTCTTATGTCTGATCCAGCATTTAGAGCTCGGATTTAATTGGCTTTAAACAGACAGCATTATTTAAGCTGACCTTTTAGAAAGGACACAAGTTATTCAAGATACAAGATAAGATCTAAACTGTAGGCATAAGTCTGTAAAAAAAAAAAAAAGGATCTACGCACAGAGATTACCGGGACGTATCGCTTTTTACTTTCTTGTTTTTCACAATAGTGCACAGTACCACCCCTGGTATCAATACCTATCCAGGGCTTACAGTTGTCTGGCACGATTTCAGAGACTTTTCTCGGCTAATCTACAGTATACATCCATCTGTCAAGGTGCTCGCATTCTCTTCTCTGTTCCAGTCCAGTATAGTGAAAAGTGGTATAGCGGCGCATCGCTAGGTCAAACCCTTGAATTTTCCATTACTGGACAGTCTCTTTCAAAACAAGCCCACCCAGCAACGCCAAAGGCCTTAGGCCTTAACCTTGGCAAAAAGACTACATTTAATCAGGGGGACTTAGAGCGAGAAGCTATTGCTGCTGAAGGCGATTGTCTCATCTCCACCGCCTGTGTCTAAAATTGCTTACCCATTCAAATCACAACGGCAGCCTCCGGTTGCATAGTTAACCAGTTTTGTGGCACCGTGGGGAAATAACTGGCTGAATTGTGGGAAAAGAAACTGCGATTGCAATGCTGCCTGCAAAACAATACCGGTGGCAAACCTTAGAAAGGCATGGGATGTATTCAACTTCAGGATTATTGTAACATCACAAGTTTAACCCATTGAGACCTCAGGCGAATTATACAAATGCCCAATACATATCCCAATAGTTTTCAGGAAAAAAGAAATGAATGCTTGCTTCTCAAACTCAAAAATCCTAAATGTACGACCTGTCAAAATGCTCTCGGCCACTAAACCCTTGTCTCAAAATAATTTGTGGCAGGGACCACCAGAAGCAAGGATTTGAGTTAATCCTTGCGGGTCCACTTGGTTTCATGTTTACACTCTCAAGAGTTAAGATATCCATCATCTGAATTAGTCTACACAACTAGAGAATGTAGAAGATGATTATTTTGAAATCCAGCCTGGTATTGTGGACAAAAACAAAAGAAATATTTAGTTTTGGGTCTGTGGGGATAAAATGTCCACAAATGGTGGTCCGTGGCTCAAATGCTGAATAAAAAGGTTGAAAACCCCTGATAAAACGAGTTCCTCCCTGTCTCCAGTGAGTCCCTGGGGTCAACATTTGCGGGGGTTTCACGTGCAGAATTCACCAACTCTGAAGGGCATGTCATGTCAACATGCCGCAATTCTTTCAGACGGTGGAGAGACATGTGTTGTGCTGCTGAGTCCTAAGAGGGCCAAGATGCCAGAGGGCTGGAGGAAAAAAAAAGTCAAAAATCTATTTCAAAGAGAATAATATTACATTGTGCCCGTCTGTTGAAGCAACTTTGATATTGGATCAGCGCACTGCTGTGATCTTCATACCTCTATTGGCCGTGTGTACCTTAGGGAGACAGATATATACCACATAACTACAGACTACAATACACACCATGCTCATCACTGAGACTTATTAAAGTGCCCTGCTTATTATGTTCTCTTTCTAACTCCTTCCTTGTGTTTTTCTGTTACTCACAATGACACAAAAATGGCTTGTGCGTGAAATTGCTTATTCTGCAAAACAAGCTGGCACGAACAAAATGACCTGAGGTGAGCTTGTACATCTGCTAGTTTTTGAATAGCCAGCTATAAAATGGGAATCTAGAAATGCACTCGAGATGCAAACTTGCACCTTGCATGCCAGTATAATATAATCCATGTACTGTATGGCCAACATATTTTCTCCAACGTCCACCTCATGGTCAAAACACAGTTTCACATGCAATATTCAAAAATCACATGCACAGTTGATGAGGACATTATCACATTTACAGTTAAAGCCAGATTACAGGTCTTTCCTACCAGACACAATCTCTCTCTGTAGTACCCCAACTCATTCTCTCCTCATTGCCTGTACCATGACCCAGAACCCAACCATAGAATCACTGTCACATATTCTGAATGGCTGTCATGTATACAAAGGGATGTATATTTCCAGGCGTGATAGAATTGTTGACATAATAGTTAAGGACATGCTTCTATACCTCTCACCTTCCTCTGTTTATACTCACACAGGGGTTTCACCAAACATGTTTACACTGTGCAATAATCAAATTCACATCTTCTCAAATGTGACAGCTAATACACCAGATGTTGTTGTTGTTGATGAAGACAGCAGAGAAGTCACCATCTTAGAAGTAGGCTGTGCGTTTGACTATAGTCTGGAGGAGGTTTTAAAATACGAACCCCTCAGAAAGGAGATCGAACACCTTGGGTACAAGTGTAAACCAGGGGTTGACACTAAGGTCTCCGAGGCACTTGCCCATCGGGCAAGTGCAAGTCAGGTTCTACTTGCCCTCAGGTCATGGTCACTTGCCCCCAGGTTCCAGGGGGTCCCCAGTTAAGTTGGTTAACCAGATGTAACTCTTGAGAATGTAAAAATGAAACCAAATGGACCCTTGCGGGTCCATTTGGTTTCATTTTTACACTCTCAAGAGTTAAAATTCATCATCTTAATTAGTCATTTTGATGTGTTTTTACTTGCCCCGGGCAAGCGGGCAAGTGTTAGTGTCAGGCCCTGGAACACCTTGGGTACAAGTGTAAACTACTTGTGTTTATATTTGGAAGTCTTGGCAACGTCCACAGACTCGTTATAAGGGGTCTCCAGACAGCAGGAATCCCCAAGCCGAAAGCCAAAACAAAATTTTGCTCAATATCGGTGATAATAGGCAGCCGTCACATATGGAGGAGACGCCGCTTCCTGTATCCCTAAACCGATCAGGAATGTGCTTGTATGTGCATCTACCACTACTTATGTTCAAGAATTTCTCTTGTAAAATGTGAACATAAATACATGTATCACATGTGTGTTTGTTGTGTGCGAGAGAGAGATCTCCTTGCGGCAAAACATTTTCTTTCATTTAAATTCTGCAGGAGAGGAAATGTCTCCCCTCTCGTTTACAACCCATTTCGCCAATCCACCCACATTAAATACTTAAATGATGCAAAATCACAGCTGCCCACGCTGTTTGCCCGCGCGCAAACACACACACGCACACATGCACGCACACACTATTTTCTATCTAAAAAACAAATGGTAGACGTCCTGGCAGTATCCAATATCTAAACATTGGCATCTGGACCAGCTGACTAGACAGAGGATCACCAGGGCAGAATGCTAGACAGAATGCAGCATAATTTGGTCAAAACTCAACTTCATCGCCCGTGGCACGAAGCGACACAGAAGCGACGCAGGAGATGTGTGTGTGGGTGGGGGGTAGAGAGAGAGAGAGTATGCATCGATTATTCTTGGGTCTTGGCCATCTGCAGGTACACCTTTGAATAGTGTTCAGGCAGGGATATATTGTCTGTGTGATAAAAAAATGTTTATGATACATTGTAAAAGAGCTAGTTGGGATAGAGCTTTGTGGATGCATGCCCGAGAGACAGCCCTGTCCCTCCGCAGCCATGTTTTATGACAACACCTGGGCTGATGCGGATATGCGCACATTTGTGTAGCTTATATGCTAAGCTATAAAATGTTTCGAGAATCCAAACAGGATTGTTGAGATGGGACGAGCTGAGCTCTAATAGGCTACTCGACAATAGAAGACAAAGGAAGGATGCCAGTAGTACATAACATCAGGGGCGGATCTAGGCATGGGCATGGGGGGGCAATGCCTCCCTAAATACCCAGTCTGCCCCCCCAAACACGATGGCATGCAAAACAACCCAAGATTTTTCAAATTAAAGTGCTTATATTTAAAATGATCTGAAACACTACTACTGCTACTAACTAACTACAGCTGTGTCACCACTAAACCAACAGCATTTCATCATTGAAAACAGAAAACTCTCTGAGTCAGACCTTTAGCTTTATGCATGCTGCGTGTCTGTTGCAACTTCAACAACAACTGATGTTATTATTGATGCTTAAGTGCGTAATAAAAGTCCTGTAACAGAAAATGGTATACCATTTTCTCTTGCCCCTCCAACATGTTCTCTTGCCCCCCCAAATGGGGCATGTTAGATCCACCCCTGCACAACATGGCAACAGAGTAAAGTAAGCTCTATTGCTGTTGCCTGTAGTCACATGTATATCCTTCGTTTGTTCACAACATTTCAAACGTCCTTTTGACTGGAATTATTGTAACCACTGTTAAATGGTGTGCGTCTCTTCTCTCCTACGGTTGCATTGTGTCTGTTGTTTTGAAGCTACTTACCACAGATAATAACCTCCCTGGCAGCTCCAAACTGATTTTGTAGGGTATTACTTTAAGGCTTATCCATTTTTTTCAGAATAACAAAGCCATTCGTATTCTTACCCAGTCTTATTTGCATTATACTTTTTTTTATTTAACGTCAACGTAACAAAGCCAAATAAATTGCACATCCACTGCAATAAGCGAAAGGCCTGTTGTGTCCCAACCCTGACTTTTAAAGGGGAATTCCACGCATTTTCAAAATTTTCCTGAAAGGATACAAATGTCAACCAAATGGACCCGCTAGGGTCCATTTGGTTCACATTTGTAAAGGGGTCTGAAAGAAAAATCATTAACATGGTGAAATACATCTTGATGATGTCATCAGATGTATTTCACCATGTTAATGATTTTTTTCACACCTCCATTTTTAGGGAATACAGAATTGGGGGAACTTTTTTATCATCACCACACAATATCCCTAAGGTACATTAATGACATATTAGAAATATTGAAAATGGGTGGAGTTATCCCATTGGCACCCCCTTGGCTTTTGCAAACCCCATATGCCAAGAATGCCATATGGGGTTTTCCTGTGGGTGCTACAGTGCCAAGGAAGATCAAGCAAGCGCTGATAAGTGCTATTGATACTGGAACAGGTCCAGCTGGGCAAGGCATGCAACACAAAGCCCTCAGCAACCACAGACAACACAACACTGACCTGAAAATGCAACAGTCACTGCAACCAAGAGAACTCACTTAGAATTCACCAATCTGTGGATCGAAGTAAATCCGTTACAGCAACAAGAGGGTGAAAAGGTTAAAAACTCATAGCGATGACCTTTGACACGCAAGATGCAGTGACTGTCGTTTGGAATAATTGAGAGAAAATATCCTCCATTCTCCTCCATTCCAAGGTAAACTCATGAGGCATTTAAGTTTGAATGTGATATACTGTACACTTGTCATTCGAAGTATAGAACTGATAGAACTGCTAAGTTCTCCCCCATACAGGAACTAACCATTTCCGTTGACAACGCCATGGTAACCTTTGCTCCTTTGGCGAAAGACCATGGCGTTGTCCTGGACAGCCGAGTCTCATTCAAAACACACATCTCAGTCAGCTATCACCCAATCCTGTAGGTTCACACTCCACAACATCAGACGGATCAGACCCTTCATTACCCAAGAGTCAGCCCAGCTCCTTATCCAGACAACAGTCATATCCGGCGTATTGACCCAAAATGCTGCAGCCCGTTTGGTCTTTAACCAGACAAAATTCACTGCTCTCCTACGCTTCCAGTTGCTGCACACACGAGTTCAAAACTCTCACGCTTGCTTTCAAAGCAACTACAGGGAAATCACCACCAGGGGTGTAGTGGAGTGGGGACGTTTTTTGTCATGTCATTTACTTTTATGGATACAATTAGGTATTGTAAACAATCTTTCTCAACATGCTATACTTACTACAAATGCATGCATGTGTGCATGCACGTGCCTTAAAGGGGTATTTTCAATATTTTACTATGTCTGTAATATACCTTGGAGATGTTGTGTGGACATGATAAAAAAAAAATCCCCATTCTGTGTTTCCTAGAAAAAAATCATTAGCATGGTGAAATACATCTTGATGACATCATCAAGATGTTTTTCACCATGTTAATGATTTTCCTTTTTTCTGAGAGTGTACAAATGGAACCGCTAGGGTCCATTTGGTTCAAAAATTGAAAATGGGTGGAATTCCCCTTTAAGAGGCGTCCCCCCACTTCTAAAAGTCCCAATACAACACTGATCACCACCATATCTTGCTAGTCCCATTGCTCCCAATAAGTCCTCCCGCACGCTCCGATCAGCTGAATGTAATTCACCCTGGATTAAGAGCGTCTGCCAAATGCCTAAATTGTAAATTGATACCTTAACAAACAAGGCCATTGTTCTGTTTTGAGGGGATTTTTCCCCCTGGCTAAAATAGTACTTTTCATCGCCAAAGTATAATCACCTGGCTGATTTGGCTATTTCAGGAACACAGTCAATATAATCATACAATCGTTTCCCAAAGTAAAATATAAAAATATGTCTATGACCCAGGGGAATATAGCAGCTTCTCGCGGCACTGGTTTCAGACCTGACAGTGTTTTATTAAATTAAATATGTCCTGTACATCACTGAAACTTCACCAAAGTTGTGAAAACTCCAAACCAACAAATAAAGGTGTCATATGGGTCTCTGGTTTACTGGCAGATTGCACATGAAATATCGGCATGCTATTTTGAGATTAGCACACAGACAAAGACAGGCTAAAGCAAGATAATGATGCTTTATTTACAATACTTTTACAGTACAAACTTTCGTGTACAGTAACTTGTATGTAATTCTAACTAATGCACTGTACCATATACACCCCTCATCATCATCTTCGAAATGTCTATGAGGAAAATGAATGGGGAAAACATTTTGGACCACGGGCAACATCTTGAAAGGTCTATAGCCTAGCTTTGGCCAGACTCATGAGGCGGATTCAATGACGTTTCAGTGAATCCACTGTATGTGTCTGGATAAAGCCATGCAGACTAGCACCTCTCAAGGGAAGCTGGGAAGTCTCTCCCCAGTCACTGAGACTACTTACCCCAGCAGGGAGAAAGGACGTCCCGGAGGTGGTGCATGTGTCTCCCAGGATCCTGAGACTCAATATTGTCCCCAGGGGAAGGGTCATCTGGCGTGGAGGGACTGCCTGCTAGCCAACGTCCATGACAAACAGCTTGTTCTGGTCAGGATACGACAGAGGTTCTCTCTCACTCACACTCACACACACACACACACACACACAGCCACTGTGAAGCTCTAATTAATTAGTCTCATCCTACAGCTGTGTCTAGTTTCTCCCAGAGGATCCCGCTGGGACCTGCCCCTGCCGTAGAAAGCAGCATACAGTAGGTGGGTTCCAGTCTAGACGCAGGATAACAGGGCACAGGTGTAATACAGTCAATACTAGGATAGGCTGCATGGGGACTAACAGGACACAGGTGGAAACACGGACACATCACCAGGTAGGTTAGCCAAGGTACATAATAGTAACCAAACGACATCTCTGAGTGTCCACAACAGACCTCTAAAGCATATTAAAAAAAAAGTCCTAGCCCGGAATTTAGACCCAGCCAACAGAGATATCTTAATAAGTCCAAAAGCTAAATAAGGACAGAGTCAAAGTCCACAGTCCAAGAAGTGGACCATGACAGTCCCACAGCTGATGTCCAGGGGAATTGCCTGTCCCACGGCAGTTGAAATGCTACACCCACACAAATGGAGACAAAGCGACACAATGAAGTCAGTTTCAATGGAAGCCCACGGTGACATGAGGTACGAAAAGTCTGGTTCTTGGTCCTGCGTGATGTGCTTCAAGTCAAATGTTTTTATTGTCTTTTATTTTATTTTACTTATAATAAAGTTGTCTCTTTTGCCCCCCCTCGCCCCACCCTACCAGCCCCACACATGTAAAGCGTCTTTGGGTATTTTGAAAAGCGCTCTATACGTCCCAGATATTATTATTATTATTTAACTGAACTAAACGCAATGGATTTGTTTTGCCTTTTAAAGCCCAATTCCCGTTCCACACGTTTCCTGCTCTGTTTTTAAGAGAAACTCGATCAGATCCTGTATTTCATTGAATTCACAATGCTGCTTGCAATGGTTCCTTTGATTTTCTGTTACCTCACATATGCCTTGAATTGATTTTCCATTTCCGATAATAAATATTATCGTCTATGCAAACCCAAGTTTCTGCACTTTGGTTAACACTCCAGCCTTAACTCATTGACCGCTAGGGGACCTTCTTTGTTTCCTCTCCATTGCCGCGGCTCAAACCAGTTCGGTCGGTAAAAAAGCCCTTATTTTGAAGCTCAGATCTCCTAAACAGGATGTGCTGTTTCTGTTATGCTGTGTCTGTTGTCTTGCCTAATCGGTCATCTGGCGATCTGCCCATATACATCCGGGTCACAAGTCAGGAAGAGCCGTGTAGCGCTAGTTGATTCACCAGTGCGACAACCCCATTCAGAGCGAAAACACAGGAGAGCCGTTTGAATGCATTGGATTGAATGGAAGTGAATGGGACAAAAAAAAAAGAGTTGTCGCTCAATTCTGTTCCAAATGAAAGTTAGCAACGGGATGATCATCAGACGATGCGCACGGACTAATAGTTGGATTAAAGAATGAAATCTACATCTCGTCGTGATACGAGCCGTCCGCGTTACCGGCAGTGGGGTTCTAACGGGATGTCCACGAGCCCCGCGTTATCGGCGCGAAGAGAATTAATTGTCCGTGGAGCCCAAGGATCGTTAGAGGGTTTCAATTACTGAATCTCTACTGCAGTTTCTGCTCTGTGGCAGGGGCAGATGTAACATTTCCCAATTGGAGGGTCAGGAGAAAATGGTATGGGGGCGACTTCATCGCCTGTGTTGCTTCGCGCCACGGGCGATGAAGTCGCACCCACACCATTTTCGGTTACAGGACTTTTATTAAGCAAGTAAAACATCAATAATAACATCAGCTGGTGTCGAAGTTGCAACAGACACGCAGCTTGCATAAAGCTAAAGGTCTGACTCAGAGAGTTTTCTGTTTTGAATGATATTGGTTTAGTGGTGGTGCAACTGTAGTTAGTCAGTAGCAGTAGTAGTGTTTCAAATCATTTTAAATATAAGCACTTTAATTTGAAATATCTTGAGTTGTTTTGCATGCTATGGTGTTTGGTGGGGCAGACTGAGCATGGCCATGCCTAGATCCGCCCTTGCTCTGTGGCAGGGCTCTTTGCTAATTGCAATCACGTGAGTGGCAGATGGAGTGAACAAACTGTTAAAACTGTATGTCCTGCTGCAACTGGATGAGAGGCCTTCCTTGTTCTGCTGTTGAAGTTCTTCCATGGCTTGGTGGATCTCCTCCAACGGAGCTTGTACAGTACCATCAGTGCTGGCACCCGAGGCCTGCATGGGCAATGGGTGTTGTTGGATTAATCTGTGAAGCTCTGTAGAAGCTGCAGAAAGGCCTCAGCTATGCTGACAGACTGCTTGTGAAAGATGTCACGTAGCCGTCATGGTATGCCTGTAATCTCTGGCGCTTTTGTGGGTAAATTTATCTTGACAGCTCCCAGATTCCCCCAGACCAGCAAGAGTAGAAAAATCTAATGACTGACTCGAAAATCGAGTTGTAAAAAAGGTGTCGTAACCTCATGTTGTGCCCTAAAGGTGCTAAATGTACAGTTATTTTTTTCCTGCAGTATTTCTACTTGAGTAATTGATATGCATTAAATTATATTAGACCACAGGTATGAAACTCTGAAAATGCTCCTCGGATCACAGGTCAACATTTGTTGTGGGCATTTGGCATTGAGTGATCATAGAAGTAGCCGTTCATCGCCAACAGACAATGACTTACAGTATCATGACGACATGATCACAAAGAAAAACATGTTTTGATTTGAAAACATTTGCCTCCAATTGGACATTGCTTTTTGTTCAAAACAGGCCACACCAAACGTCAGTCTTATAGCAAACTGTTATGACATGTGAAAAAACACATGTCAAGTCCACCAAATTGCATAAAATAATAAACAATATAATATCCAAAAATGTCGACCTCCTGGTGGCACCATGTGATAAATACAGGGCAAATATTTTTTCTTTGGTCTCTAGGACGTTATATATGGATGGGAGTAGTTATATCGGCAAAATCGGGCTGTTATAGCGCTGATATGAGGCTCATTGTAACATTTTTAAGTGGAATTTCTTCAAAAATGTCAGAGAAGATTTTAGCTGTGTTCATGATTGGAGACATATTCTTCAAAACTGAGCACTCCTACACACTTTGATTTAATAGCCAATCAGAATGGAATATGAAAGATGGGAAACACCCATAGGATTTCAGTGAGATGCGTGATGATTGGACAAAACCTGGAGGCGTAATGTCAAAATATGTATTTTGCCAAGATGTTCACAGTCGCACACACACAAATTGACCGAAAGGGTGCAGTTGTTGTAATGGTTTTACGTAACTTAATTTGAATTCAATTCAATTTCTTTTCATCAGATAATTGGTTATTCGATTGCTCAATTTCACCCTATACTCTTCAGGATGAAGTACAGGCAATCGGTCTACAGTATATCAATCTGATAACTCATGTGTACAGCCGAGAGCTGTGGCCGTTGTGATCTGTTGTGCATTGGGTTCAGAATTCAGAAAAAAAAGATTACAGAAAGGAAAATAAAATAAAAGAAAAAGACTGCTATCAGTTGGGGGAAAAAAAATTGGACGTCTCTGAAAAACGCACAGGGGGGGCGATGAAGCCATCAGTTAATGAATTTCCATATCTCTTCCAAGTTTTATGATTAATTGAAAAAAGTCTCGATGCCAGTTATCTTTCAGTGCCAGATAAGTGGCAGAAATGTGCTGGCTTTTTATCGTCTTGGCCTGCATGTGTGTTACGCTGCAACAACCCAGTGTGTCATCCCAGACAGGCACTGGAGTGTAGTTGATGTGAAGTTATGCCCAGTAGAGCGTGAACCAGCGCTACAGTATGTTGTGTGTCTGCAGTGGGATGCAGGCTTCACAGAGTAATGTAGGCAGACAACTCCAGAGAATGTCAGTGTTTTTGTGTGTGTGTGCGCCAGCGTGCATGTGTGAGTATGCCTGCCATCGACTCCATGATGTTCCTGTCTACACATGTGCTAGGGTATAATATACAGCAGGGTTTTTCAACAGGTGGTCCGGGGACCACCAGTGGTCCCTGAGAGGGAGGAAAGTTGGTTAACCAGATGTGTCTTTGAGAGCGTAAACATGGCACCAAATGGACCCTTGCAGGTGTGTGTGTGTGTGTGTGTGTGTGTGTGTGTGTGTGTGTGTGTGTGTGTGTGTGTGTGTGTGTGTGTGCGCGTGCGTGCGTGCGCGCATGTGCATTTCATTGACTCCATGTTCCTGTCCACACGTGTGCTATTGTCCCCTCAACTACGGTAGCATACCTTATACACAAAGCCATTGAGCATGTGTGTGTACCCACATTGGTTGCTTTCAACTTGGGATGCTCCAATCCAAAATCCAAAAATACCAAGCCGGATGATCGGACCAGCCAGCTTAAAGTACGGGGCCATCGGTGATACAGACGGTCCCGAGTGGTCCAGGCGGGCTCCAACACAGGAGATCTGCAAAACACATGGATGGAGCAAATACATCTGTAAAACATGTGGGATGACCAATTCAATCTCTAAAACACACGCAGTGAACAATTACACCTGTAATACACTTGCAGGGCTTGACACTAACACTTGACCGCTTGCCCGGGGCAGGTAAAAAAAATGGTGGGGCAAGTGAAGACTGCTACCTGGTTGCCCGATCGGGCAAGTGTGCAACTTAGTCCACTATAACACAACACAAGATAAATTTGTCTTGAAGGCGGTCATTGCGACCTGGGCTAATTAAGATGACAAATTTTAACTCTTGAGAGCGTAAAAATGAAACCAAATGGACCCGCAAGGGTCCATTTGGTTTCATTTTTACGCCTGGTCATGTGATTCATATGCTCGCGCGAGCCCATAGACTCCAATGCATTTAGTAACTTCCGGTTGTCACCATTCAATAGGAGTCTATGTAGCTCCTTGACTTGAAAACCTGTGACTTGACTCGACTTGAAAACATTGTGACTCGACGCGACTTGAAACAACCATGCGACTTGACTCGACTTGACTCGCCCAACTGTGTGGACTCGACTCGACTTGACTCGCCCACGCCCACGCTCAGCACCATAGACAGAGGCACAGCTAACCTCAGTGCAACAGCCTGACTTCAGCACCATAGACAGAGGCACAGCTAACCTCAGTCTGACTTCAGCACCATAGACAGAGGCACAGCTAACCTCAGTGCAACAGCCTGACTTCAGCACCATAGACAGAGGCACAGCTAACCTCAATGCAACAGCCTGACTTCAGCACCATGGATAGAGGCACAGCTAACCTCAGTGCAAACTGCAAGACCCTGACTTCAGCACCATAGACAGAGGCACAGCTAACCTCAATGCAACAGCCTGACTTCAGCACCATGGATAGAGGCACAGCTAACCTCAGTGCAAGACCCTGACTTCAGCACCATAGACAGAGGCACAGCTAACCTCAGTCTGACTTCAGCACCATAGACAGAGGCACAGCTAACCTCAGTGCAACAGCCTGACTTCAGCACCATAGACCAGGGCTTGACACTAACACTTGCCCGCTTCCCGGGGCAAGTAAAAAAAAATGGTCGGGCAAGTGAAGACTGCTACCTGGTTGCCCGATCGGGCAAGTGACCTAATCTTCTACATTCTCTAGTTGTGTAGACCTGGGCTAATCAAGATGATGAATTTTAACTCTTGAGAGCTTAAAAATGAAACCAAATGGACCCGCAAGGGTCCATTTGGTTTCATTTTTACGTTCTCAAAAGTTACTGCAAAATTTCTGCAAAATTTACAATATATCTGCAAAATTTACAATATATTTTTGGGGGGCAAGTGACCATGACCTGAGGGCAAGTAGAACCTGACTTGCACTTGCCCGATGGGCAAGTGCCTCCAAGACCTTAGTGTCAACCCCTGCACTTGTATAGACCAATTACTGTAGATCTGTAAAAACATGGATTGTCCAATTATATCTGTAAACCACATGGTATGACCTATTAGATCTGTAATCGTTTCCCAGCGGGTACTTTTGGATTTTGCCCCTGCTGGGAAAAAAGGAAGCACAAAGGCAGCAAATATTATTGCAATAGCTGCAATATTAGCTGCTGCCATTATACTATATGACAGAGACACAGACACTTGGATTCTACTGAGCTTATTGGATCCAGAACACACTATGTCATGATTTTGTGAACGTTACTGTACTGCACCTTTAATATTTGTGTCCTTGTATGCTCTCCTTTATATGAACATGAATAAATTGTTGAAATGAGCACGCGTACGCCGTGCACGCGTGCAGCATTAATAAGCACTATGATGAAAGGGGACAGACAGCGTGCTGTTGCTGTGGTAATGAAGCAGCAGACTGTTACCAGGGACAGGATGACAAAGATGGAATAGCACTGTATACCTTGACGCTGCATCGTCATAGAAACACGACTGTCAGACAGGAAGACAGACAGACAGAGAGACAGACAGGCAGACAGACAGAGATCTCTGTGTGCACTGAGCCGAGGGGGCTGGCGGTGGAAAATATACTATAACATAACCCTTTTTTAGGACTGAGACCAGATTCTACCAACGTCATTTAAGTTAGTGGTATGACATGTCAAGGACAGCAGTTTGTAAATGTAATTGGCAGCCAACCCCCCCTTCCCTCTAAAGTTTAAGATAATTGTTAGTGGAGAAATGCTGAAGCAAAACATGCATTCATGACCTAAACGGATTAATTAAGTGAAAGAATCAATACTGCAATGCAGAAACACCCTGTTATTACCAGTAAAAGTCTGGTAATCACAATTTACTTCACCGACCCTCCACTAAATGTGGAATATGAGTACGACCTCCTCCCATCTGGATTTTCCTTTCACGGCGCTGTGCCACAAAAAAACAGGTACAAATATTTCTTCGCTCCTTCAAGCTCACTGCACGTCGTTCCGCAGCGCATTGTCAGCTTTTGTATCGACTGACTTGTTCCTGTGCACTTTGTATGCTGTACTGTGCCTATGTACATGCACTTTTTGTCATAACACTTTAACTCATGCATTTTAAGGTCAAATGTGCACTTAGTTTACTTCTGGTATAGGCTATGGATAGGTTTGTGCATGTTTTATCTGTTTAATTGTATTGCCTTATGTAAACTGTCTACCTACACGCTGCAAACTATTTGCCCTCTGGGGACTTGAACCTTGAATTTACTTGCATAAAAGTACAAAGGTATTGGCATAAACTATGCTTTAATAGTACTCATTTTGCTGAATGTTCCATTTCACAAGTTAGATTTATGTCTAAAATGCATTAAAATATCTTTAGTATCTATCTTCAGCAGATATACTATATGCCAGTTCACATTGTGTGGTGATGTGCTCAACGCAGTGTGAGCAAAAAGCCGGAATACAAGGCTGAAGTCGTTATATGTTGGACTATGTTTTGTTAACTAATCCAAATCTACATCATATACAGTATAAACCAAACTTTTCATATACTGTAACTGTAGTAGAGTAAAAGTACAATATCTTTGACCAGCTCAGTGGCCTTGTGGCCCTGAGACTGGGAGGTCGCGGTTCGATTCCCGGCCGGGTCATACCAAAGTCTATAAAATGGGACCCAATGCCTCCCTGCTTGGCACTCAGCATCAAGGGATGGATTGGGGGTAAGTCCCTGCGGCATACTAGCGTCATGTCCAGGGGGTGTACTTGTACATCACGCTGCCTCACGCTACAGAAACAGGAGATAGGCTCCTGACCTATATGGGCCTCATGACATCATGGCCTGGCAAGGCTACTTACTTAAAGGGGAACTCCACCCATTTTCAACATTTTAATATGTCATTAATACATCTTAGAGATGTTGTGTGAACATGATAAAAAAAAAAGTTCCCCCGATTCTGTATTTCCTAAAAATGGAGGTCTGAAAAAATCATTAACATGGTGAAATACATATGATGACATCATCAAGATGTATTTCACCATGTTAATGATATTTCTTTCAGACCCTTTTTTTGAAATTTTGAAAATGGGTGGAATTCACCTTTGAGCTACTTATGTTTTGTTACTGTAACTAATACAAATCTACATCATATATAAACCAAACTTTTCATATAACAGTAGTAGAGTAAAAGTACAATATTTTCCTCTGAGAATATCCACTCTCCTCCACCATTGGGTGGAGACAGACAGAGAATAGAGGGGTAGAGTTTAGAAGGGGGATAGAAAAGGTCAGAGACATAATTATTGTAGCAGAATAATGGAGGTGTGATGGATGCAACAATAGACAGAAAGAGATATTTACACAGAGAGAGCAGAGAGGAGACAGTTAGGCATGCATGTGGACATTGTACTGTAGGTGAGAGACGGCAAAATCAATTTGCGACCACAATGTTATGTCGCGACAGGTGGCAAAACAGTCGCGACCGCTATAAATGTGTCTCGACCCGGTGAACCGTAGACAACTGTTTTGGCCATCGGTCCGTTCCCTACTAAAGCTAACCCGAACCTAAACTCAGTAAAAACCTATGCCTAAACCAACCTTAACCTGCCAACTGTTACGCCAACAGTCTATAACAGTCTATAACCACTGTTATAAAACGGTCACGATTTGGAGTTATATAGGGACTGTCAAGACACAATCTACCTACACCGCCTGGGCGATCTACTGGTAGATCACAATCTACCTTTTGGGCACCAGCCTGTGTTTCAAGCCGCTTTTGTATGGCGTTGTTGTGGGTGGCCTTTACATTACGTATAGAGATCTTCATGCATCTGCACAGCTCTGCACTGTGACAGTGAGTGACACGCACACATACAGTACATGCCTCAATCCTGGTGATAACACGCCAACAGAGCTGTAGCCATCAGGCAAGGACCTATTTGTCACTCACTCATACATCGTACAGCAGCGAAATGCAAGTGGGACAAGACTGGCACATGACAACAAGATACCGACACCGGGTGTATTGGAAAAGAGAGAATGGGAAAACAACAATAACAACAACAACAACACGCATGATAAAACATCTCATGGAAGACATGGGGGTGCTGGGGCGAGGGGAGCCCGTGTCTCACAGAGAGATAGAGAGAGCGACAGATTGGTTGGAAATGGAGAGGTGTGTGTGATGAACAGAGAGATACGGGGGGGAGACAAGCGGATGAATGTGCAGCCGAACACCGCGATATGTCACCGCGGAGGTGTGCATCTGTGTGCGCGGCGCGCACGTGTTTCTGGGACTGATAGATGGTGTTGTTGGTACAGCCAGGGGTGTACACGAGGAAGGCAGTGGTGTGTGTGTGTGTGTGTGTGTGTGTGTGTGTGTGTGTGTGTGTGTGTGTGTGTGTGTGTGTGTGTTACCTGTGTGTGTGTGTTACCTGTGTGCGAGAGAGAGATCGAGAGAGGGAGGGGTAGATGGAGTAACATGATCGATTTGACTGGGCTGGCATCCCCTAGAGTGTGTGAGAGAGAGGGGGAATGAGAGAGCGCTAGAAATGATAGATGAATTGACAGACAGAGAGAGGAAGGGAGGGAGGGAATGAGATGGATGGATGGATGGATGGATGGATGGATGGATGGATGGACGGACGGACGGACGGACGGACGGACGGACGGCTGGATGAAGAGAAGCCGAGGAGGAGGGGAAAGTGGGAGCAGCTGGATCGACATACCGATAAATAGATTAGAGGGTGTGGGGGGGTGAAGATGGACGGACGGATGGAGAAAGACGACAAGTAACTATCAGCCAGACAGGAAGATGGATAAAGAAACAGATCCAGAAATAATTTGAGAGAGAGTGACTGAGCGTGCGGGTATGCATGCGTGTGCGAATGAGCTTGTGCGCGTGGTGGGCGCCGTGCACACATGCGCGTGAGAGATTGTGTCTCTACGGAATAGACTGGAGTAGAGTGCAGCTCTCTCTCCCCCACTTTTGGACTGCACACATACAGCCAGGTTAACAATGTGTGGGTTGAAATCATGGTAAATGGGCCTGGTGGTGTTGTACAGGGCAACTGACAATCCATCATAGGCCACGTATTAATAAACTAAAGTGAATGAGGCCACTGTTTTGCCACGCCAACGTTGATGTTTTGATTTGGATAATGTGTTGGATAAGTATAGCCGTTGGCTCGCTGCATGGATAACATCAGCAGCGTCAGCAGTTTCCTAAACTGGGGCTGAGGGCCCCCAGGTGGTCCCCAAATGATTTTGAGGGATGACTGGCTTAAAGGACAACTTATAGCATTTATTTTATTACTATAGTCCTAATCTGGAAATTATCTGGACACTAAAGTTCACAGGATCCACTGAATGTGATGGTATAGATAGTGATAATGATAAGAGCTACATGGGCATCAGTGTGTCAGAGGCTCAATATGGCAGTTTGTCTCATCCAGTAGATCCTGTGATCTTTTGTGGCCAGATATAATTTCTTGGGGTCTATTAGTAAAAAAAAAACATTGAAAAAAAAAAGTCCTTATGCACACCTACAATGGACAGGTGCGTAGGAAAAAAAGACTTGAAAGGTAAAAAGGAAAAATTCCTGCACACTCTCTTCAACAGTAAAAACTTCATTTAGCAACATTTCGGTCACATCAGGTCATCTGTATCAGATGCCTGATGAAGGACTGATGTGACCGAAACGGTGCTAAAAGTTTCTACTGGTGAAGAGAGTGTGCAGGATTTTTTCCTTTTTACCTTGAATCAATTATGAATCAATCAATTATTATTATTATCAATTAATTAAAAATGAAAAACACATTTTTGGGTAAAAAAAAAAAAAAAAAAAAAAAAAACATATTTAGGACCATGCTCGAATGTCCCCAGCCCAAAAAATAGCTAAAATCGGCAAAAGAAAGCTGCAAATGAAAAACACCCATCTTTCATTTTGTCTAATAACAACGTAAAATTTCGTTTTTTGTTTTTAATAGAAGCCTTTGGCACAAAGCAGGGTCACACAGCCAGGAGCCTAGACTCTATATGGCTACTCGGGGGTCGTTGTCGTGAAAAAATTTGGGAAACCACCAATTAAAGGTAAATTACGGTAGCATTATGGGTGTAAAATAGCTTCAAAACATTAGTGGTTAATCCATTATGATGTCATTATACTGCAGGGCAGTAGTGGGTCGTCTGGACAGCTGCTCTGCTGAATTCAGACCTTTTTGCTGCTCCCAGGCCATGGAACACTCTGCCAGAGGATCTGAAGCCTTGCCAAATCACTGTCATCTGGTTGACGTGCTGAAGACCCGCATGGGCATCTAGTTTACTTAATTAGTTATTTTAGGCCCGTTTCAGCACGTCGGTTTGGGGTCTTTTGGGATTCCCGAGCCAACTCTGCCAAAAACGTTGAATTATATGCTATATACTGCATCTCAGTGGTTTGTTTTCAACCTTTTTTCATAACAGGGCCCACTATTTATCCAGCATTTTAGCCACGGACCACCTTTTGAGGACATTTGAGATTTCTTTTGGTTTTGTCCACAATTTCAGGCTGGATTTCAGAAACAAAAAGGGCAAACATACAGATCGAAATGACCATTAATCTTCTACATTCTCTAACGGTGTAGTCTTGGGCTAATTCAGATGATGAATATTTTAAAAATGAAAAAACCCTGGTTAACTCACTTTCCATCATTTAGCCTGGGGACCACCTGGAACCCTCTCAAGGACCACTGGTTGAAGACCCCTGCTGTATCTGAGAGTATACAGTACTGTATTCCATGAGATGAGACCGGATTGTTAGTATCGTGCATTGAACCATGCTGTAGTAGTTTAGAGAAGTCTGTTTTACCCATCTAGTACAAATTACATAAAAGATTTCCACTAGATGTAGCTTACATCAAAGCTAGCCCAGGAGAATAGTTTAGGACAAACAGGCCTGACGCCATAAAATAATCACCACGGATGTCTGACATTCTGAGCAGGTGCAGTGATATTTCCAGCGAAGAAGACTTTGCAAATACCCAAATGAAATCTTGCAAACATGCACGTCATGCATTTCATTAGTGTTACTTAGTTTAATGTGCGTAGACACAGCTTGGACCTTTTTTTTTTGTTAAAAAAAATGTGCAAGGATGTGTACAAGAGGACGTGCACAATAGACACTTAGTTTTCATGAACATCATTTATATTCCGTCTAGGATACGAGCCAATTATAAGTAAGGATAACAGGACAGGATGCATTTTCATATTCCCACCAATATGCACAGCAGAATGCTTTGAGGATAATAGGCCTGTCCCCATCCCTCTCTCGCTCTCGAACACTTACACAATGTAGGCTATAACAAGTACAGATATTATCTACCATTACTTATTGAAACACAGCCACACAATAGGCTCTAATTTGACACTTCCTACCACTGTACACTTGCAGGCACAGGACACAACAGCACACAGCCTAAGCAAGCTTGCACAATCCAATCCTTCCCTCTATTTTTATGCTATGGTTGCTACTAGTGAAGTGAACTCCCTGAACCCCCAAAAACATTACATTATAGGAGGTTAAGCTGACACTTAATGGCATACTATTTGTAAACTGCGAACAGTGACTTTTGGGGTCACATACACCATCTAACTATAAAATGTAGTGGCCACTATAGCCACTATACACAGTCATCATCCTGGAAACGCTGATTTTGTGCAGTTTTCCCTGTGTTTATGAGGTAACAGTACATCATTATTAGATCCCTTGGTGTAGTTGTTGCACTGATGTTTCTGTTTGGAGACTGAAACGCAACAAAGAAAAAACAGTGTGACATTACAATATCCCATCCTCTCCCCAAACCCACCAGATCAACATGAAATGAACAGTTCAGCTCCATATATGAAGATCTAAGTGTGACTTGAATAGATCTGTGTCAATGTACTGTAGATTGGCTAGTTGGACGACTAAAAATGTTTTTAAAATTAGTAAAAAGGTTGAAGAAGTTAGGGATAAACAATAATTTTAATTTCCTAACACATTAGATCCCATTTGTTAATTACAGTCTTCAGTATTTGCACTGCCAACATTGCGCATTTGAAAATTTGTCATGATGGTGGCACTAAAAGTCAAAAGAATGCCATGGACACACCAAAATAAACACGGTTCTTCCTGTTACTTGTTTACAGCTAATTTCATGGCAATCCGAGCATTATTATTGTTTTTCAAATGTTGGACACAGTCAAACAGACAATAAAATGAAATATTCATCTGTTTCACTGAGTTTTTTTTTTCTTGAATATTATGAAAATGTTGAGTTATGAAATGGAATGGTGTACACAACTGCAGTTATTTACGTCACACACTGAAATATGAGTGGTATGTAGTATTTAAAGTCCGTCTGTTTGGGAACATCATACATTATGTCTGAAATTGTTATTTTTCAGGATTCAAATTGAAAGGAAGCAAAAGTAGCAGCTCCACATTTGCATCTACGTTTCAAGCTAGATCTTTTCATGCTGATTTCCTACACTGTATACTAGTATCATCAGAAATTATAAGGCTGTTCGTTTTATGAAATAAATAAATAAAATACACAAACACAAAAAGTTAGAATTTTTTAGAGATGAGGTGTCTGCCTGGCAGTGACGAAAATGTGAATTTGAAATCCATTTCTACACCGGTCTGTGAATCAAAGCATGCAAAAGCAGAAATTACTATATTCTATAGTGTTACACACAGAGCAGTCCACTCTTAGAGCGGAGATGTGGATTTCACAGGAGCTACAGGCGTTTGTGTGTGTGTGTGTGTGTGTGTGTGTGTGTGTGTGTGTGTGTGTGTGTGTGTGTGTGTGTGTGTGTGTGTGTGTGTGTGTGTGTGTGTGTGTGTGTGTGTGTGTGTGTGTGTGTGTGTGTGTGTGTGTGTGTGTGTGTGTGTGTGTGCGCGCGCGCGTGTGTGTCTTTTTACGTTGCTAGGATGTTTGCACACATGTTTAGTGAGGCATACAATATACTGTATACTGTATGTGTCTGGTTCTGGCGGGTGCGTATGTGGTATGTCTGTGACTATCTGTGTTTGTGCTGGTGTGTGAATTATTATGCCGGTGCTTTGTGGTGTGTGTTCATTCCTGACCTGTGACAACGTACAGAGGACAGCGTCCAGGCAGGTCTCCCTGGACCTCACAGCTCTGTGCGTTCAATGCTGTAGTATGTATGGACCACACATGAAGCTTCTGGTAATGACCCTGGACAAGAACATGGATTGAACCTGTTTCATATCAAGGCCCATTACTTATTCTGCACTTGAGCCATGGACCAACATTTGATTCGCAAAAATATGTCCACATAACTGATTTGTGTTGGTTCCATAGGAGATTGGCAGAGATAGGCAAATGTTGACTAAAGTAGCAATTCCTACACATGTTCTACTTGTGTAAACGTATTGCAAACACATGTTCTACGTGTGTAAAGTTATTGCAAATGAAGTAATGCAAGACTTTTAGGTATAAACTTTCCATCATCTAACTGGTGAGCTTTTCGCATAAGTCCGCACCATTGAACACCCTTATATTTGTGTGTTGGTTAAAAAAACATTGAATCAACAGAAGGTATTAAAAAGTGCATATAATATTAACTCCAATGGATGCTGAAACTGTCTGCTAAAACAGATAATTCCACCAACCTTCACATGAAAGTAATTGACAACATTCTACTTTGATGAGGCAGTATTGCTTTGTTTTGTAAATATCTGTTTTATTTCCCCCCCCCCCCCCCCAATATTAGAGCTATCACAAACATAGTGTATCTGTCTGCAATTAACAAAAGGAAATGCATCATGTATTTAATTCAGTCTGACCAGAAGCAGGGATTTAACAAATCCACACATCCATACACTATGGCCAGAGGGGGGTCCCCCATCCCCTCCAGCTAAATGAACCCTTCATATTATGGTCTTAAAACTAACCAAGCTATACCGTACCAGGCATCCCTACACACGTATGCACTTTTAACCCTGCCCCAAGCTGTGTGTGATGCGTCACATGCTTGTTACTACTGCCCTAAGCTATGAACAGTCCATTTTAATCTTGCCCTAAATTGTGTGTGTGTGTGTGTGTGTGTGTGTGGGGGGGGGGGGGGGTGGGGGGTGTGGGGGGGGGGGGGGGGGGTGGGGGTGTGCGTTACAGACCAAGCCACAATGCTGATAGTTCACTGTAAGCACATTCACATCTGCTGGTATCAGCAGGAAATATCATGTAGTTGACTAACACAACTATATGAATGTGCCACCTCTCACCCTGTGACGTGTCACTGTGTGTGTGTGTGTGTGTGTGTGTGTGTGTGTGTGTGTGTTGTGTGTGTGTGTGTGTGTGTGTGTGTGTGTGTGTGTGTGTGTGTATGCGTGCCAGCAGCACTTCAGTCATTTTATTGTACTGTCAACAATCTTGCACATCTTGAATTACTTTTTTTTTATTTTTTTTATTGGAAAGTCGTTTGTGCAAGCAGCCTCAAGACTGTACATGCACACATGCATGCACACATGCACACGCACATGCACACACCCACACACACAAATGTGTGGAACACTCATACTGACGTATTTGCGCACAAACACAAAGTGGCCAACAGCCATATCCCATCTGGCAATGTTTTGTTTTATTTGTTTAAATGTTCCTGTCAAGAGATGGTTGTACAGTAAGTACACATACATTAAATGAACAATTTGCTGAGTATTTCAGATCTCTCCTCTCCCTTTCTGTCCTAATCTACACTACAGTACATGCATTATTGCATTAATGCTGCATGCATTGCAATACATTGCAAAGCATGCTGGGAAATAAATACATATTTTCCTTATATTTAAAAGTCGGTGGGGCGTGCGGTTCTACAGTCACATGTATTACAGATGTGTGCACATACATACAAAGACTTGGTGATATTGACAGATAGATAGATATAGATATATATAGACAATGGCCTACTTGGAATGATGCAAGTTGCAAATGCATGCTTGTCTCACCCAGTAATTTTGACTGTGTCTCTTTTATGGTCATTATATGGAGTTCTTTGTCAGGCATGCACACATATAGAGTGTATGCAGAAGTCATAACATCATTGTGATTAGGGTTAGGGCAGGGGCGGATGTAACATTTCCAAATTGGGGAGGGCAAGCGAAAATGGCATGGGAGCGGAGCGGCCGAGAATCCCGCTCATCGCTCTCGACGTATTTGGTCCCGCTCGCAATCCGCTCACGTGGACCCCCTCCCAGGCCGCTCCCGCTCCGCTCCCAGCTCATTTTCATCTGGGCAGCGTCGCGCTCCCCGGTCCGCTGAGCCCCGCCCACTCAGGAGCAAAATGTGACGGCTTAAACATCTAAGACAGGAGTTATATGTGCAGTTACACTGCTGTCTAAATTAACCCAGACAGGTGCGGCGAATAACTAATTAATCTATGCCGCACTATTTCGTTTCCAAAATGCTATACGGGATAATAGGTTATGGATGATGTTACACTGTGGGGAATTGGACATAATTGGGGGGGTCGCTGCGCTCAAATACGTTGCCGTTATGATGTGCAGTGCTTCAAAATAAATAGCGAGGTGGCAAGATCGACAGTCAGCTTACTTTTTCTTTTTTCCAATTTCCATCATGATCATCTCCTCCTTCCTCCCGCAGTATCGGGGAGGATTTTAAATGCCTTGATCGTGTTGCTGGCACTGTAGGCCTATAGTCGCCATCTGAACAACCACACGTTTATGCTGTGCTACTGAACACGTGTGCCGTTGTCTGGACTGAACGGCTTGGAGCGGCCTGGAGCGGAGGATAATTCTCGCTCCAGAGCGCGCTCCGACCCATTTGAAAACGCGCTCAGCGCTCACTTAAAAATCCACGCGCTCCGATCACGATCTCTGGTGCGGCTTCATCGCCCGTGTCGCTTCGCACCACGGGCGATGAAGTCGCACCCATACCATTTTCAGTTACAGGACTTTTATTAGTCAAGTAAGCATCAATAATAATATCAATTGTTGAAATTTCAACAGACACGCAGCATGCACAAAGCTAAAGGTCTGACTCAGAGAGTTTTCTGTTTTCAATGATGAAATGCTGTTGGTTTAGTGGTGCCACAGTTGTAGATAGTTTGTAGCAGTAGTAGTGTTTCAAATCATTTTAATTATAAGCACTTTCATTTGAAATATCTTGGGTTGTTTGGTTGGGCATACTGGGCATTTAGCGGGGCACAAGGCACCGCAATCTCTGTGATGTACGATGGAATGTGTGTGCAAAACCTCAATGGACTGTTTCAGCATGTTTATAATCCATCAGGCTTCTGATGGATACACTGAAAACAGTGCAATCCACAAACTCACTCAACGCGCAGATGGTTTTCATTTTAACGTGGTTAATTTCAACGAAGCTATGCCTGATGCAGAAACGGTACGTCTCTCCTTGCTCTTTTTTCGCTCCTATTCTCCATAAGTCGCTCTCCTCTGTATCATCTCTTCAAAGTCCGCCTTGCTCCTTTTTCTCCCATCTCTCCGTATGCCTTGCAGTTCTCTCCTACACAGTAAAATCTGAAGTGTTAATTTAATTCCACCCTCACAGCACAGCATTTCCACTCCATTTTTTATATCTCTCCTTCTGAAGTTCTATACATTAATTATATTTTCTAGCTCTCCGGTTTTCTCTCTTTCTCTCTCTCCGTCTCCTTCCCCCGCTGTGATTTTATCACTCCATTTTCTCGTTTTTCTCGTGGCATCTCAGCCGCATCACTCCATTCCTTTCATCGCATATGCATAGCATTGTTTGATCAGATTCTAGTTTCTGATGCTAGATTCTAGTTCCTCATGCCAGATTCTAATCCCCCACGGTAGGTTCTAGTTCCTCTCAGTAGACTGTAGTTTCTGAAGTTAGATTCCAGTTTCTGACACTATTCTCGTCCATAACACTAGATTCTAGTTTGTGACATTAAATTCTAGTCCCTGGCGCGAGATAGTTTTTCTGGAAAAATCTCTTCCTGTGTCAGTGATGCTTAACATATTTCACAGAAGGACCCCCAGAAATATCCATTATTTAGCTGAAATTTTTCAAAAAATAGCAGAACTACAAGCTCATATCGCGCCACTCGGTGGCGCGATATGAGCTTGTAGATCTGCTATTTTTCAATAGCTAAAACACCAAAACGCGTTCAGCACACGGGTTAAGTGTGTTATGGCTATAACATCTTACTCTGCAGGGCCTGAGATATTAGCAGGAATCGGTGTTACTGGCAAATGCTTAGCTAAAGCTATGACCAACCAGATGGCCAGAGGCACATTTCCGAGCCCAAAGGCAGGAGGGTCTCTTATGGGCTGTACAGACCCTCTTGCAGGCTACAGTCACAGCTACAGTTCACCAGGTGGGCTGTTATGCGAGCGGGGAGGACTAAGAAAATGTCTTCCTCTTCTCTTCATTCCTCTCTGCAGTTTTCAAAAATAAAGTGAGTGTCCCTCTCTCTGCAGGTGCATACAGTATGTAGCTCGTCAAGTTAATTAATCATTGCCGTCTGAGACAGAAATCTGTGCACGCACGCAGGCACGCACACACGCACACACGCACACCCCATTCAGTGCAACACCATAGAAATTGTCGTTGCGCAATACTTCATACAAAATCTAGTTTTAGACCTCCGTGTAACTAACACAGCAGGCCAAAGGCCACCCAATCAATGTCTAGAAGCACTCTGCAAGCACCAAAGACATCCTAGGTGTCAATTAGTGGACTATTCAAAACGGTAAAAGGAAATGTCATCGGTTCAAAAACCTATTATGGTGGAAAACATACAGTACAGCGGCAATCAGGTGAAAAACGCGCATTTAGCTAAAATCATATTCTCGAATTGCAGAGCTTGACGTGCAGGTCAAAGATTAATTGTTCATTATGTAACACGCACGCACACACACACACCTACACACACACATATCTCAATAACACCTCATCTACAGAGGCAAGGATCGAGCATTCTGACGGTGACATTGTGTGAAAAACTGCCCTGATGTGACGCCAGATCCCAGCCAATAAAAAGCGTTTGGTGCCACGACAAGCTCGCTCAAATAGAGACCCTGCGGGCAAATATAGATGGTCGTCACTCGCGTTGTGTCAGGACAGTCTGATGGGATTTCATTGTTCCCTCGCTCACATCGTGTTCTGTAACCCTGAGACATGAGTCACAGAAAGCAGACGCATATCGTGCCATTGTGCATTCGGGTGACGGTGATCATATATAAAGCAGTGACAATGCAATCAAAACGATATCAGTATATATGACTACCGAGTTGAGATAATCGCCATTCCTTAAATATACAATCATCTCTGAGTCACTATCTGAATCATCAGTGCATAGATAGCGTTGTTACAACTTACAAACCCTAACTTAAAAGGATTTGAAAAGCTCCCCGGAAACAAGATGTGCACGTACATACACTCTACAGTGGAGGGAAGCGCTACAGGCCAACAGCAAATACAACACAGGGCTTGACACTAACACTTGCCCGCTTGCCCGGGGCAAGTAAAAAAAAATGGTGGGGCAAGTGAAGACTGCTACCTGGTTGCCCGATCGGGCAAGTGTGCAACTTAGTGCGCAATAACACAACACAAGATAAATTCGTCTTGAAGGTGGTCATTGCGACTTGGGTTAATTAAGATGATGAATTTTAACTCTTGAGAGTGTAGAAATGAAACCAAATGGACCCGTAAGGGTCCATTTGGTTTCATTTTTACGTTCTCAAGAGTTACATCTGGTTAACTAACTTAGCTGGGGACCACCTGGAACCCTCTCAGGGACCACGTGTTGAAACCCCCTGGTTTAAAGCACCCAAGTAGGAAGTAAACTTAAATGCAAAATTTACAATATATTTTTGGGGGGCAAATGACCATGACCTGAGGGCAGTAGAACCTGACTTGCACTTGCCCGATGGGCAAGTGCCTCAGAGACCTTAGTGTCAACCCCTGCAACAGGACCACCCCCAACTTGATCCTGATTGGAGGAAGGCCCCTCTCATCCTGATTGGACGAAAGGCTTTTCTCCCATAGCCCCAAACTTCAACTAGGGTTTTTTGACCCCAGGGGCTCACTGTGGACATGCAGGAACTCCTTATATGGTCAGCTCACTCTATAGTAGGGAGGATATCCAAAAAAGAAGAAAAAAAAAACAAGATTTGAATTAGGTGAAATCACTTACTTTAAGAGGTACATTATGCACATCATCATTCCTAAAATGGTGAAAATAGCCACTCTACAAGCTCACAGCGCATTGCATTTTTTTTGTAATATCTGTAATTCTCTTGTAAGCAACCTTGCATGCCTTTTTAACCTCACAAATGACTCAGTGAGCGGTCGGTTTCCTCAGTGTAGTACACGTCTGACGACCTCGCAATATGGTCGGCGCATGCCATGAAAACGAAGAAAACAGGACCCAACGACATCTGTACAGCCTCAGGTGGCTGAATAAATGAAGCACGAGCCACACATCTTCAGGACGTTCTACAACATCATCGTCACGACGCGGCCTGCCGATGATCGGCTACACCATCTGGTACAGGAACTGCACCGCCCCGGAGAATAGTCCAATAATTGATACTTGCGGCGCGTCGCACAGGCCATTTTAGCATCAAGTCAGACAGGGGCGTGGCTCAGGATTTTGGCAAAAGGGGAAAAAAAAATGTTTTCTAATGGCATTGGTGATTTTAGGGGGATGCCAGGGGGGTGCCAGGGGGCACTAAAAATAAAAATATAGAGAGAAAAATGTGTTTTTGATCAGTTATATATAAGGGTGGGACTTTAGCGCGTTAATTGAGACTAATTAATTACAGAAAATATAACGCGTTATAAAAAATAACGCATTTATTCGCACCTTTTCTTTATCCACCATTGGAACGGAACGTTTGTCACTGATGGCCCATTCACACCATTGAAGTGGAACGTTTCTCACTGTATCACCGTTTCACACCTACCCAATATGCTAACGCACATGGAAGCGGCAGTCCACCCGGAGTCACGACATTGAGGAGTCAGAAACTGAGCGCTTGAGCGCTGTTCAAATGGCCAGAATAGGACAAACTGCAGTTGAAGTCAATGTAGAAGAATCGCCGTTGGTCTACTAGCTCTATGGAGTAAACGTAACTCAGTCTATACTCTAAAGCTCGTCCTCTTCCCCCGCAGCAAAAACAAAACAACTCGCAACATGAACAACAAACCAGATGAGCAAGAATTACTCGGCCCCGTTGATGGCAAATTTAGATTTAAGCAAAGAACGGATGGAAGCGTGGACAAAAAGGCAGTTTATGCAACAAACAATTTGCATACCATCGCAGCAGCTCGAACCTCAAATCACATCCAACATGTTGGAGCTAGTGTTACTGTCCCCGTTTCGTAGAAATCTATGTAGAAGAGCCACCATTGGACTGACCCCGTGAAGAGAAGGGAGCTTGGGTAAGTCTTTCTGCATTCTGGCTAGTACCAGAGCGACGTTGAGGTGTCCGACATTCAATGGCTTGAATAGGGACAAACTGGAGTTGGCGACCGGCGCTCATCAGTGCAGCTGGAGTCGAGTTCATATTGGCTGTAGACGTGTGTGTGTGTGTGTGTGTGTGTGTGTGTGTGTGTGTGTGTGTGTGTGTGTGTGTGTGTGTGTGTGTGTGTGTGTGTGTGTGTGTGTGTGTGTGTGTGTGTGTGTGTGTGTGTGTGTGTGTGCTCAGATGATCAACTGACGTGGGCTTTGGGCAAACAAATCCTCCGGTTTGATCATAGTAGCCTAGTTCAGAGTAGTTCACTTCACTGTGTTTATCTGACGCTAAATTGCATGATAATATGACTGCTAAATGTACGCAAATGTATGCTCCAGAACAATCAGCGCTGTGTGTGTGGCACTGCCTTTCTTACCAGCTAGTCTTCCAAGTACCAGTATTTTATTTATTTTGCCCAGAGTCAATTATTGTACTGACTGACTGAGAAATGCTAACGTTTTGTACTTGAATTTGGTAAATAAGAAGAAAAAAAGAAAATAGGAAAGCTTTGGAATTGGGGAATCTTTTTGAATCGAGAATTTTAAAACATCTAGAAATCTAGTTTTTGGATCGAATCGTGACCCAGAAAATTGATACTGAATTGTATCGTGGGACACCCACAGATTCACAGGCCTAGTATTCAGTTCATTGCTTCACTCATTCAGTTCATTGCTTCACTCATAATATCAAATTCAGTTCAAAAATGTGCTTTCTCACTTTTCTCAGGTAAATAATAATATGCGATTAAAATGAGATTAATTGAGATTAATTAATTATTGAGCCTCTAATTAATTAGATCAAAAATTTTAATCGAGTCCCACCCCTAGTTATATATCATGCAATTGTAACAATTTTCATACCAGGGCACACTATTTATTCTGCATTTTAGCCACGGGGGACCACCATTTGATTTTTTTTTTTTTTACAAGATTTTCAAGAGATAAACTGGCTTTTGTACACATTTTCTAAATGTGTACATTATTGAACATTACATAATTCAGATGTTTAAATGTGATTTAACTCTTGAGAGTGTGAAATGAAACCAAATGGACCCGTAAGGGTCCACTGTAACTCTCAAGAGTTACAGATCTATAAGTGCGCCTAGGAGAGCCTAAAATCGCCTAAACTGTCTAATGGTAAATGACTTACAGGTCAAAGAATCACGCGAGCGGGCGGGACTGCGGTGCCCGCGCTCGCAGAGGCGAAAATAGGCCTCCAAGGTGCATACAAATGTGCGCACTTGTGTGACATGACATGCAAGGAGTTTATGAATGCTTCTGAGCTTTCACAGCTTTTGGGGGGAAAAGTACGCTAAGCAAACCATGTAATTTATTTCCATGTAAGTGACTGGCTGCTATGCCCTACCCAGCTCTATGTGTAGCCTGTGTCCTTCACACCTCAGGGGTGATTGACAGCCAGTCCTTTTCACAGGAGGGGAAAAAACGCTCGTTAACTCCTGCAGAGTTGGTCAGAGCGGTGTCAAAATTCAGGGTACAAAGGAAAAAGAGATGGGCGATTCAGCCTCAAATGGGAAGGCAGATATGAACAAAACGTGTGGAAACAAGCTTAATAAACGAGAATTGTTGTTTCCCCGACTTTCCACTTTTGTTCTTTTGCCCCTTTTTAACAAAGAGCGATGTTTGAACTGACATAAAAATCATTCAGATCTATTATTCACTTCACAAATGATCACCTTGAAAGCGGAATTGCTGCACCATAATGGGTTTCAGCTGCAAAAAAGCCTTTGTGGGGGCTATATTTAGGGAATTAGATAATTTAACAGTGGCTGAACACTCCTCTCTGTGTTGGCTGTTCATTCAGAACGAGATAGCCTGCAGTGGTTCAGTAAAATGGAGAATCCCACCGTCCCTTTAGTGTGGAATTTATGTGAAGCAAACATGGCCGTGGCAGAAGTCAAGTGGTTTTGCACTAGTGATCCATGCAGCACTTAGGAGAAAGCAGTTGGAAATGTGTCCTTAAGCCAGTTTAGTGTCAATATGAACACTTTTTTTTAAAGTACATGTTCAGAATAAGTGTTAGTATTCAGCAGCAGGGGTTACCTTGAAAATTAAAATAGGCTATGTCCCATAAGTGACACCACTGGATGAAAATGACCATATCTCATTGTGTGTGTGTGTGTGTGTGTGTGTGTGTGTGTGTGTGTGTGTGTGTGTATGTGTGTATGTGTGTATGTGTGTATGTGTTGTGTGTGTGTGTGTGTGTGTGTGTGTGTGTGTGTGTGTGTGTGTGTGTGTGTGTGTGTGTGTGTGTGTGTGTGTGTGTGTGTGTGTGTGTTTTCTACTAATGCCCCATTTACAATGTTACAGATTTGACTTGTTTAAATAAGTCTAAATGTAGACAGGTCACATGGAATCAGATTTTATTTTTACTTATTTCTTGAGGCACATTCAGAGATGGATCCAAATCAGATTCAAATCTGATTTGTGGGAGATCAGTCTCAATCTGATGATATGCCCCAATGGAGTGAGTGTTTTTATTTTTGAGTGCGCTGAGCTATAAGTAAACAACAGAGATAAGAGCAAAAGAAAGAAAATATATTAATTTTAAAAAGTAAGAAAAGTGCAACATTTGTTTCATAGTACTGTCAGCACTACAGTGGACAGTTGGCCTGTCTGTTAAGCAGTGGTGGGGAAATGTACTCAAACGCAGTATGAAAACTGTAATGCAGATGTACTCAAGTAGTCTGCCTCCAAAAGTACTCATGGTACTATAAAGTCAAACACATTGTGAACTTGTAGATGTGCCATTTTCAAATGGCCATGAAGTAGTTAATGTATGTTTTGCAAAGCACAGAGCAGGCTACATAGAAATAAACAATACTGAAATATCCAAAATAAGGAAGCTGCACACAAGAGTACCTGACATCAAAAGGCTCCCGCAGAATTATGCTTGAAAACTTGGAAAACGGACAAGCACAAAGTTCAGGCTGTCCTGGGAGATAAGGGCAGCAACATGCCAACAGCGATAATGATGGATTGTGGTCGGACCCGGCCTGGTCTTGGCTCCATGGCACACAGGCTGCAGCCGGCTGGCTGTCCACCATGCTGATACTGAGCCAGCGCATGCAGCACATGCAGCCCCATGTGGTGACAACACAGCCAAATATCATTTAACCACTTTAAACCTGACATCCCATAATCTGGGCAAATTAAAAAAAATGACACAAATAATTAAACAAACATCTAAAATTATGTTAAAATTGTAGATTCTACGTGCTTGCCATGAATCACAATGCATGGGAGATATGCTATTACCACTGTTTGTTAAACCCATCACCCCATTGTCTATTAGCGCCTGCCACTCTGGTGGAATAGTAGCCTCTGTAGTTTTCATAATGGACAGCCTTTGGGAACCAAGTAGGTTTTCAACTGGTGGTACGGAGACCACCAGTGGTCTTTGAATCGGTCCCAGTTGGTCCACAGCTAAATGATGGAGAGTTGGTTATGAAATGGACACTTGTAGATCTTTAACTCTTGAGAGTTCAATTGTTGTTGTAGAAAATGTGAAAATGTAGAATAACTGTTAATTTGAACAATGTTTGCCTGCATCACGCCTAATGGTATCAGCATCAATACAGCGTGGAATTGCAGTCAATAGCCAGTTTAAGATCCTCCGACTTGGGGCGTACGACGCCACCTGCGAACGATTCGGTGCTTTATATCCAAGCCTCGCGGCCGTCAGAGCCTCTCCTCTGATGGTAAAATGCAGCTCTTGGCGTCTTGTTAACGTGGACGAGAGGTACGCTGTAGGGCAGGGGTTTTCAACCTTTTTTCATCTCAGGCCCTGGGACCACCAATTTATTCAGGATTTGAGCCACGGACCACCAAGATTTATTTTGCTTTGGGCTGGATTTGGGGGGAAAAAACAGGCAAACTTACAGAACAAAATGACTATTAATCTTCTAGGTGTTTAGATGATTAATATTTTTACTCTTGAGAGGGTAAAAATGAAACCAAATGGACCCATAAGGGTCCATTTGGAAACGGAAATGTTCTTAGTTTTGGGTGCAACAGACTAAACTCAACATCACAAACTGTCAACTCAAACCCCAAATACTGTTTTCAAACGTCAGTAGTAGCAAAACCTTCCAATTCTCTCCCTCTATTTTTCATTTTAAGTGCATTATTCTTAAACACTATAACAGTAAGTAACACCATCACCACTATTTCAAAGCTCAAACTTTCTAGGGGGCCTTGAAATGGAGTTTCAGTAGTGGAACAATCACATTTTTGATGTGTAGATCTTGTTGAGCCGCTCATTTTGAAAGTAGCTCTCAAGTCAAAAAAGTGTGGGCACCCGTGCTGTACAGTATATAGTAAGTATGGGCTAGATACAGCATGCTGTGGCCCAACTGCGTCCTCCCTGCGAAGCTCACTGTGGGATCCCAATTCATTCAGCTACCCCAACAAGACAAGACAGCTCATTAGAGCCTTGGCTCTGACGTGATCCCAAAGGACACAACCCAGAGACCAGGGGTTGAAGAAACGGTGCCCAGCTCTGTAAACGATTGTTGGTTGGGAACCAAATGGACTGTTACTGGTCTGCGCTGTAACACTGGGAGTGCAACAAATGGAGCAGTTTGTCCAGGGCTTCGACCCATTAACCCGAAGGCTGATTAAATGCCTTCCAAATCAGCAGTTCTGACATGATTTTTGTATGAGCTCGCAGCATGGCATGAAGTGACGCACATACAACATTGTGTAAAGCCATTGAGACCTGAGAAAAGATTTTACATGTGTTCTAAAAGCCCAGGCATTTTTCTGAAAAGCCTATGTTTGTGTCAGTGGTGCTGACACAGAAACTGCTTCATGTCATCGGCCCAGAATAATTTGGTGGCCTACCCCTATCTGAAAATGTTGTTCAACAGCTAAAGCTATAAGGTTACATAGATGCGGCCTCAGGTCACATCTTAATCCATAGTTCCATACTATACTGCGGGTCCCTTGAAATGAAAGCATGTGAGAACCGCAAATAAGTATCAGCAATGAATGACAAATATTATATTTTGTTGTGCATATTTTGAACACCACATCACAAATGACCCAGCTAGGCAATGGTGTATTCTGAGATAGAAATGTTCACGAGTGAACATGAGCAACATGAACAAGTGCCGACGATGGACAGGCCTGGATGGATGATGGATGAGTCCCATAATGGTACAGAGAGAGCTGATCACCCCTAGAGCACGAGGGCATGGACGGATGGGGCCATGGCCCGTCATGCATGACGCGTTTGGGGAGATTGTGGAGGAAATGGGACCAGAAAGGCAGCTGGCCAAGAAAGGCAAAGGACAAACGCATCAAAGCAACTTGATGATTTTATTTTATTTATTTATTTATTTTTTGCGGAGGCAAATGCAACCACGTGGGTATTGGTGAAAAAGAATCTACGTTTAAATGTTTTCCATCCATTGGCACAGAAGTACTGTACGTGTGCTGTGCTCCATGTGCCAGTTGTAATTTGCAGGTCCAAGTCTCACATCTTGAGATGAGAAAATGAGAAAAAGAAAAAGACTAAGCTGCACCAACTGGCAAGAAAAATGCTTATCATTGTTTTAAAAAAAAAGCAGCAAGAAATGGGCTATGAGGTGCCAGTGATTTTATTTTATCATTTATATTCGGAAGAGGTCTGCTGTATGGGAAGGCTTTCCCCAAGAGGCCAATTTCTTGGTATTATAAATTGGCCATGTTCAGCTCCATGTTCCAGCCTACCTCTCTATTACAAAAGGTGAAAGATAGCCCTATTAGTTTGTATTTTTGAGAGGTGCTTTTGTCTCGTAATGAAGGCAATTGTATCGCAGGCCAAAAAAAGTATTTTATTCATCTATCTCGATGTGCATGCATCTCTCTCTCTCTCTCTCTCTCTCTCCCTCCCTCCGGTTCCTTTTTCCCTCCATCAGGCGCCCTGGTTAGCCAGTGGAAGGCGAGGATTACTGCAGGATTTTGAGGTGAGCCAGCCACTCAGACTATTTTCAGCTATATTGTGTAGATTTTTGTCCTGACACAAATATTAAATGTCATTAACAATGAATGAAAAATCTATGTCATTGACCTTTTGTACAACACAAAGATTAAATTCCCATTAACAATTAAGCAATAGATAAGAGAGACCGTCAATTCACATGCGTGTGATTTTTTAGCGAGTGTGCCTACCAAAGGGTACAGGGGGAGAAAATGCAAACTCCACAAAGAAAGACCCTTTTGCCAACCCCACACAGGGTTTGGGTACTGATGACACACCAAAAGCGGGAATTGAACCCCAGAGCCTCTAGCTGTGTGCCAGCTCTACTCCGCCCACTGTGCCCGTCGCACCGAAATTGCTTTTGAAAACAATGTCAGGGAACCAAATATTCATCAAGTGAATTATTTTATACCATTTCCTTGCGATCAACACATCAGTATCCGCATTGCCGTTGGCCAAATTGATATCGTAAATGTGTTCAGTATTGAATAGGTCAGCATCGCTACTCCCTAACAAGCATGTGTCAAAATAGGTAACAAGGGTATAGGGACTAGGGATTAAGACTCGCAGAGGTCTTTGGGCCAATTATCTTTTATTCCTAGTAGTCAAGGGCCCCTGGGCCCTGGCCCCACTGGCTCTGTCTATAATCTGTCTCCGAGGATACAATAATATAATGAGCGCTAGGGTGAAATAGTTTGAAGAATGTTTTCAGACTGTGAAGGAAATGAAGGCAGTCTGCAGTCGTGACCTGGGACTGAAGGGGAGGCGGCCATTCAACAGCTTGCTTAGGAGACAATTGAGAGAAGAGCCTATGGCAATGGTTCCCCAACCAAACTGTCTGTGTGTGTGTGTGTGTGTGTGTGTGTGTGTGTGTGTGTGTGTGTGTGTGTGTGTGTGTGTGTGTGTGTGTGTGTGTGTGTGTGTGTGGTGTGTGTGTGTGTGTGTGTGTGTGTGCGCCGCGCGCCACGGAAATGATTGCTTAACTGAGCATGCAATGAGATAGATGTACAGTAAGATGATGAGTGCTCCCCTCACTTGAGTGAAGTGTGATTTTTAGTATGTTTGAGCAGGGCACTTAAAACAGACATTACCAGCTACTCCTCACTTCACACAATTATGATTGTTCTGTTTTGGGGGGTGCTTGTAAAAAATAAAGATATGATTTGTGTTTTTTTGGCATTATGGTGGTTCTATGTGAAAAATGCAGGGCGGAGGTTTTTGCTTGGCCAACTTTGCGCCTTAGAAACAACTGGTGTGTATGTTGACCATGACCTAATGAAGATCTTGACGATCAAAACGTTGTCTCTCTAACAATAAAGATAGTCTTTTGTACCAGTGGTGTGCGGGCCCCATCTCTTATCCACTGAAGTCTATTTTAGCCCAGCACCCAGTCGATGTGCGTATTCTATGTTCACTCCAACTTTGCACCTTGCACACATTCTATTTGGTGCTGGACTAATAGTCTATATTAAATTATGAATGATGTATGAAGCCATTATATGCCCTAGGAATACCCTAATGTGGTGAATACTAGATCACCACTATAATAGTTTGAGTTGGGGCTAGAAGACAGAGTGATGACTATGAGATCATTGAATAAATTTCGCTAAAAGCCCTGATCGCATTGACCGGCTCAAAACCACCTGCCGATTACTCAGGTACCCATCTAGGACGTCGATGCAATTTAATATAATTATGATATATATCACTCTGATCTGCGGTGCTCGGACAGAAACTAAAAACTTGCCATTCTTTGGCAATGGCACATTTTCACTTCTCTATAAATGCACCTATGTGCATGAATCTGCATGCAGACTGCCTGAACACCCAGGAAAAACGTTTGACATGTATATTTCACCTGCTTTTCATAGCACCAACAGGAGGCCGATCTTTGTAAAACACATTATTTCATATTACTCCTCTATATTCTGTTTGCAGGAATGGCCCGTTTTGATCAACAAGCATCAAATCATGTACGCAGTGCGCAATTCTGTGTGAAATCTGGAATGAACTTTCATACTAGGTGGACAAATATAACCACCCCCTTTTCACATTGGCCTGTTTTAGCGACCACCACAGGTGGATTTTTTTTGGCCTGTTATGTCAAAAAAAAAAAAAAAAAAAAAAAAAAAAATGGAACAAATGTATCATACAGTTGTCAAAGGAGCAAGAAGAAATGGCTCCCCTTTCAAATTGGCCTAAGCGCCACCAGGAGGGCACAGCCTAACCTGGTGGAGACTTGTGCCCAGAAGGGCACTTTGTCTAGTTTACACTACATTGATAAGCTATGCCTACTGTCAGCTTGTTTGTTATATAATACAAAAAAAATGTTAGGTGGAATTTTGGCATGGGAACCAAAGAGAATTTGTTGTCGTCTTTACAACCTATTAACTCACTTTCCAAGCAGATGCTGCCTGCAGCTGACAGTGTTGCAGGTTGTTGCAATTGTCCACATCTATTAGGGAATGCAATTAAGTCTTGAAATACCCACTAATCATGGCCAACCACATTTACGGCTGAAGTGCTTTCAATGGTTTTCTAGCTATTGACTCTTACATTTCTGTACCCATTTTCTCCCCAAGTAAGTTAAATGCTAATCAGCAACAGCTGTAAAATGCACAGCTTGTGTAAACAGCAGACCAAGAGGCAATCATCAACATACTGCAAATTTATCATTTATCATCTACAACAGTGGTTTTCAACCAGTGGTCCGGGGACCACCAGTGGTCCTTGAGAGGATTCCAATTAGAAAATGTAGAAGAATTGTTATTTTGAAACGTTTGGCCAGTTATCTCTCCTAAATTGTGGACATAAACTTGAAAATCCTTAGTTTTGGGTCTGAGAGACTAAACTCCACATCAAATCGCGGTCTGTGGCTAAAATGAAGAATAAATAGAGGGCTAAAAAGCAACTATCTATCTCTCATACAACTGTCTTTCAATCTGTCATGCATTTTTTAAACCCTTTCCCATACACCTATCTTTTTTTGGTAATCATGACTAGTGAGAGTGACAAATGCAGATCTACAAGCAGTGGAACATTTGTCCCCCAATGAGATGTAGCAGACAGTAGAAAGATTACAAACGTGGTGAAGGGGTAAAGTTCCTACTTTACCCCCTGCAGCCTGTGTCTCCCTGTGCTCCAGTGAACAACATGGGTTGTGGTCATGCACAGGTGGGGTGCCTGCAGGAGAGCACCTTCTGTCGCCGCGCTAGTGACTTCTACACTACAGGTACAGGATGATCACACTGCCTGTTCACTAGGGGGTCCGACTGGGAGCCAGTGTGTGCCTTTGCATGCGTTATCCCCACCTGGTGAAACTCTACCCCCCCCCCCCCCCCCCCCCCCCACACACACACACACACACACTATCAGTATTGCTTTTGTTGACTAAAACTATGAAGAAAAAACTACACCTTATCATTGTACATCAGTGGTTTTCAACCTTTTTGACACCAGGGACGACCATTTATTCAGCATTTGAGCCACGGACCACCATTTGATGATATTTCCACCCCCAAAGACCTAAAACTAAAGAATTCTTTTGGTTTTGTCCACAATTCCGGGTTGGATTTTGCAAACAAAAAAGACTTCTTAATTAAGTGGGGCTAATTCAAATGATTAATATTTTAACTCTTGAGAGTGTAAAAATGAAACCAAATGGACCCGCAAGGGTCCATTTGGTTTCATTTTTACATTCTCAAGTGTTACATCTGGTTAAGCAACTTTCCATCATTTAGCCTGGGGACCACCTGGAACCCTCTCCAGGACCACTGGTGGTCCCCGGACCACCTGTTGAAAACCCCTGTTGTACATCACCATTTCATTGTCAATGGTAATTTGATATTTGTGTTAATGCAATGGAGCTTAGCAGTCCTGCCCCTTTCATGGCACCCAATCATTTTCCTCATAGACTTTTCCAAAGCGATTTTATAATGTTGACTACGCCATGGACAAAGACAACTCGGGTTGTGACAAATCATGACAACACACACAATATTAGGACAGGAATCTACAATATAGGTGACAAGAATCTACAACATACTGTAGGAGAATATAGGAGTAACTTCTCAAACATGTTGGTCAATTATTGCGAAAATTAAATGGATACTAAATCGAAACTAAGCTATGCTGACTGCTAGACAAATTTGTCAAAAAATAGAAAAAAAACAAGACTATGTTAGGATGGTACTGGGAGATATATAAAATATGAAAAGGGCAGACGTCATTTTACACTTGTGACTTCTACAAGCTCACAACGTGTTGTAAACTTCCTCTCCTATTTCCAGCAAATGTATAATCAGCCATTATAATAGAGTCAAGACAAGGCCCGCAAAAATGCATTTTCAACCTAAATTGCATGACATGTAGGTGACACTAAACACTAAAGCATTGCATATTACTTAAGTATGATTAACAATTACAAAAAAACATTTCATTTAAACAACTATGACTAAAGTAAAATCAAAATTTGCTCCAAAAATCAACACTGATTACCAGGTTAAAAGAAGCATCCAGGAGGAGACTTGGAGTGTGGCTGCAGTGATTAAGTATAGGTATATCAATACCCTTGTAGAAATAGTCAGAGTATTGGCACCAATATATACTTAATACCAAAAGTAAAAGCCATCATGCAGAAAGTCAGTTTGATAACTATTCTCAAATTGCCAAATACTGCAGGTCTATAAAGTCACTGCAGTTTTAAAATAATTACACTGTATATGTAGGGAAGTGAAATGCAAAAAAGTAAAAAGAGGGGAGAAGAAATACTACTACTACACCCCCAGACCAACTGTGGAGGTTGGCAATGATAAGGACTATACACATGGGTGGCGTTTGGTAATAATCTAGACACCTCACTAATGGAAAATTATAGGACCATATCAATCCTCCTGCTTTTTCTTAGCCCCCGCACACCGCCTCCACATCGGCATTGATGAGTGTCGAAAAGTGAGAGTAAAATCACTGCGGGGAAAAAAAATAACTGAGAAATAAACATGTCAATAAACAACTTCTCATGTCTTAGATTCAGGATTCTCAACACACCACAGCATGGAGATTCTGAGAGAGAAATGGGGAGAGTCCTCTTTCAAAGGATTCATTCAATTACATTCACTTAAACACAGACAGTGGAGAATAGAAGTTTTTAACACATCTTAAACATAACACAAGTTCTACGGGGCAGTGAGTGACCGGCACAGCGGCCAGATGGGAACCACGAGGGTACCGGTCCTTGCTCCCATGAGTTAAAGGTAATAAAGGCAACTCTTCAGGCAAAAATCAAAATAGATATATAGCTATATTTTTGCCTTTTCCCCCTCTACGTTGCTTCTACTTTGGTGCTGCAGCTGTTTCCTTGCAGACAGACACTTGCTTTGTCCTGCAGACGACCCAGAACTTTGTTGTTGTTAACAAATCGTGAAAACAAAACATTTGTCGAGCTCCTGGACAAGGCGGAGATAATGTCTAAGGGAAAGGGGGTTGTAAGGGGTGAGGCAGCATTTTTAGCCAATCATAGAACAGCAGTCTCCAGCAGATTAAAGGACCACTTCACCAATTTAACATATCTTCATATAATATGTGTCTCACAGGAGGGGTGTGAGCAGTTCAGAAACTTCTTCCAATGAGATCATCAATGGTGGAATCAAAAGCTAATAGAAATTGCAGGCTTTCTATTCCCCACAATGCAAAAATGGCAGCCATCGTTCTCCCGATAATAAAAAATATAAATATTTTTTAAAAAACATATTGTTTAAAAAGAATCTGCAGAAGGATGATGGCATTGGCAGAAGTTTCTGAACTGCCCACAGCCCTCGTATTTTATCATATATATTAGTGAGGACCTGTTATATGGAGACATGTTGAAAAGTGAAGTGGTCCTTTAATAATGAGCCAATATAGTGAGTGTGAGGTGAGTTAGATTCTGTATTTAAACAAATCTGTTTACAAACAGTGTTTGGGTCCTTGAGCAAGACTCTGAACCCCTAATTGCTGCTGGTGTGCAGGTTGATAACTTACATGGTTTCTGTCCGCCAATGGTGTAAGAATGTGTGCGTGAATGGGTAAAAGTAATGCACAATTATGTAAAGCTCTAAACTAAATGCACCATTTACCATTTAAATTCACATCATAAGTATTATCACAAAGTATAAGCACCGCATACGATAAGAGCGATACAATACAAGCACCGACCACATGAATGATTTAATGTGTCCGAATTTGAACAAAGATAAAATGGAGGCCAAAGAACCATGACTAAAAGTAAGCACTCTCAAACATAAAGCACAAAATCAGCCAGGAGTTAGGAATTGTAAATGATGATTGAATGCCATGCCTCCATTTACAGTAGACTTAACTACTGTACTAAATAGACCTCTAAAAAAAGAAAACTCTGACAACTGTGATTCATTGTTGCTGCTCAAGTCCTCAAACCATTAAAGTGGATGATATCATTAAAGTTCTCCGGTGTTATACCTCGGGGGAACCATCAGGAAAAGAATTGATAGTACTGATTAAAAATACTACCGCTGTTGGTATAAAGCACTGAACAGTTTAAGGCCAAAATACATACAGTACAATACAACGCCAAGAAGCAGTATTCAGTTTATACACCATCTGCTACATAACATAACAACTCTCAGTTCCTTCTCTGTTTGTCTGAATCACAGCTGAATACTGCCCCTGTATTGATGCTTTTGTTTTTTAAACTTATTCTCATAGTTTCGGTTTAGTTTTGCTTTGTTCTTTTGTTGTGTACAGTATACTGTATATACTCAACAAAACAATAGCTTTCCCTTACCGTTCCAAATGACATCTCAAGAAAAGAAACACTTTGGACATCTGAAATAAATCAACTAGACAACCAACTAGACAACCAAACAAACATCACAAAAAATAAATCTACCCAAATAATAAACAAACTATTCAAACCGTGACTAAAACAGAGACCAGAAGACAAACTCAAATGATATAGCTCGACATGACAAATGTTCCATTTATTGCTATATGAATATAAATAAAATCACTTTGCAGTTTTCACTACTGCGTGAGGCTCATCTTGATCAGTACCGTGGCATCCCAGCCTGTATAGTTTTTTTCTGTCCTATGTGAGGAGAATTCATGGCTCTGTTTAAGCAAATTAAACCCTTATCTTTGATTTAACTACAGAGCACAACCTCCCTAAAATTTGGTACGCTGCAGTCTCCCTCTAGTCTACCATCCTGGGTAGAGCCTCGAACTGAGCTGATTCCTTCAATGCATGAGGAGTGATCAGGCTGCTTCCTTTATGCTTTTCCCTCCATCAGGCTGACTAGAGACTTGGATTACACACAACAATCTGGGGATACTTTCCCTTTCCTTGCGACATTATGTTTTCTTGCATATTCGAGTCAGATCATGACATAAAATAACGTCCTGTCTGTCACTGTTTCCTAGATTCTTTTGGAGAAAGGAAATTCACACTTTCATGCCACAGTATTTGGATTGAAACTAGTTCAGTCAGAGAACTCTGGAATAGATTTAACCATAGCATCAGAATACAAGTGCCATATAATATTTTAGGTTGACGCCGTCATTAACATTAAAGAGCAGGGGGGATACAAAAATATAAATCAACCCACAATGGGGAACAGTAATAAGCCCACCAGTGGTGCTAGAGGGGTGGTGGGAGCAAAGTAAACATAACATAACCTATGATAAATAAAGAGAATAGTGCATGTGGGCGTGGCGCAGGCTGGTGCCGGAGGTTTGCACTGCTCAGTGTAAATAGGAACTGCTATGATGGAATGTACCAGCAGAGGCGCTAGATAGAAATCCCATAACTTGTGATGTAAATAATGAGATCCAGAGTAGTTGTGAATTAAACAGCGTCACTCTTCCCTTTTCAGACGTTTTATATAATCCATCCACTGTCTGTAATTAAAGCAAGCATCACGAACAGGGAAAATCTACAAAAGAACAATTTACAAAACATTTCCATTTAGTAAATGTAGGCTACTTGCCCTTGTCTTTCAGTCTGTTATAAACATCTTTTTTCCTCTACACAGTAGTTAAATTGACATAATATTTAAATTAAAGACGGAAGCATTATAGTATTGTCTTTATTTATATATTCTTTTATATTATTATTTCAGTTCAGGGTCAGTAACTCTAGCGCCTCTGCTGGAACATTCCACCATAGCAGTTCCTGTTTACATTGAGCATGTGCAAACCTCCGGCACCAGCCTGCGCCACGCCCCTGTGCACTATCCTCTTTATTTATCATAGAACATAACCAGGAACAGTTAATCCAAGGAAGGAGAGCAGGAAGAAGCAGTCAGTCTAGGTGAGCTTAAATGCTCTGCCTAATTGATCAGCTGACTGCCACATCTGCTAATCACACACGTCTTGTACACACCGAATACACCCAACATTAAGGCAGCATATTAACCGCTCCATTACATTATGTCCCTTGAGCATAGCACAGATACGCTCGAGTGACCCAACTCCACAAGCTATGTATCATTTTTGACAATGTAATGGCAAAAGCAGAGTGTTCCATTGTCCTTTACTTTCCAATAGAAAGGTGAGAGCACAGAAAGTATAGCTACTGTCACATTATAAACAGAGGTGACAAGGAAATTACATGATAATTATAGTTATGCTGTACTACAGTAGTTTTCAACCAGTGGTCCTTGACAGGGTTCAGTTGGTTAACCAGATTAACTCTTTGAGAGCGTAAATGTGAAACCAAATGTTTTCTTTTTAATCAGATATATGCGCTAATCCCATATCTATTTATCTATCAATCACATAGGCAGCGCAGATAAGGCAGACTCAGAGACTGTTTGACGTATTTTGCTTGGCTGTCAAAAATAGCGTCCGCTATGCACAAAAGAGAAAAAAAAAGAAAAGAAACCGTTTTTGAGAAGATTGCTAAAAGACAAAAAAAAAGGACAAGGAGTATCATAATTTTCAGCAGGAATGGACAGGGGAATTTGCTTTTGTGGAGAGAGCAGGTTCTGCAGTGTGTCTAATATGCAATGATAAAATAGAAACAGAATAAGAAGGTTATTAAAAATAACTTCTACTTGTAGGTGCTGAAATTACATAAAATGGACATATTTACTTTCTGTATATATACTGTATATTTTTGTATCCTATAGCTGTTTGGCAATCAGAAGGTCACCTCCGGTCTGCCCCTGTCCTGTGTCCCTGAGCAGTACTCTGTACTGAACACATTTGGGTGTTTCAAGCATTAACTAGCTTTAACTATTGAAAAATAGCAGATCTACAAGCTCATATCGCGCCACCGAGTGGCGCGATACGAGCTTGTAGGTCTGCTATTTTTGGAAAATCCTTAAAACATGGTGCAAATCTTTGAATATTATTTTCTGTCAGAGCAAACGTTACCAACTGGGATATTTTCAGATCGGGGGTCCTCCGCAGCCTGCCAAACACAGACAATTCTAGGGGTCCTTGGCATGAAATATTTTGAGCATCACTGACACAGAAATATCGCTTTTTCAGAAAAACTAGAATATAGTGTCTAGATTGTTTCTAGTAGTAGATTCTAGTGTCAGAAAGTACAATCCAATGCCAGGAAAAAAATAGCTTCATAACCCACTGCTCCAGTTAGGATGGGTAAATGCAGAGGGACATGCTGCATGGGCCGTGTTTTTGCGTTTCTGAAGCTTTACATTTGTTCAGCTGTCTGATCTTTCATGGGGAAGAAGAAGCGCTTGTTGCGGTCTACCGCCAGTGGCCATGTGGCTGTGGACCCATTTTCCATGTGGCATCATCTGAAAACAGTTTGTGGTTGGAGCGATTACTACTGTATCGTTCATGCTTTTGTGAGCTTTATTGAAACAGCATGGAGGGGCTTGGATAGAGGGACGGTCACTTCCGTATTCTGCTAGAAAAAATATCCATGAAATAATTAGCGGATCATGGTAAATTCAGGAGTTGAAAGTTGGGTTACCATTAACAAGGCCAAATACAACGTATTTCAAATTGTCTTGGTTTAAGTAGCATGTGACTTGTCAAACTAGGATGTTTTCATAATTCTAATTCTTTTTCATGTAAACTGTGCGTGCCAGCTAAAGACTAGTCTAATTGGGAATGATGCAAGTTGGGAACAACGAAAATATGTATACTTGCATACTAGCACTGATATGTCTGTCTGAAGGGTGCAAAGCTGACTGTAAAAAGTGGATTGGTAGGTGTTGGGTTGCCATGGCCAAGGCAATCCATTGACTCAGGCAGACTGTAGGCTGTGGGATGTGTGTAAAATTTAAAGTCGGTGGGGTGAAAGGTTCTGGAGATACATGGATTAGAGGCGTACACACATACAGTATACACAGAGACATGAGCATTTATAGACAGACATGACCTGGAGTAGCCCATATATCTGACGGAAAAGAAAATTGATTTTAAAAGTCTAAAGTTTGCGTAGATATCCAAAGTGACTTTTAAGACTTATTAAAAGTTTTTTCCCCTTTCTCCACAGTTATGGCATCAGTGCATGAAATCGTTAATATTAGTTGGCCAAATTGATTTCAACCCCCACCCCCTTCATCATTACAATGCATTATGAGCAATATGAGAAAGTGTTGATTCAGCAGACCATCAGGCACCTGCCCTGAATGTCTGGGTCTCAGTGGAAATAGACCCTCACCCTCTGCTCTGCGTTACTCTGCCACTCATAGAATAATCCACTGGGAGTCAGTCAGTTAGGAAAAAATAAGTAGGGCGCTACAGTCCTTTTAGATGAGCTGTGATCGTTATACTTTTTTTCCTGTTCTGTGTCTATAGAGCTAGCATTACTCTGGCCTGGCCTAACCTGAACTAAAGAATTCTTTTGATTTTGTTCACAATTCCAGGCTGGATTTTCCAAACAAAACAAAAACAGTGTAGACGTCTTAATTAAATAGTGCTAATTCAGATGATGCATATTTTAACTCTTGAGAGTTTGAAAATGAAACCAAATGGACCCGCAAGGGTCCATTTGGTTTCATTTTACATTCTCAAGACTTACATCTGGTTAACCAACTTTTCATCATTTAGCCTGGGGACGACCTGGAACCCTATCAAGGACCACTGGTGGTCCCTGGACCACCTGTTGAAAACCCCCTGCACAACGCATTGTCATGTCCGGCCCCTCCACTGCTGTGCTACGTCACATCGTTTGGAGTGACGCACACCCCAGAAGCTTGACTCCCCCCTCTAGGCCACTGTGGGTAACAACTTAGTCCGGGCTTTCCGTTTTCACGTAAGGCGGACAAAAATGAAAGCCTGGGTGTCGAGGCTAGCATTACTCTAATATGGAGTGCTGTGATCTTTGTACGTTTTGTATTTGTTTTGTTTTTTTACGTTAACCATACTCTAATAGACCCTCAGGTGTGGTTAGAATATTGAAATAATGTCTTCCTAGTATATTGTTGGTTTTAAGCCATCGAGTCAAAAGGGCCAGTCAAAATGGGTGTGTGTGTCTTTTTAAGACTTTAACTCTGAGATGTTTCTGCCGTGAACTGACACCACTACTAAGACTGGTGTGTGCGTATAGCATCCTCCTTCACAATATCATGCACTCTAACCCTAACCTCTCTCCCGTTGCCTTTATCATACCGCAACAGCTGTAGGTGCGGCTTCAGTTCAGGTGGATTACCACCACCCATCACCACCCACCAGGCAAACCAGGCCTACCTATCTTTCTGGACACACACAACACACACACACACACGCGCACATGCGCGCACACGTAGGAATCATAAAGACACCGCCAGGTACGGGGGGCTCAGTTTATTATAGGATTGAATGCCAGTCTTAGTCACGATCAAAGGTACCAAGCCTATCCACCACTGCCTTAGTAGTGTCCTGGGGCCCGTCTATTCTAGTTCATCTCCCCCCACTGAGAATAAGTCCATGTCTGCTACACTCTCTCCCTCTTGATGCCTGATATATTGCACCCGGCTGCCACACAGAACAGAGGAGTATAGCCCCTGAAAGGCTCAGAATGCCCTCAAAGAGGGCCATTGGACATGCCTTTGCCTGGCTTGACTTTATTTTAAAGCTGATTTTTAGCGGCAAAGCTTCTTTTTTTCCCCCACTTGGAATAAGGATGTGTTCTTTTAAAGCCCTTTTTTGAGAATGTGCACGCCGCATTATCCATCTTTCAGGGGACAGTTTTCTTCCACATAAATGGTCTGACATTGTTGATGCATTAAAATGCTGTTTGAGATGTTTTTGTTTATAAGCTCCGATGCGTGATTTATTTCCGCTGCGTTTTTTTTTCTCCCTCATGCTAGTTCAACATTTTTATTGATGCGCAAACACATTCAGCCTTTTGGCTCAGTCTTTGCAACGCCTGTCTATTTTTGGGGAAGGATTGGGGACATGTCAACTCAGGCCCAGTGCCAGGATAAAGTGACTGAGTGGGAGGGGGAGTTAAAAACAATGAGAGGGGGCCAAAAATCTTTATATAGTAAAGCATACTGCACCTACCCACATATAAGTAGGTTATAGACCTGCGCAGTGACGTCACCGCCCCTGTTCCAGTAATGGAATCCTCAATCATTTTTCTCATAGACTTTTCGAAAATGCTTAATAAAAACACAATTGCACCGCAGACAAAAACAACTTGAGTCGTGACAAATCATGACAACACACAGTGACACAATATGATCATGCAATATCTAATTAGCAAGAAGTAGAAAACGGCAGGATATACGACTTTTTGTTTCGTTTTTCATCTGAGAAATTATTGATAATTGTCCAAAAAGGTTGTATGTGTCATCATGATTTGTCACGACCCGAGTTGGCTTTGTCCGCGGCGTAATCGTCTTTATATAGATTATTCTTGAAAAGTCTATGAGAAAAATGAATGGGGAATCCACTGCACAGGTCTATAAGAGTAATAAGTAGATATCCAGATCCAAGGTGTATCCCGGCATCCCCGGACCCCTATAATTCAACCGTTTTCCTGGTGCTTGTGATCACATCTGTATCATAAAACTTGATGGTGGAGTTCAATGCCTGAGAGGCATGTGTACACTGCAGAGCGAAAATAGTACTGGCCTCTGTACTGTACATTACGCTGCCTTGTGGCGGTACTGCACTGAGGATGGTGGTTGATGAGGTGTGACGTCCGACATTCCCCAGCGCCCGTCTGTGGTCCGACTGCCCATTGGGCAGTCGCGAATCTGCCTGCACGATGCACCGCCTGGTCCAAAGCAGGGACTTTTTTTTCCCCCATTCGTTTTACCGATGAGCCTGGGCGGTTATTTTCGTATCGGAAACAGTACTGTAGTCCAGGGGTTTTCAACCAGTGGTCCTTGAGAAGGTTCCAGGTGGTCCCCAGCTAAGTTGGTTAACCAGATGTAACCCTAGAGAACGTAAAAATGAAACCAAATGGACCCTTGCGGGTCCATTTGGTTTCATTTTTACACTCTCAAGAGTTAAAATATTCATCGTCTGAAATAACCCACTTAATTAAGAAGTCTACACATGGATTTCCAAACGGTGGCCCACAGACCCCTGGTAGGGTAACATCTTCAGTTTTAATAGTGTTTTATTTCTGAATCAAATCACAATGTTTTACACAATACAACCAATGACATTTAGCCTACAACAGTTTGAACTAAAGCCATGTAGGCCTCAATTCTGATCTAATTCTTGATTTGAGGCATGCGGAACAGTAGTGCTACTTAATTGGGACCAAGATATGTGACAGGCCCTGGTCAGCCCACCCGACATAATAGTGGTGGTCCCCAAGTTGCTCATATTGGTGGTCCCTGGGTCAAAAACGGTTGAAACGCCCTGCTGTAGTCAATGAAAGGTAGCCTCACATTAGGGCTGCAAACGAATATTCCATATTCGAAATAATATTTGAATATTAACATGTAAAGAATATTCGAAAGTCAATTTAAGGTTCAAATTTAAGGTTCAAAAATAATAAAAATACTGTACGAGTTCCCACAAGACTCTGGCCCACAAACTAAAACAAACTAATACAAAGATAGGCTACTAAGATGATGATTATCAATCGATAATTTGCTCTCGCAAAACAGCAAGATCGGCATTTCTCAGCACCAACTGTGGACAATCCAGAACTGGAGCAAAGAGGATGTTTTAACAGCCCATTAGGCTCCAATATTTTATATTGAAATGATATACATTCAATATTCGAATGATTCGATATTCATTCGAATCCACATGGTGTTTTAAAAGTAATATTCAAATGTGATTTTTGGCCGGTTCTTGCAGCACTACCTCACATCGCAGCTTACTTCCATAGTACGGTCGGATTGTAAAGGCACCTCTGCCGGCTCCTTTGTCCCGAGATCGATAGAAGCAGTCAGAACCGAAGGGAAGGGGGAAGAGGGCGGTGATGCTGACCTTGCTTGCCAAGGGGGTAATTCTGGGCCCAGCGATATTATTACCGCTGCTGGGGCCACTGGCCTAAGATGTCTTGTTTTTACTGTGTGGCACCAAAGGGGCCAGCTGTCTAGATCATGTTTGTCTGTACTATTATTATTTTTTTCTATCTCTGCCTGCTCAAAAGCAGACCCAAGTACAGAGAGCTTGCGTGCCAGTCAGTCTCTCATGACTCGGAGGGGAGGAGAGGCAGGCATGCAATTTAGTGAGTTTTCCTTAGGAACATTAGTCATAGTCAAAACATCCAGTTTCTCTTTATTCACAGATACAGAAATGTATGTTTTTTCGTAGGGGTTGTCTTGTTTCATGTTGCCTGCGGTGGCAGCTAATGGGGGACGCATATGAATAAACAAACGATAACTAAATAATGAAGTAGTAGCACAGACTAGCTGACATCATGCGTACAGCTTACCAATTACAGCTCGACTCACGCGGGTTATCATTGGCACACAGAGGTCACCTACAGCAGGGGTTTTCAACCTTTTTCATCCCAGGGACCACCATTTATTCAGGATTTGAGCCACGGACCACCATTTGAGGATATTTTAGCCCCACAGACCCCAAATCAAAAGATTTATTTTGCTTTTGTCCACAATTCCAGGCTGGATTTGGGAAACAAAACAAGCAAAACATACATTCCAAAATGGCTAATTCAGATGAATATTTTAACTCTTGAGAGTGTAAAAATGAAACCAAATGGACCCGCAAGGGTCCATTTGGTTTCATTTTTACGTTCTCAAGAGTTACATCTGGTTAACCAACTTAGCTGAGGACCACCTGGAACCCTCTCAAGGACCACTGGTTGAAAACCCCTGACCTACAGTATCACTGGTGATGTGAGATATGTAGACAAAGACATTGATACGCATGCCATCAATTTACACTGGGTGAAAGAAAGCCATATTCTCCCTCTCCAGTAAGATGGGAATTGTCTTCCAACAAAAAAGGTACTGTACGTTCTGATAATCCATCCTTAATCCTGAAATGCCTTTTGGCTAGGCAAACGGGCTATGTAAAACAATGGCAGAATTTGTGTTTAGTAAGCCAACTAGCCTGGGTGTCAACGGTTTCAGCATTTCCTTTTCGCATCACACACAGCACTATGCGAGGATCGAATATAATAAAAAATGCTGTTGACGCACGCACAGCAAATGAGGCAGTGCATGGTTCTGAAATAACTGCACGGCCTCAGAACCATGTTTGAATGTTGTGTATACTATGTGGAATCGAGACCGGAGTTGATAACAGGCTTCAAAGTAGTGGGGGAAAACTTCAAAGAAGGTGTATCATTAATGTCGTGTCTGTGACAGACAATAATATTTCCAGGTGCAATTTTCACACCATATAAAAATAGTAATCCAACTTAAACGGAGAGGGGAAGAAAATGCTCCTCCTCTTCTGTGTGAGTGTTCTGCAATCTGGATCCCCACAGAACAGCAGTCCTGCCTCCAAACTTAGCAAACATATTACTGCGGGACTCTGGCCTTGGGGCAGGATAATTTCCGTCTTCCAATTTGCTTGCACTTTGCATAACAGCCCATTATTGGTCCAGATTTCATATTAAAAGAAGAATCACACGTGTGTGAAGTGAGTAGAGCCCTTATCATCGTATAACATGCCTATTTGCTCAGACTCAGACGTTATGATGTAAAATTCTTCATTCTATGTCAAGCAATTGTGTATGTGTAGCACAAAAAGTAGACTATAAACCAATTATTATTGTTACAATAATCCGCACTAATAGCTGAATATAGATGACTAGAATATGAGACGTGCGAAAGGAATCTGTACAAATAAAAAAGTTGAATGAAAAAACAAATAAACAACCCGGAATCCACATAAAATAAGATCCTAGGGTTCAATCCTAGGGTTATTAAAAATGAGTTGCGAAATATACAATGAGGTTGCAAGGGGCACGGACTGGGTGTGTGATACAAAGGCTGCCCGGCTTTATTAGAATGCCGAACCACATGAGGCGGATTTCATTTTCTTCAACTTCAAAATGTATACTATCTAGCTGGAATTTGGAATGTGTTTTTTCCAAATAGAATAGTATAAGGCCTCTCACAAGAAGGTCTACACAAGCAGCAAAATCTGATTCATATAGAAAACAGGAGCAGCACATGCAAAATAGCGTCAAATATGGAAGATCAAACAGACTGTAGAGAAAGAGAGATCCAAAACATAATCTAAAGAATACTGTAGTGCAGGGGTATTCAAAAGGTGGTCCCTGAGAGAGTTCCAGGTGGTCCCCAAGCTAAATGATGGAAAGTTGGTTAACCAGATGTAACTCTATAGGAGAGCGTAAAAATGACTCAAATTCTGTGGCTCAAATTTTGAATAAATAGTGGGCCCTGGTATGAAAAAAGGCATGAAAATCCCTGCTGTAGTGTGCAGGAGGTTGCTAAAGCAGCACAAAATACGCCCAGCAGTAAGCCGACAACAATACAATTAGCAGTTTAGGGCATTTAGGCAGACAATCTCACCCAGAGCGACTTACACTAAGCAAGGTATTAACATACTACAGCGATAAGGATGCAGAGACACTGATAGACAGTGTACCGCTTCAAGGAACAAGGTTCTCAAGTAAATCAAGAACCTACAGTACACTGGAGCATCTGTCTAAGCAATTAACAATAAACGCTATCAAAATAATTTAAAAAAAAATGTTCTGAAACTGTGTACAGATGTGTGAAGATTGTGTTTCAATGAACGATTGTTGTTCTCTTCACGTTATGATTATGAACTGATCCCAGGACCTGAATAGAAACAAGACTGTACCCTATACCAGTGTTTTTCAACCTTTTTGATACCAGGGCCCACTATTTATTCAGTATTTGAGCCATGGACCACCATTTGAGGACATTTTAGCCCCACAGACCAAAAGCTAAATATTTATTTTGCTTTTGTCCACAATTCTAGGCTGGATTAGCGAAACAAAACAGTCAAACATACAGATCAAAATGACCATTAATCTTCTACATTATACTGTATCTGGTTAACCAACTGCCCATCATTTAGGCTGGGGACCACCTGGAACTCTCTCAAGGACCACTGGTGGTCCCCGGACCACCTGTTGAAAACCGCTGCCCTATACCAATTACTTCCCGCCAATAAATGATTCAATCAATCGAAAAGGTATGTTGTAAGAGCGTTCAACTTGAAGAAGGTCTTTAACCAAAACGTTGCCTGAATAAAGTGTTCATCTTGCTAGTGCAGATGGTGTGTGTGGGAGGGTGGGGGTGTCTAGTGCACCTTTGTGCATTCCTTCTGAATACGCTGAAAGTGCTTACGCGCCCGTCTCGGAGCCTAACAGGTGTGGATGAGACATTGTTGCCTAGATTGTAGATTACACCATGGCAAAGTAAATAGTAGGAAGACCTGTCAAAAAAACAACCCAGGGTATGTTAAAAAAAACATCCCCTATTGATGGATTGTAGAGATGGTAAATACCAAAGCAGGGACAGTAGAAGGTTTAGTGCATGCGCATGCAAATACACACTGAAAGAGAGAAAACACACACATGGACAAAACGCTAAAAGTGCATGCATCAGCACTCATATATAGGCCTACAAACATGCATAGAAACACGAAAGGCTTGAGAAGTTGAAGAGAACCATGATGGGGGTTGGGGGAGACAGGGTGGGAGGAAATATAGGTGAGAGCGGAGATGCGTGTGTTGTGACACGTGAGGCGTCTGTACAAAACGCACAGTCCAAAAGAGAGAGCGAGAGGGAGGCAGGGAGGGAGAGGTGAAAAGAGAGACAGACGTGAAAGAGTGTGCGAGGGGGTGAAAATCGTGCTTTCACGCCGCTAAAAGACTGCCAGCATGCAGAGATAGCAGGAGGATGAGAGCAGATTGGGAAATGGAAGGAGGATGAGGAGGACTATAAGCTAGCTTCTGCAATAGCCGGAAAACACAGAGGGGAGAGAGAGAAGAAGAAAAAAGAAAGAGACAGAGAGAGAGAGAGAGAAAGGCTGAGCAAAGTGCTGCTGCAAGCAGACTGCACACTCCCAACACATTACGGCTGCTATTATTAGAGAGGCCAAGAAGAGTGTAGAGCAGTGGCTCTCAAACAATTATAGGACTTTTTAAAAAGGTAACCCTGGTTGATAAAACCTTAAAACCTTACACTTGCCCTCCAACTAAAATAATCTAGAGGAAGAGAAAACACCTCGGCTGTTTGACAGATTAGCAGAAAAGATAGTCTCGCTGCCATTAGGTTCAATAGTAACTAAATAATTTATAGAAAATCTGTTGTGAATTTGTGCAAATGAATGATATCCAAAGACAGCTTAAGGTGTCTATTTTAATGGAAAAAATAACATGAGTTGGTTTCCCAGGCTCAGGGCGATGATGGCTCAGGGGTAGAATCACCGGCTGGTAACCGGCAAGCAGGTTGCCAGTTCGAACCCGGGCTCCCCAAGAGTTACTGTCGAAGTGTCCCTGAGTAAGACACTGAACCCCAAATTACTCCTGATGTGCCGGTTGTGCCTTGCATGGTTTCCCCCGCCATCAGTGTATGAATGTGTTAACATGCTGCACAATCTTTGGAAAGCGCCTTGGATAAAGGCGCTATGTAAATGCACCATTTATCATTTAGGTACATTTACATCCAAACAGGTTGCTGTTCAATGAACCATCTGTGTACCTATGGAGTCTTCTAGTTGCCTATATGTGCATGTGACGTGTGTGATATATGCAGATGAGGGTGCATGACAGCCTGTAAGGGAGACTGTATAGGTTTACATTAGAAGGCCTAATAACTTATGCTTCCCGTCATATTAGTGTCTCTGTGCATGTGTGCGTTTCGGTGTGTGAGAGAGAGAAGGGGCGGTGGTGGGTGCAACGGTTGCGGTAAGTGAAGTGAGACTTGGAGTGTCAGGGTGAGAAAATATGCTGGTTTTTCCCATGAAGTTAAGATGGACGGGAAATGGATGGTAAAACTGTGAAAGAGGGGGCTGGGATTCCTGTAAGTCAGTGGAAAGGTGGGCAAAGGGTGGGTAGAAAGAGAGAGAGAGAACCAGAGCAAATGGAACGCTACTTAGCCCGAAACAGACAATAAAAAGTAGCAGAATACTTGAGCACTGTAATTGATCCAAAACTAAGAAAAACATTAACTCGATATTAGCCTCGACACTCAGGCTTTCATTTTCGTTCGCGTTGCGCGTGGGTGGGTACTGTACCCAGTACCCACCCACTGCTCACAAAACTACAGTAGATAGATCAGCACTCGGTAGAGTGCAAACCTGCGTGCGAGCGGAGCAGGCTAACACTCATGACATTAGCTATAAAAGGTCCCAGGGGCCAAATGAGATACATGAAATATTGCTAAGACTAAAGGCTGCATGATATTAATTTAATTTCAAGATAAAAGTAAGAGTAAGACCAACCATTTTGACACCAGGGCCCTCTACTGTACATCTACAAAAATGTATACAAAAATACTACAACAACACAAAGTTGAAAACCAACTGCCCCTCCACAACAGAGCACAGAGCCTCATTAAAACACCACTGGCAAATAAAAGAATCTACATCATTCATATGTGCATAAAACCCAAAATCTACTCTGATTCTGGCGTTTACTAAAGCTTTAAACATTAACTTTAAACATTAATTAAAAGCTCTATCCCAGAAACATTCAACACTTTGTTTTTCCTCGTTCTGTAAATGGCCAATTTAGCCTGTCCCACAACAAAATTCAAAGCTGCCACTTTTTTGCATTGTCTCTTGTAACCAGCTCCAAGAATGAAAGACATTATGCACCAGTCCTCGTCACAATATGAAAAGATCCCTTTTAAAGTATCAAATAAAACTTGTAGTGTGGAACACTCCATGAAACACTGAAAAACAGTCTCTGGCTACCCATTGGACGAAGTAAAACAATGTAATGCTGCTGTGACAGGAGAAGAATGGCAGATGCAACACAACCACCCTAAATAACACTCATTGCTGTGCATCTTTGCATCAAGTGATCTCGGTACATAGACATTGATTTATTGATGATTCGGACCCTGAAATTTAGATCATTGTTGTATTGTATTGCATTTTGTATTGAGCTTTGGCAATGCAAATGTGTTTTCTCAGCAATTGAATTGAAGAGAGGGAGAGAAAGAGTGATAAGAGAGAGATTGACTTGACTGGTGTGACGTCTTAGAAGAATATAGTTGTGTATTTCAGATGTTATGCATTCCTCTCCTCACCTCTCCCGTATGATCATTAATTCGTTCCATTTCCTTTAGCCAGAAGCAATAAGACCTCAACATGCTGCTAGTGTGCGCGCGTGCATGCCTCCCTCCATCTTCTATCCCATGAGTCTTCATCTTTTCCCTCTCCAGGTTTATCCGTTCAGCTCCTACAAAGCGTTTAACTTCCTGCCAAACCCTCTAGGCGGGATCATGAGGCCGGTGCCAGAGAAATGTGCAAAATAAGCAAAGAAGAAGAGTCACATCTGGCTGACCTGGAAGTGATAGACCTCCGTATCAGTAACCTAGGCCAAAGATACTCTGACCTTGTTTACATGCACGGAATCTATTCAGATCTATTCAGCTTGGATTTAGGGTGACCAGATCCAAACTGTTCATTTGAGGGACAGAGGAATCGCATGTGTGGGACAAGTGGGGAAAAAATATTAACATCTTGATGTCATATTGATGTGTGGAAATAACATATATCATTTAATTTGAACACTGACGCCTGTTCAGTCCGCTTGGTAATGAGGGACTGTCCCACGCAAAGCATTCATTCCGAATAGATTCTGTGCATGTAACTGCGGTCTCTATGTATACTCGCATTGGCGCCACTATAGGCGACATGGACTACAAAGACTACAAATGGAGTCCTAAGTAGTCATGGTTCGAGACCAGAACAGTGGCCTTGTGGTTACAGTAGAGTGTCCGCCCTGGAACTGGGAGGCCGGGGTTCGATTCCCGGTCGGGTCATACCAAAGACTCTAAAAAATGGGACCCAATGCCTCCCTGCTTGGCACTCAGCATCAAAGGGATGGATTGGGGGTCAAAATCAGCTAATGATTCCCAAGCGCGGCAAGCCGCAGCTCACCGCTCCTTGGAGCTCACCACTCCAAGTGATGGGTTAAAAGCGGAGGTCCAATTTCGCTGCGGTAACGTAGTGACAAATCATGCGACTTTGACTTTGATGGTTTTCTCCTCTCAGAGCCCCCGATCTGTCAGATTGCAGATTACAAAGAGACTCATCCAGACTCCTAACAAATCTCGCGAGAGTTTGTTGGTGGGATAAAGAAAAGTGAAAATTCTCCCGATTTGTTTCGCTAATAGAAGCGGTTTTAGTATGAATGTGGTGTAAATACTATATGCCTTTTGATCATCCAGTCCAGTATTTAGTTCAGTGTCCATGGAGTTAAGGAATGGATCATAAGTTGTGGTCACGTTCACTCTACCATTGGAAATGAATAGACTCCAACATTCTTCCCATTTCCTAATATTGTACACGCCCTCCTCCATCTAGAGTCAGAAAGCAACGTATGTAAGTATGAAAGTATGCCACTCTTGCCAATGTCCTCTTGGGTCTAGCCTCACTCCAGGCTGTGTACTAATCATTTTCTACACTCTATGGCACTAATGTGGATGATGTTTCTTCACGCGACCTTGAATTATTGTTTTAATTGGCCCTAAACAAGGCACAAAAACAATAATAACTGTGTGCATGGGGTGTGTGCACCACCATCTATACATACATACTCATATCCTCGCCAGTTCTATACATATTCGTACCTAAAGCTTTATATACGGTTTTAGCCGAAAATCAGCTTTTAACATTGTCCAGTTGCTAGGCAATGCCTCTGTCACCCCAATCACCAGGATTTTTGCACACGCCTCTGTTTAAAGTAGGATTTCCAATGGCTCATAGCTCTGAAACTACTGAGGTTCTGTCAGTTGATATCAGTCTTGGAACAATAAGACAGAATTGTGAAAATTGCTATTCCAAGTATCAATGCAGCACACACAGACAAACACACAATATGATCTTCCCCCTAGCCCTATAATGCTATAAATTATAGGACCACTTATGACAGACTTACAGTGTAGCTCAGGGGTTTCACACACTCACCCACTCAGTAAGTGGTTCTATAGAACCAAAGTCTGTAAAAAGAGGCTTAATTCTATGCCAAAATACAAATTATATAAGTGAGCATTATTCAAACCCATTTACAGATTTCTGCTAATCTGTTTGTCTTGTGGGTATTTCTGTGAGGGGCTAGATTGTTACTCCATTGTGTCAAACTCTTTGGTGTTGCCAGACTTTGGTATAATGTTGCAGGATCATGGTGCCACCAAGTGGCACTGTTAGACAAAGACATAATTCACACAAAGAGCAGAAAGGAAATGCCAAATTGAATACAGAACCATAGTACATGCTATAAGCTCATACAAACTACATAGTATGAGAAATGTCAGAGTTTGCTTAATGCAACTGTAGGTTGCAACCATCGATCTGTTATATATGGTTGTCAGTCCATCACAACTCTTGACAAATTCCATGCAAGGGCAGATATAGGCATGGAACTTCAACAACAACTGATGTTATTATTGATGCTTTACTTGCCTAATATGAGTCCTGTAACCGAAAATGGTATGCACACCCGTGGCGCAAAGCGACACAGGCGATGAAGCCACCCCCATAACATTTTCGCCTGCTCCCCCAATTGGGAAATGTTACATACGGGGCGGATTCCATGTATGGCTATATTCATATATGGAGATCACAACACTGATCTTATCAAAGTCTGGATAGATGTAGAGGACTAGATCACACAGTTTAAAGCCACGCCCTACATGGGCCCTCATTAAACCCGGTACACTGCTCCCGCTGCCATCCTTAGATCACCATATACGGAGCTGTACCTGTTCTGACATTACATATGTTGATCTGACTTCATCAAGCCCTGTAGTCTCCATAAATGGTTAGACCTCATCAAACCGCATACATGGCTCATAGGATAAAGGCATACTCATAGGAGTAAGTCATTTTTTATGATGATTGCATAATAAGAAAGGGGCAATGCAGCAGCCCCAGGAGAACTGTAGGCAGAAATCTCAATTTTGCAAAAAAAAAAAAAAAAAAAAAAAAAAAAAAAAAAGATTTAGGCATTTATTCTATGAGGCTAATATGTTATGTTGATTTGGCCCCCCAGCACTCGCCAAGCAGTGTGCCATCACCCAGGCGGATGTGTGCACGCTTCTCTACCCTCAGTGTGGCTTACTGGTACATAAGCAATATATCTGATTTTGAACTGACACAATAAATTATGATTTCACCTATTCACCTATCCAACATTAGTGGTTATATAACAAGCCCTTCTCAAAACCCCACCCTTTAGTGGTGGAGGTGGAAGTTGAGTCACTGTCCAATGCCAGTCCAAATAGTTAGGAACTGTTACTATGCAGGACAAGGCAGCTTTCCTGGTCAAGCTTTCCTCTTTCATCATGCCTATTGCCCAAGTACGAATTGGGGAGGGACTCAGTGAAGGGTTAATTAGTCCTCACTAATGCTCAGGGTTTTATGGAAGCATAATAATCTACCCCATCTGTGTCTCAGAGCTTTCACTCACTATTAACCTATAAACCTGTGATGAGACTAAATTTCTAAATGAAATTATTTCTAAACTAAATTCTGATATTAGTAGTGCGTGTGAAACAAAGGTGTGAAATGTACATAGGTAGGATACTCAAAGTGTAAAAGCATAGCACATTCCAAATGATTTCATTTTACATGTGCACTCGGTAGTGGCTTCGATGGTTGGTGCACTGACCTTTATGCTCCTTGGATTTTTCTGCTTCATTGCAGTCCATACATGCCAGCATGATCCTTGGACCCAGCGGTGGTGTTATGAAGCCTGCTGGATGAGCTCCACCACGGAATGGTACAGCTGCTGGTACTCTGCCACACTGCCTGCCTGCCTGCAGCCATGGAATGGCAGGAGCTGTTCTGCACATCCTGAGCCAACAAGCGTCAAGTGTCTTCGGTCCTAGCGGTGACAGCCAAGGGCCCGGCCAGGCAGTATGCTATGACAGAAGCATTCTGGAAAAATGGCCCCTCGGGCTCTCCTAGCCGCTCTGCCATTGTCTTGCAATTCTCCTGCTCTGTATGTGGGTTTAAAGGTAAAAAGAAAAGACGATGAAGACAGGCCAACAGTAGTATGGAAGAGGCTGGAATCATAGATCATATATACAGTGGAAGAATAGATCATATCTAGAGTATAATATACTATATATATATACAGTATAATATACTATATGTATATTATATATATCAGGGCTTCAGGGCCTCGTAGATCACGGCCATCTACAAGGGTATAGCATAGCATTGTGACTATCAGCATATACTTTTTAAATGACGATAACTTGATTATTTTTCAACGGATTGAGTTGCTGTAAATGCCAGGGACATCTGCATACATATGAGTGTTTATATGACGCTTTTCGAAAAAATAAAATTAAACAAATATAGCCACATTTATAACGTTCATAATAAAGCAATCTATAAGTCAGCTTAGATAATATCTGAGCTGACTTATAAATAGCGTCAGACAGAATAGGTATATTATATCCTTACATAGTGAAACTCACTATCACTAATATCTTTTTTTATTCTGTTTTTGTGACACATATACTTAGACATATACAGTACAATTACTTGAAGTGGATTATAAAGTGTGGAGCCATTTGAAATGTTGGGAGATAAGGCAGTTAACTCGTGCTAATACTTGATTACACTCTAACATGTGTGTAATGCTTTGGGTTGCAAATGGACTCTGCAAACGGATCCTAGCGGGTCCATTTGGTTCCATTTGTACAGGGGTGGCCAACCCGTGGCTCGCAAGGCACATGCGGCTCTTCAGCTGGTTACATGTGGCTCTTAAGGGGCTTCCACATGGAACCGTCAAAAACGCTCAGCATGGCGCAGTCATTCATTCCCTAAAATCCCTATACAGTGGTGCCTAACCACTCGACCACGGACTGATTCCTAGTTGACCGCAGAGGTATAGGTGTATGTTTTTTGACTTGTCATATACTTTTTTGGATTGTAAACCCTGTTTCTAAATACATGTCTATATGTTTTAATAGTGTGCCTTTGCATTGCGCACCTGCACACAAACGCACATGTCTTATGGCAGGAGAGGGGAAATCTATGTGTGACCATGACGGGCATCGCAACGGTTTTATAACCGTTGTGACCGTTTGATGTGGCTCTTTGCAGTAACACAGTGAAAAACGTGGCTCTTAGTCTATGACTGGTTGGCCACCCCTGCATTTGTACCTTCTCAGGAAAAAAAGGGTCTGAAAGGAAAATCATTAACATGGTGAAATACATCTTGATGATGTCATCACTTCAGATGTATTTCACCATTTTTCCAGACCTCCATTTTTAGGAAATACAGAATTGGGGGAACTTTCTATCATCACCACACAATATCTCTAATATATTAATGACATATTAAAATGTTGAAAATGGGTGGAGTTCCCCATTAAGGGTATTTTTCTGTATCAATGATTGACAATTCAGTTATTCACCTGTATGCCTTTGGTGCTTAGTGTACTGTGAATATATTTCGCTATATTTACTAGGAGTCAGCTCAGATATATACCAGTAGCAACATTCTTACAGGACAGTCAGGTCAACAGTGAGACTCACTACTGTCTTCTTTTATTCTGTTTTGATTGCATTCAACGGTTAATAAAGCAGATTGTTGGAACCTGGACCGAAGTTGTTCATTAGGTGTGTAACATATTGGGGTTGACACTAAGATCTACGAGGCACTTGCCCATCATCGGGCAAGTGCAAGTCAGGTTCTACTTGCCCTCAGGTTGTGGTCACTTGCCCCGCAGGTTCCAGGTGGTCCCCAGTAAAGTTGTTTAACCAGATGTAACTCTTGAGAACGTAAAAATGAAACCAAATGGACCCTTGCGTGTCCATTTGCTTTCATTCTTCACTCTCAAGAGTTAAAATTCATCATCTTAATTAGCCCAGGTCTACACTGTAGAAGATTAGGTCATTTTGATGTGTATGTTGATTTGCCTGTTTTGTTTCCCAAATCCAGAGTGCAATGACTGCCTTCAAGACAAATTTATCTTGTGTTGTGTTATAGTGTGCTATGTTGCACACTTGCCCGATCGGGCAACCAGGTGGCAGTCTTCACTTGCCCCACCATTTTTTTTTTTACTTGCCCCAGGCAAACGCTATGGGCAAACGGGCAAGTGTTAGTGTCAAGCCCTGTGCATACTGTAACTGTACCTGTAATCTCAGCCTTGTGAAGTCTTCCAGGTCGAGGTGCGGTGAGTAGTGTCAGGGGTGTAGTATGTTCCACACAGACCAGGAATTGTGACACAGTGGCTGGTTTATTTTACAGACACGGGCAGAAAACATAACGAAGCAACAGCAACGGAATCATTTTCTCTGCGCGCCAACAACACACACGCTACGGGGCGTCAGACAGCCCAAACACAGCAAAGTGAAGGAATAGATCACCACCCGCTGGCAGTCAGCTGAACTGCATACTGACTGTTAGAGAGGAAGGAGTGGAAGGGGACTTTGGGTAGCCAGCAAGCATGATGGAGACCAGAGGAATTTTACACAATGTCCTGATGGGAGTCCAGTGCCAAGCCTTTTTTTTGTAAAGTGGCTTGTATGAAAGGTGCCACTTTCAAGAGTTTCTCCATTTGGGGTGGTCACCATAGACTGATAAAACACTAAATATAAGATTTGTTCATTTTCACAAAGCATGACAATAAATACGTTTTTCGGGCCAAACAAATAATTAGAAAGAAAAGAAAAAGCTAGGGAACTTTTTTCTACTAAATGGGAAAAAAAAGAAAATGTTTTTGTCATTTTCATGATCTGTCCACTCAGCTTTTGGATTTGTCTGAGACTTTAAATGTCTTAAATGAATACTTTTTGAAACGACTATGGTTGGAGAAATGAGCAGCGTATTCTATTCTTTTATAGTGCCCTTGTCATTCTTGAAGGGGACAGGACTGTGACCCTTTATTAGAGAGATTGAAAATACAAGACGTTTAAAACCACTTGAACCCCAGTAAAAATAGCAGACCTACAAGCTCACAACGCAACATTATGACACAATTTGTCAAAGACATCTTGTGTAGAAACTCGAAAAAGAACGCACCATGTACACTGCATCTGAGGTCCATTTTACTCAGAGGGTCAGGGTTTTCAACCTTTTTGACACCAGGGCCCACCATTTAATTCAGCATTTGAGCCACGGACCACCATTTGAGGACATTTTGGCCTCACAGATCCCAAAACTAAATATTTATTTTGCTTTTGTCCACAATACCAGGCTAGAATTGGGAAACAAAACAGGCAAACCCACAGATCAAAATGACCATTAATCCTCTAGTCGTATTGACTTGGCTAATTAAGATGAATATTTTAACTCTTGACAGCTTTAACTCACTTTAACTCTTACGTACGTAAAAATGAAACCACTGGTTAACCAACTTAGCTGGGGACCACCTGGAACCCTCTCCACGACCACTGGTGGTTCCCGGACCACCCAGAGCATCTCTAATCTATAATGGCCAGGTCGAAAAGAAGCTGTAAGAAAAAAAAAAAACTGTGTGTGCGTGTGTGTGTGTACATACAAAACATAAAGGATAGAATAAAGGACCACATTGTTGCAACAGCAATTCCTGATATAATCAAGCAGAATTTTTTATTGATATCTGTTATGACAACCATCACTGCCACTGTCTTTATGAACGCCAATACAATCATTATCGTTACCATCAGCCATCACCGGCTATAAAGATAAAATGGCATTATCTTTCACAGCTCGATGACCACAGAGCTACAGTCTTGTTCTATAATGCGTGTGGCATAATAACATCCTGTGTAATATAACACTTTTGTGTTAACATTGAGTGTGACCGTGGCTGAACAGAAAACCCATTCCAGGCTTTTGGTGTAAATCAATGACACATTGCATGGATGTAGTGCAGTGGAATACAACACTTCAAAGACGCCATAACTCCGAGTATACAAATCGAACCAAAGGGAACCACACTCTCAGAGATACAGGCCTGTGAGAGTGCATTTGGAACCCTCTCAAGGAACCCCCTTTGGACCCCACTTTAAGAACAGCTGATGCGGGCTTATGGTTTATAACTTTACATGTCGGCTACATAACAACTACATTACAGTACTGGCATTGGTTCTGAAAGCTCACAAGTAATCCAGCTCAGGGAATGAATAATTTAAAGGGAGATTACAGTGTAAATTAAAAAAAAAGTAATAAGCAAGGCCTAAAATGCTTGATGTAAACTTTATACGCCCTCCTGTAAAGCTCGAATTCAGAGCGCCAGAGCTCTAGTAGTGAAGTCACAAGGAGGAGACATACTGTACATGTTGCCAGGACACATCACGGTTAATGGCACACTACAGTATGTAAAGCTTCCCTGTGTGTTTACCTAACAAAACGTGTTTCTCCCCATCATGTCTCTATACCAGCAGTCCTCAGCTACTGCTGTAGTGTGGTGATGTTTACCTAGCCTTTGTGTACTGAACACGTTTTGGTGTTCAGCGTATTATGTTACACTTTAGCTATTGAAAAATATCAGATCTACAAGCCCATATCGTGCCACCGAGTGGCGCGATATGAGCTTGTAGGTCTGATATTTGTAAAAAATGATGCACAAATCTAAGAATACATTCTATTTGACACCTGATTGTAGTTTATGACACCGGATTCTAGTTTCTGACAGGTTTCTAGTTTGTTTCTGATGCTAGTTTCTGACAGATTCTAGTTTTTCTGAGAAATCTATGTTCCTGTGTCAGTGATGCTTAACAGATTTCACGCCAAGACCCCCAGAATTATCTATATTTGGTGCGGAGCCCCCCATCTGAAAACGTGTTGTTCTAGGGGATCCCCTAGAAGCAACGGTCTTAGTTCAAAAATATTTTCTTCCGAAAGAATATATTCAAAGATTTGCATCACATTTTCACAATTTTTCAAAAATATCAGAGCTACAAGCTCGCAGCGCGCCACTCGGTGGCGCGCTGTGAGCTTGTAGATCTGATATTTTTTCAATAGCTTAAGTGTAACATAATGCTTTGAACACCGAAATGTGTTCAAGTACACAAAAAAATGTGTTCAAGTACACAAAGGGTGAAATGCCACTCCGCAAATTGGTCTGACCAGGAGCCTATCCCCACAGATAGGTTGAGGATTCTGATTTGTCTGTGGTTTTGTTTGAGTGGAAAAAAACACTAGTTCACGTTCGTTTGAACACAATCCAATCAGAAACAATGCAATGCAACAGGTGACATCAAGGAAATTCAAGTTGAGCATGCTCTGGCCAGACAGCGAAGTGATTTTTCAGATCTGCGGAACGCAGAGAATCAGGATGGGATTCAGGCTAGATACATCATCTTCTCGACGCATTCTGATGTTTTCAATGTTGTTTTGGTAAAGACAGGACATATTAGAGCAACACCAATCTATTCCAGTAGCTGATAACTGCAAGTATATGGGGAAATGGTTTAATAATAAGGGTAATAATAATAATAATAATAAACTCACAGGGCAACCTATGCCTTGAACAATACAACTAATATAGTGTTCCAAATCTAATAAGTACAGTTTGGCTGACAAAATGTGAACTTTTATGTTAATCACGTTGAACTGTCCTTTACAAGAAAAGGACGTATTGTGACACTTTCCACAAAGTCGGACTCTTACTTTTGGGATCAATGAAATCTGCTTAATATAAGTGCCTTTATATTACAATGACAGGACAAAGACAAGAATCTTATTCCCAAGAGATGTTGAAGGATTATAGTGCCCATGCACACAATCGGCACTGTTCACTCAAATTAAGCTCCCTGGAATAAAACAAACTGGGGCTTATGTGATAAGCCAAGCCAATTATAGATACACTATGTTTTTACCGTGCCACAACCTAGCTATGATGAGTAAGCATGTCCCATCCACATAATTGTGCCTTCACTGAGAGATCATGAGGGTAGCAATATCGGTTTTGACAACTATACACCAATAATAAACAATAGAATGTTTTAAAACATATAGAGTATGTTTACAAGATGATGATAATCAATTGAACACATTCAATGACAGGGGTAGCTTTGCTTTAAACAAAAAGCTACAGTGTGTATATACAGCAATATGTGGCAATGTAATATATATAATGTATGAAACGTTTCTTGCTATTTGAGATTTCAAAAAATATAAAATTGTTGATCTCAAAAGCTAATCATTTCTTCCCTGCATCTAATTAACATGGTTTATATTGAGAATTTACGGACCCAATGAAATGCAATATCCTAGTAATTCCAAAACAGGACATCAGGATAAGCCATTCACGATTTTGTATGCGGTCTATCCCTGAAACAAATTTGGAGTGGAAAAATAAGCTACTCTTGACCTACTCTTAAAATGATCTTCCTTAGTGTCATTACAGTTAGTGCCAGTAAAAACAGATGGGTAATATTGCTTAATAACTCAGCCAGCTTCTAAGAAGTAACAGACAGATCTGTAGTGAATTTCAAGTAATCCTGTACCTCATTGCCACAACCCTTTCATATAAAAGATCCTGCTTTCATCCGTCAATGTTGCAACTCTGAATATAAGGCTTTGCTGCCACCTACTGCATGGAAACCCTACTGCCAAACTAAACTGAACACAGATGGGACTTTACACAAGAACAATCCATCACTCCATAAATGATGAAAAATGAGACGCAACTAAATTCTCTCAACATTATGTACCCGCTTCACAATGAATCAAGCCAAGAATATGGCATATTAACGTATGCTAAAGCATTTCATTTAGAAATGTTTACTTCAAAAGTGCAGTGAAATTATTCCATTCACCAATTAAATCAATCGCATTTTCTCTGTTTCAAATAACTTTTTTGACAAAACCCAAGACTGTTGTCGTTAACTATACAGACTTATGGCATCCAGTATTGACTAGCTGCTAACACCAACAGTAAATGCACATGCTAGTCACTAGCGTGTGTGTGTGTGTGTGTGTGTGTGTGTGTGTGTGTGTGTGTGTGTGTGTGTGTGTGTGTGTGTGTGTGTGTGTGTGTGTGTGTGTGTGTGTGTGTGTGTTACTATACCCTCTTGTGAGAGCCAAATGTACCAAGGTGTATATAATAGGCCTACAATTTGAGAATTTAAAATTTGAGGACCACTTTCATTTCAGAGATTCAGGCTAGGTTTGGGGCATTAGAGGTTATGTTTAGGTTGGTAATAGTTATCCCTGTTTTAGTGATATTCTGAGGCAACTTGTAAATATCAGATTTTTGAGGGTTAGGATTAAAAACACAGAAAACCTTCAAACATTGCATTCAAAAACCTCTTAAAATTTTGGATATCCTTGTTATGTATAGTAACACAGACGTGTGTGTCTGTGTGTGAGTGTGCACGTGACCGCATAGGCGCGTGGGTTTGAATTATTCTCTTAATTAATGTTATTTGCTTTGGCATGTCAATGGAAATGTCATTCAGCATATTTCTTTATATTTGTATGTGAGTGAGACAGTCTGTTGATACACAAGCGCAGCATCAACTAAAATCCTGAGTAAAAAAAAGTTGGCAACATCAGATGCGAAGGCAACATAGCGTAATTGTAGCACATGAGAGTGTGTGTGTTTGTGTGTTTGTGTGTGTGTGTGTGTGTGTGTGTGTGTGTGTGTGTGTGTGTGTGTGTGTGTGTGTGTGTGTGTGTGTGTGTGTGTGTGTGTGTGTGTGTGTAGGGATCTATATCAGCTATTTACTGTATGTGGAAGGCTGTTGCATGCATTCAGGTTAATGATTATGTCACTAAGTTAAGCTTTTGAAATGACTGCCATAATGCTGTGACTAAACATGCAAGCGCGCGTGTGGTTAGTTTACCGGTATGTGTGCATGTAAATGTACTGCATGTGGGTGTGAGAGATATGTGACATCACTGGCACAAAGCGGTGTTTCTCTGGGCACTCCCAAAGAGGCTGAGGTGATGAGAGACACGCATGTGGAAAATATAATAGCGTAAAAAACTCCACACACATTTATCACAAATACCTCCAGGGTTGGGAAGGAACGCTTGATTGAGAGTCGAGAATCACAACTCGTCAACAGTTTACTCGTGATTTAACCACTTTCTCTATTTTGGTCATGTCAAATATTTGCAAAAAATAGAATGCAACTGTTGTGAGCTTCCAGATTGGCTATTTTAGGCACACGACAGCAGTGTATGACAAAGTATAAATCAGACCTAGAGGATTGGTCCTCACTGATGCTCATAAGATGCCACAATTATCTGACTACTCACTTATTTATTGGTGAATTGTGGACATTTCAGAAACCTGGCTACCAAGGGGGCATGGCGGTGCAGTTCTGGTCTGTAAACTGCTCCACATTGTGTTCCTTCCACCCGCCTACGTCCATCCAGGGAAACAACCCTTGTCAGGTGAAAAGAAGCGGCTTGAACTCGTCAAGCAAAGAATGACGCATGAGGTCAGTCCGTTGCTCTCCCCAGGTTGGCAGATGGTCTAGCACCCAGATTACATTACATAAACACTGGGTGAAAAAATAGGCTGCAAAATTGTGGGATAAAAATCTAACGGTATGTTTAATAAAGACACCCTCTGGCGAGGACACACTGAAACAACAGCTCAAGGATTCCTATATAATGCCTCTCTATCCTGGTTTTAACATGCTGTAATAGAAGCCATTGTTCCTAATAATACACAAAACAGAAATCCCATTTGAAATGACCTGATGCATCACTGGCAGGTTTCTGAACTGTCCACTCTCAAAGTGGACAAAGTGGGTAGATACTGTAATAGATGGTGGCATCTTTTGTGAGGACCAATTACAGAATTGATTCCTTAATGAAAATAGTTTGAAAGTTTTGTTTAAAGTGGTTGTTTGTCAGATTTTTTGTACCTTTAATGGACAACTAAAGTAATAATATTATTATTACTGCAGATTACAAATAGATGCGGCCTGTATTCTGAGCCCTCCCAACCCTGTCAACCAGACAACCAACAACCAAAAACTAAATGTTGGGACCACATGTGAAACCAACATGATAGTGCAAAAACCAACACAGACGTTGTGTTTTAGTGCTTTTGAGTCGAAGGGGCAGGTCAAACGTTCAGTCGACAGTCAGGAGGTTGTGATAATGATGATGATGTATTGTTCTCATATGAACTGTCCTTGTCCTCTCTCCTTTGGTCCTCCTTTGCTTTCCTTTCAACTGTATTCTTTTTGTTTGTTTGTTTGTTTGTTTTCCCCCATTCATTATTTTGCCCACAAGTCTGTGTCTTACTCCGTTGCTACTTAGCGTTCCAAGTAGTGGATTATGATGTAGTTGATGTTGTTCAAGTCATGAGTTGTATCAGGATATTTTATTCACTGCTGCTGCCTAATAGAAGCATAATGTCCCCCCCCGAAGCTACCAAAGGTCACACTGTCACAGCACTGTCTCTGTGCACGCATGTCCATCTGTGTGTCTCACACAACACTTTGTGTTAAGCGAGTATTCCTTTTCCAGAATGTTTCGTCGGGAGAGTTCGCCCACCATCTCTCTGCAAAAACGCTGATTGGACGACGTCCTTAAAAGCATCTCTGAGTGAGTACGTCCTCACTGTGCGTGCTCATTAAATCACTGGTTCGGTTAGATGAAGCCATTATTATTTTTTTCTCCTTGCATTTCCAGAAGGCTCCTCCTGTATGGGTTTCAGGGAGGGGCTGAGGAGAAACTGTTCTTTGTTTCTGTGCTTTTAGTCTTCAACACTGCGTCCAAACTAGTGATCGGACAGAGAGAGGGAGTCGCCGCTGCGCTAAACTAAGATCTGCCACGGGGGGGTGGGGCGTGGGGGGTGGGGTCTGTGAAGGGCACTACTTGAGGGGCTATAGCTTAAGAATTCTCACCGAGCTACGATAATTGGCTTCTAAGTAGCAGATAAGTGTGCTTTCTAAAGTTCTATATTATGCGTCAACAAGCACTGGCGTTTGTCTTACAGTAGATGTGCCAGCTCTCTGTGCAGGGATCCTATTAAAATACACCCGTTGTCACATAACGTGGGGTATAGGCATAGTTCCCCCTCGATGAAAAAGACATTTTCAAACCCGTGTCTGCAAGGAGCTAGAAAATCCTACGTCTGTGTTGGATAACTTTGAATCGTAATGTTTTGCTGATAGCAGTTACTGTATCAGTGCCAGCCAAGTTTCGCTCAATATTGTGATCCTCATCCATAGGTGTTACTAGATGACATGCATGCCAGCTGATGTTTTTATATTATTATAATTATTATTATAATTGTGTATACAGTATCTTGTAGAGGGCTGTGTTACTAATCCTCAAGCAAGTACAACCTAGCCAACGTCCTTCCATGAGTGGTTCTGCTACAGTAAACTGACTTAAACAAGGGCTCAGCTGATCAGCTTCTGCTATTGGGAGTGTAGGCTGTTCTGTCCCTTCCAGACAAGTGCTGCTGGGCTACAATGATCTGATATTTATGGACCAAACGTTATCTTACGACGTCACCATGCAACTCAGCAATGATCCTCCGTTGTGTGTATCCATCATATCAGAGAAGTTGGTATACCGCCCAGAAAAAAGGCTAACACTGCTCTCTCAGTCTGCTCAAAAAATATCAGCCATCTCAGCCAGAAGTCATCATGGAGGATAATGGAGGATATATATATCATCTTTTTTTCCTTTTCTTTTCGAGTAAATATATGTTTTCTGTGTCACGACTGTCACGATCATAACACGACTCACAAAATGGCCAGACATTGGTTGAAAAATAAAATAAATAAATGTTTTCGTTATGGACCAGTAGTGTTAATTACTTGATCGGATTTTGTGATGTGTCGAAATCTGCCTTGAGAGTCGGTCGGGGTGGGGGAGGCGAAACCTGATCCGATGTGAGCTTTTCCAGGAGCAGGGAAGAGAGAGGGTGTATCAGATGGCCACCCACTGGGAGGTGGAGCAGGAGGGGGGAAGAGGAAGTACTGGAGGAGGAGAGGAGAGATGAGAGAGATGGAGGATGGAGTGGAATTTGTTGCGACGCCCTCGTGCTGCGGCAGCACGACCTCCCGCTAGAAGAGCACTGTGTTGCTACGCTGTGTGAGCACGTTTCTCGATGCGCGCATTGCAACTCATAGTCCCTGACCAGCATGACATGCACCAAGATTTACAGACACACCGGGGGGAGATGATAGAGGAGAGACAGCAGGGAGGTGAGGGGGTGAGAGGTGGAGGGAGCAATCTTTCTTTTCTTTCGAATTTGTTGTTATCGTGTGCTTATCACAGATGAATAAGTGCTGGAAATGGCGAGGGGAGAGGTTGGGGAGGCAGGGCTTTGATTTGAAAATGGAGGAGAAGAGAAAAACAAAGGGAAAGATTTTTAACATTTCGCCTGCGACCGCATGGCAATGGTTGACACGAGACCAATTTAGAGGGGAGAATCAAGCTGGGCTCGTCTCTGGTCGTGATTGGGGCTCTAAAAAGGAAGGCGTTTTTTTGAAATTAAGATTTGATGGATCACAAGCGAGGTTTGGTTTCGATGACTTGCTCGTCCGTTGTTCAATGGTGGGACATTGAAGGTCCGGCATCACGTCCCCTGCTCAAAGGAATTGAATCGGGACGATCTGGTCTTGTCCTAGTGCGTTCCCTCTTCGTCCCCATTGCATCTGGAGGATCATTGCCTTTGAGGACAACCTGTTATTAATAGTCCTCTATAGACTATTTTAGTCTCTTTCCTTCATGAGGTTTCAAGTCAACGTGCACCAGTCTGAGTTGTACTATACTCTGCCACCCCACCCTCTTTATTGTCTGTTTTTAGAAAGACACCTCTGTTTGGTTTGCTTTATTTACGTATTTATTTTTCTTCCAAACGTATCACCATTTCCACCCCTCCACTGCCTCCTCTCCATCTTGATCAGTGTGACTTGAAAGAAATCCAATAGCGCTGCTGCTTCAGCGTCTCTCTCCGCCACTTGAAGAGCTCGCCAAGTGGCTATCTTTAGACCCGTCTCTCCTCCGTACGGCTGTTCTTGCATAGATAGACATCTGGAACTAAGACATTCCTGGCTTGTCAGTCTTGTGGCCTCCCGCTAGCATCCTATCCTCCCTCTTTCTCTCCCTCTCTCTCTCCTTCTTCTTCTTTAACCCTCACGTTATCGCTCAGACATACATCGAAATAGACAGGTACTTCTACTTACTAAGTCTTCTTTAGGACTTCTCTTTCTGTGTGTTCACCCTTTTGGTCACATGCCCTCACTCTGTCACACACACTGCCCCTCACTCACTGACATACCCACACACTCACCCCCCACACACACACACACGCGTGTGTGTACAATCTTCATTCTTTCTCGCTGTTATTTCGATATTAATAACTTCACTTTTCATCTCACTAGTAGCACTATATCTCTCGCCCCCTTTCTTCTACACTCGTCAGCTTCTAGTGCCACTTCTCCACTCGCTGCCCTTTACTTGGCCTCATCTCCTCCTTGTTTACTCCATTCTCATCCTCTCTTCTATGTCCCCACTCTTCCATACTTGTTCTCCACTTCCCAGCATGCTTTGCTTTCTGACAAACGATGATCCACATCCGCCGTTTCTAGATTATATAAGTCACACAAGTCCTTTTGTTGTTTTTGTGTGTGTTTGTTTGTTTTTTTTTTAATATCCCATGTCGTCTTTTCTTCCATCGCCTGGACTGGCTCTGTTCCTTTCCCTCGATTCTGCCTTCCGTCCCCTGTACACACACACATCGTTCCCTTCTTGTCCTCTTTCCTCGCTTTTAACATGTCGTTTTATTTATTTCTCTTTCTTTCCGTCCGTCCGTTCCTCTCACATGTCGTCTCCGGCGTGGCAGCTCTCCTCTCCGTGTACGATCAGCACGGGGAAGAAGAAGGCGTCCTGGTAGGGTGGAGGCCTCTCCCCGTCCCGGCCCTCGCTGACCTCCCCGCTCCCGCCCCCTGCTCCTCCTCCGCTCTGCTCCGTGTCCTCGTCCCTGTCCTCCCGCCCTCCTCCCCCGCTCGCCTCACTCCTCCTCGCTGCCGCCTCCTCCTGCCCGTCCTCGTCCTCGTCTCCGTCCCCTTCCAGCACTCCTCTGCTCTCCTCGTCGTTCGGCCGCGACCCTAACCCTAGGAACCCTCCTCCTCCTCCTCCTCCACCGCCGCCGCCGCTACCTCCACTCCCGCTGCCTCCCGTGCCTCCTCCTCCTCCCCCTCCTCCTCCGTCCTCTGCTCTCCCTCCCAGCCCTCCCCCCATGCTCCGAGAGTGAAACAGGCTGTTTTGCCGCCCGCCCCCCAGCCTACCCAGGGAGAACCCGCTCCGGCTCAGCACCAGCCGCCCTCCGCTTCCTCCCCCTCCTCCCGCCACCCCGGTGGGTCCCACGCCTCCGCCACCCCCGCCATGCCCCGCCGCCACCGCCGCCGCCCGCATCCCGGCCACGGTGGCGTTGAGCAGCGCCGTGGTCCCGGTGGGCGCCCGCAGCCGCGTGGGCAGGCTGGAGCTGGACGTGGTCCTCCGGCACCGCGGGCAGCTCTGGAGGAGGTACGCCGAGTTGAAGACCACGGGCAGGGTCAGCGGAGGCGGCACGGGGTTGCCTCCGCCGGGCGTTCCAGAGATGGGGGTAGTGGTGGTGGTGGCGTTTGAGCCCATTCCGCCGCCGCTCGAGTCCAGGTCCATGAGGAGCGCCTCCGAGTAGCTGGGCACCATCTGCTGGTTGCAGCGGATGTGCCACTCCAGCTCTGTCATGTCCACCGTGTTGACGCGCGAGATGGCGCGGTAGCTCGGCCCGTTGGAGCCCACCCCCACGCTGTGGAGACCGTTCTCCGTCGCCGCGTCCGTCCCGTCCCCTCTCCCTCCTCCGCCCCCTCCTCCTCCTCCTCCCGAGCCCACGCCGCCGACCACACTGACGGCCGTCTCCTCGTCCTCCCCGAACAGCTTCTCCACGTGGTAGTGGACGTACGCCGTGCGGTACTCGGCCACCACGCGCAGCGGCCAGGACAGCAGGAAGGCCGAGGCCAGCCAGAACACCCGGTGGCGGGAGTACCAGGGCTGCCGCGTGGGGTCCGGGAACGCCAGGATGTGCTCCCGGAAGTCCACGTTCTTCAGGTGCATGCCCTCGCGCGCCTCCATGTAGTCGTCCAGACCCTCGTTCTCGCCGAAGAAACGCGCCCGCTGAGAGAGAAAGAGAGAGAGAGAGAGAGAGAGAGACTCAATGACTACGGAAATGGCTATAGAAGCAGGCAGACACCAACAGAACTCGGGCTGTGTCCAGAGAAGACAGACTGTGTACATTCTGCTCTCAAGTGAAAGTATTGAGACAAAGCTATGTTTAGAGAGTCAAAGTAAAGTGATTCTTCCCTAAATTAAAAGAAAAATATTAAGAATTTGACCAATAACGACTCATCACTTCAATATGTTCTGGGAGTACAGGCCACAGGCACATTCTTGGCAGAAAAATACATGTAGAGTTGAGTTGTCATCAACTGAGGGATGGACAGAAGGTATATCTGGCTGAATGGGATCTGCCTTTGTTTGTACAATTCATTGAATACTGTGTTGCTTGTCATTCATGTAGGTGTGTGCGCAATGTAACAATTGCATTTGCTGAGAGCACAAATAATAGAGGTGTGTAAACACCCAGGAGGAGAGGACAGGGAAGAGTGGAGTGGGAGGGAAAAGATGTACAAATAATACTAGAACAAAGTTATAGAATGCCATTAGATGGCTGTTTTTGAGGCTGTGTTTAGGCATTTATTGAGAATGGCACAGAAAGTATAATATAGCTAATTAACTGATAGCTCCAGTCCTTGATTATATACAGTATATTTGGCTGAGCCACATTTAAAGCTGTTGTGTATAAACACACTGTGACCATGCGACCAGATTACCAATCAAAAAGTAGATACCGGTATATGCAAAAATAATAAAGGATATTTAAGCGACTACCGCCCCATATAAGATTTGTGTTCAGAAACCTTAAAGACTTTTGAAAATAGCAGATCTACAAGCACATCATTACACGTCGTTTCGCTGTAAATTTCTGTCGCAAATTCTGGTAAGACAGCTGCAGGGGCTCATTACACTGGACTGGTGCAAGGTCACTCTGGTAATGAGGGAAACAGTTAGGAAGAAAGGCATAATTTCTCCCAGGACCAAGGGCAAACTGATGTCCTTATACAGGAGGTGCAAAGTTATCAAACAATGAATTTACAGCACCTCACACAGTCCGCAAGATAAGAGATAAGTTTGAATTTTCTCAGTGTAAAGTTCCTAAAAAAGTGCAGTAACAGTAAAAATTTAAACACCTCTATATTCAGATTTTCAGGTTGTGATTTAATCAGGAGAGAGAACTCATACAGGATAAACCTACAACTGCACTCTTGTCGAGTGCCAATTTGCACACAAGTCATGTGGCCAATACATGGCCTACTTGTGCGAGAGCAGAGCTCACATACTCCCGACCACTACACACAAGCTACTCCCGACCCCTCTCTCCCGGACACTACAACAGAATGATTAAACAGCGAACAACAATATGTATAAAGTAGTTTGGAACCCAGATTGGTTACATCATCATCAACAGTGAACCACCATTGTGATTACTTTAACATGCCCCATACTGATCTTATCATACTTTGGCATGGAGCTCAAAAATACTCAGATAATCTCTGCCAGTGAAACTGGCCACACACCTGGATAGACAGGGAGACCCTGTCGAAACTAGACAAAGAATATGTAGTATAAATCTAAAGAAAAACAAGACCACCGTCCGAGGTCAGGAACATGTGCACATTCCACCCTGTAAACGTAATCACCACCATGTTGTTACATCACCCTGCGGGTGACGTAACAGGCGTGTGGACGGGCAAACGAATGCTTACGGTGGAGACAATCACACCTGTGTGCATTGAGGGGCACTCTTATCATCTTACAAAATAGATTTCAATATAATGTTTGCTAATGTTTGTTTTACATCTCAAAGCAACAATTAAATTTGCCATTATCGTACAGCCTCATTGAAAAAACAAACATTACAGCCATTATAGCCATACATAAGCTGCCCCTCAAAAACACCCCCTCAAAAACGCAGTACTGCTGATTTGCAAACAACACAGCGTACCTCACCTCCCACACCAGGCTCTGTGTGATGCATTCCCCCAAATACCACAACAGTCTGCAGGCAGTGAAAACCCACGCCACTGTGCCTCTGGATATAGTCAATTCAATAAGCATTCAGCTGCATATTCCTCATACCATTCCGAAAAATACACAAAATATTATGTATTGTTGTGTGTTGATTAACATGTCTTACCTGGGTGAGGTATGCGGCCTCAGCACGTGCACTGGAGAAGCTGAAGAAGACAGAACATTACGGGCCATCATTGGTTAGTTTATACTCCAGTGTCTTGCTGTGCACACACTACACTATACACACACAAGCATGCATACCCCAAAAAAACAATAGGTCTCAGTTGAAACCATTCATGAATTGAATTAAAGTATTTTTAATGAATATTAATATTCCGATGGAGCCCTCTACATTTCTCCACACAGACGTCTATGCCTACCACATAGGCGTCTGCGGTGGTGTACGGGAGAGAGTAGCAATCCAGTAAACAGTAGCAGCAGAGCAAAGCAACAGCGCATAGCATGCAAGGAATGAACAATGCAAACTTCTTAAATGAGCTGCTCTCTAAAGTGAGAGTGTGATTGGATGAGAAACCAGAGCATGGAGCTGAAAATTAGTTTTCTCACTGAAGTAGTTAGGGGTTAACGGTACCTATGGTTCCAAATAGACCCTGTCTGTAACTTTGAGTGTTCAATGGAACCAAATGGTCCCTTACAGGACTTTTACATGGCTGTGACTCTGAGATTGCACGAATGGAGCCAGAAGGACATTTGCAGTCTGTAAATTTGAGTGTGTACAAATGGAACCAAAAGGATCCGTAGGGGTCAATGTGGCTCCATTTGGACAATCTCAAACAGTTATAACGGTCCATGAAAATATAATGTTTGAGAACCATCTGTGTTGTATTTGTACCACAGATCTGACAGTGGTAAAAAACGGTCCCAGGCGCAGTTCCAAATGTTATGGAACTGACTTTGGTTCCTCTGTGTTGGACCAGGGTTCCTACGGTTCCCGATCTCAACCCTATCCTTGACTGATCTTGCTCTTTGTCATGCTCTCTTACCTGAAACACTTGGTGAAGCGGAGGCGGACCGCAGGGTGCCGCTGCAGGTCCAGCAGCTCCTTGGAGACGTCTTTGACACCGTATCGGGCATAGTCAAACTCCGAGCTGGAGGCATGGGTGTTGACCCGCTCATGGTAGACCTGTGTATCGAAAGGGGAACGGGGGGTAGACAAAGAAGGAGAGGAAGAGAAATACAGAGGTAAAGTTCAAGAAAGATGTCAGAATCTAATATAACCGTAATGAGTACAGAAATTGAAGAGTAACAATGTTTGCGCTTAGGGACATGGGTCTTCAGTGATTTCAGTGGGAAGAAGACTTTTAGCTTATATTCTGTCTGACTGTACCTCAGGTATTCAGGTACACAGTCAGACATAGACAAAATATGAGCTAAAAGAATAACCTTAAAAAACGTCCTGTGGGTTTGTTACAATTGTGGTTCTAAAACATTCCAAAAGAACTCAAAGCCTAATTCATAGTTAGCCAAAACAAGTAACTACATCACTACACTACATCAGCATAGGTGGTCTGCGCGCATTCCGCATTTCATCTTTTTGTGTCTGCGAGTACCTGTGTGTCTGTGTGATCTAGCCGCCGGAAATGTGGTATTTGAAGTGAAGTGTGACTTCAGCTACTTGGGTACACACTGAACCCATCTGGATCTCATGTGAGTCAACTTGGGGTAAACATAATCTCACAGTCACATTAGAGATAGTTGCACACCTGCACTGTGCACACAGCAAAGCACTAAGTAAGAACGCAGATAATACCATTCTGTGACAAAGTTGATTGTGAGCCATATGCATGTCCGGCAGATGGTTGTCCATCATTTCATCCATTAAAGACCTCATTCCTTTTTCCAGCCTATCAGGCAAGTAAGTACAGCCTCTCTGCCAAATTACAAGGTGAAGTGATGACAAGGTGATGTCAATTGCAATACGAGGTGACGTCACTCACAATATAAGAGGGAGCGAAAACGCTTAAGCACTGTAGTTGCCAGAGCTTGTTTGTTAGTTGTAGTTGCCTGAGTTTGTTCATTAGTATCTATAAAATATATATTTCATATATCTAATAGAACTATATAAAATGCAGATCTTTGTCAAAACACTCACTGGCAAGACAATCACCTTGGAGGTGGAACCAAGTGACAACATTGAGAACGTCAAAGCCAAGATCCAAGACAAGGAAGGAATTCCCCCTGACCAGCAGAGGCTGATCTTTGCAGGCAAGCAACTGGAAGATGGACGCACCCTTTCTGACTACAACATCCAGAAGGAATCCACCCTCCATCTTGTTCTGCGTCTGAGGGGAGGCATGCAGATCTTTGTGAAGACGCTCACTGGCAAGACCATCACCTTGGAGGTGGAACCAAGTGACAACATTGAGAACGTCAAAGCCAAGATCCAAGACAAGGAAGGAATTCCCCCTGACCAGCAGAGGCTGATCTTTGCAGGCAAGCAACTGGAAGATGGACGCACCCTTTCTGACTACAACATCCAGAAGGAATCCACCCTCCATCTTGTTCTGCGTCTGAGGGGAGGCATGCAGATCTTTGTGAAGACGCTCACTGGCAAGACCATCACATTGGAGGTGGAACCAAGTGACAACATTGAGAACGTCAAAGCCAAGATCCAAGACAAGGAAGGAATTCCCCCTGACCAGCAGAGGCTGATCTTTGCAGGCAAGCAACTGGAAGATGGACGCACCCTTTCTGACTACAACATCCAGAAGGAATCCACCCTCCATCTTGTTCTGCGTCTGAGGGGAGGCATGCAGATCTTTGTGAAGACGCTCACTGGCAAGACCATCACCTTGGAGGTGGAACCAAGTGACAACATTGAGAACGTCAAAGCCAAGATCCAAGACAAGGAAGGAATTCCCCCTGACCAGCAGAGGCTGATCTTTGCAGGTAAGCAACTGGAAGATGGACGTACCCTTTCTGACTACAACATCCAGAAGGAATCCACCCTCCATCTTGTTCTGCGTCTGAGGGGAGGCATGCAGATCTTTGTGAAGACGCTCACTGGCAAGACCATCACCTTGGAGGTGGAACCAAGTGACAACATTGAGAACGTCAAAGCCAAGATCCAAGACAAGGAAGGAATCCCCCTGACCAGCAGAGGCTGATCTTTGCAGGCAAGCAACTGGAAGATGGACGCACCCTTTCTGACTACAACATCCAGAAGGAATCCACCCTCCATCTTGTTCTGCGTCTGCGGGGAGGCATGCAGATCTTTGTGAAGACGCTCACTGGCAAGACCATCACCTTGGAGGTGGAACCAAGTGACAACATTGAGAACGTCAAAGCCAAGATCCAAGACAAGGAAGGAATTCCCCCTGACCAGCAGAGGCTGATCTTTGCAGGCAAGCAACTGGAAGATGGACGCACCCTTTCTGACTACAACATCCAGAAGGAATCCACCCTCCATCTTGTTCTGCGTCTGAGGGGAGGCATGCAGATCTTTGTGAAGACGCTCACTGGCAAGACCATCACCTTGGAGGTGGAACCAAGTGACAACATTGAGAACGTCAAAGCCAAGATCCAAGACAAGGAAGGAATTCCCCCTGACCAGCAGAGGCTGATCTTTGCAGGTAAGCAACTGGAAGATGGACGTACCCTTTCTGACTACAACATCCAGAAGGAATCCACCCTCCATCTTGTTCTGCGTCTGAGGGGAGGCATGCAGATCTTTGTGAAGACGCTCACTGGCAAGACCATCACCTTGGAGGTGGAACCAAGTGACAACATTGAGAACGTCAAAGCCAAGATCCAAGACAAGGAAGGAATTCCCCCTGACCAGCAGAGGCTGATCTTTGCAGGCAAGCAACTGGAAGATGGACGCACCCTTTCTGACTACAACATCCAGAAGGAATCCACCCTCCATCTTGTTCTGCGTCTGAGGGGAGGCATGCAGATCTTTGTGAAGACGCTCACTGGCAAGACCATCACCTTGGAGGTGGAACCAAGTGACAACATTGAGAATGTCAAAGCCAAGATCCAAGACAAGGAAGGAATTCCCCCTGACCAGCAGAGGCTGATCTTTGCAGGTAAGCAACTGGAAGATGGACGTACCCTTTCTGACTACAACATCCAGAAGGAATCCACCCTCCATCTTGTTCTGCGTCTGAGGGGAGGCATGCAGATCTTTGTGAAGACGCTCACTGGCAAGACCATCACCTTGGAGGTGGAACCAAGTGACAACATTGAGAACGTCAAAGCCAAGATCCAAGACAAGGAAGGAATTCCCCCTGACCAGCAGAGGCTGATCTTTGCAGGCAAGCAACTGGAAGATGGACGCACCCTTTCTGACTACAACATCCAGAAGGAATCCACCCTCCATCTTGTTCTGCGTCTGAGGGGAGGCATGCAGATCTTTGTGAAGACGCTCACTGGCAAGACCATCACCTTGGAGGTGGAACCAAGTGACAACATTGAGAATGTCAAAGCCAAGATCCAAGACAAGGAAGGAATTCCCCCTGACCAGCAGAGGCTGATCTTTGCAGGTAAGCAACTGGAAGATGGACGTACCCTTTCTGACTACAACATCCAGAAGGAATCCACCCTCCATCTTGTTCTGCGTCTGAGGGGAGGCATGCAGATCTTTGTGAAGACGCTCACTGGCAAGACCATCACCTTGGAGGTGGAACCAAGTGACAACATTGAGAACGTCAAAGCCAAGATCCAAGACAAGGAAGGAATTCCCCCTGACCAGCAGAGGCTGATCTTTGCAGGCAAGCAACTGGAAGATGGACGCACCCTTTCTGACTACAACATCCAGAAGGAATCCACCCTCCATCTTGTTCTGCGTCTGAGGGGAGGGCAGTGAATTCTAAAGTTTGCCCAACTTGTCCCTTGTCTGAGCAGAGGGCTTAAAAAAACTGCTCCTTTGCTTTGGAAGGAGCCAGCTTGGGTGGTTCGGGCATCTCTGCGACACATCCCACTAAAAAGAGAAATCAGGACAGCAAAAGCAAATAGAGGGATCACATGTTCCTGACGGAACAGGAGTTACTAATGTTGCTCTAGAGAGGCTTGGAGCTCTCCAAAGCTCTTTCCCCATGACCTGACTATAGATAAATGGTTGATGATGGATGGCTGACAGGAGGGCCTGGGTAAGGATGTCAGGACCAACCTGAATCACTCAATTACGATAACAAAAAAGGGGGAAAATGTAAAGGATTTTTGAAAAAAAAAGTATAAAAAGATAAAAAATATATATATATATAATAAAAAAAGGATGATATACAGTAATACAGTAAGCATGTCTTGCGTCCGATTCAAGATAAAATCAACTTCAAGACGAGAAAAGACCAGAGACTGGTATATTGTTCTTTGTGGCACGCACCAATGAAGAATGTGTACCTAATGAACATACTGGGTTTGATAATAGATTTTTTTATTTCAAGGAAAGTTTTTGTTTTGAATAGATCCCAATAAGATGGACATGGGCGGTTTTAGTATGTCCATTTGAGCCCATAGACATTGTCATGAGCCCTGTGTGCGCCTAGATTGCGACCCACACATTGGCAGCAGACGCAGGGCAGGGCTTTTGTTGTTTTTTTAGGATTTCTTTTTTGTTTCGCTTTTTGTTTCAAAAAATATTGACAAAGCCAATAGTAACAGAATATTCCAGATTCGAACAGATTTTCTTTTTTTTGTGAAACAAGGGGAAAAAACTGCCTTTATTGATAGGTTGAAAGTAACCTGCCTTTATTGATAGGTTGAAAGTAATCTGACAGGGAATTGGGAAATTCGTAGGAAGGACCTGCGGCAAAGGCTGTCGGCTGTAAGCAGGCTCTATTGTGTACAATTATCGCAATACAAGAGATCTGACTTCATAACCTTAGACCCATCAGGCTATGGGGTCAGATCAGAATAGTCATCATTGGTGTCCCTGTCTGACTAATCAATAATCAGTATCACATTTCTTCTACATGCTGCCAGTAGGTCAAGAAAATCAATCCCAATATATCTTTCACATTTTTTGTGAATCATTTTATGGTGTACTTCCTCAGGGCCGAGATATCTAGAGGAGGAATGTGTGTGTGACTGTGCGTGTGTGCACGTGCATGCGTGACTAGTGGATGAATCAGCGCTTCATTTGTTGTGCACACAACTTTTATTTTTTTTAAATTATATTTTATTTATGTATTTATTTTACAGAGTGGATGAATCAGCGCTTCATTTGTTGTGCACACAACTTTTTTTAAATTATATTTTATTTATTAATGTATTTATTTTTACAGACAGAGCTAAGAGGTGCTGATACCAAAATTAAGTTTTTTTTCTCAGACATAGAAAGGTAGGTGCCTCCTTCAGCTTTGGGTGTGTATATCTCCTGCTTTTGTGGAAGCAACGCTGAGTCTTTGCCAAGCTACAGTGCGTCCAAGGAATGTAATGGTCACTGGTGTGTCACAGGAGGGGACAAGCCAGAGGCAATGTTATGTTTGTTTGACATTGAAGTCAATGTCAAATCACATTGCGTCACAAGTCTAAAAACCCATGAAGTACAAAAAAGGAATATACAGTATACTACATTTGTTCTAATACTTTACATCAAATCATGCTCATTATGTTTGGTAAGCACAAAAGTAGGCATATTTATTTAGCTTGCTTGCTCATATTTATTTAGCTTGCTCATCCTAAGTATCTAAGCAGAAAGTCAACGTAAACGTTTGTTTTCTCATGCCAATAAAGCTCCTTTGAGTTGAATTGAAAGTCCCAGAAAACGTGTACTGTGATTGGCCAGTATTCTGCTGGAGACTCACCTCTTTAATGTACTATAGTAGCCCATCTATGGGCAGGTGGCCTAAAGCCAAGCGTGACTCCTTACCTGCGTGGTGGTGTATGCATCTCCATTGCGGTATCTGGTCACCTGCCTCGTCCTCCTCACATAGTGATAGCTTATGGCCTTCCACCAGATACAGGGCGTGGCCTGCTGGAGCCTCTGCACACGCTCCAACACTTCCTGTATCAAACAATGAGTCAGACCGTCAGTATGTACTGCGCGTGGCACACTTAGTAATGACATATTTTCAGCAATCAGGCATGGGGACTGGGGGAAAGCTATACTGTGAGATACTGGTGTATGGAGCAGCATAACAAACATGTCATGTGATGTGGGGACAAAATACAAGTATTTGAAGGGAGCTATAGTAAGTGGGCAAACTTGTATTTCTCTGAGACACTATATGCTAAATAATTTACAATTTAAAATATACATATACAGCTTCCCCATGAACTTTACAAAGTTGAAAAGCCACATATTCTGTGATAGTCATGATGCGATTTTCATTTCAAAACAGTCTTTTTGCAGAAGATGTCTCCATGCAACAATAAAAGTGTCTTCTTTTGCCATTATAATGGTTCTGTGTAAATCTCCTCGCAGTATATACAAAATATATTCCTCCTAACGGTCCAAGTGGTGGATCGCTCCATAATTTACACAAAGACTATAATTTGGGAAAATAATGGATTTGTGTAATACTTTCATGAAGGCAAATACCTTCCTAGTCGGTGTTAATTTGGGATCCTGAGAGCACTTTTACACAAGAACGGGCACCAAAGAAAGCGGCCCGTCCCGTTGTATTATTTCATATTTAGTTAGACACTGAAATGAAAACACGCTGTAAAGTGCAAACCAGGTTGGCTGGTAGGTGGTAGGAGCTGACTGTCAGATAGATCAGACATGTACAAGAACCACCTTCTCGTTCGACTTCTATCACAAAGCTTTTTTTTACATCTTGGTTTTACATTCACCATCGCTAGTTGCTATATTTGTAAGATGAGGGGGCGAGCAGTGGCGTAGGGAGGGCAACGCGCATAACGCGCAATGCGTTGGGCACCACGTGACCGGCAGGGCACCATTTAAAATAAAATAAAAAAATCTATAAATATGCATTTTCCCGAGAAAACTGTTGAATCTGCTTTGTGCCCCTCTCCAGAGACATGGTGCCCCCTGTTTGTCACGCAGTCCCTTAAGCTAATTTTGTCAAATAGATTTGGGAAATAGATAACGGGATTTCAAAGCCACAGACTGTGCCAGCATTGGAGATGTCCACAGAAGCGCCAGTTCAATTCATCTCCTTATTTAGGCTATGGATTGTCCTATAAACAGCTCTAGACAGCTGCCTGCTGTCGGTCACTTGCTTGTGTTTAGGTAATGTACAGTATATAATATAATTAAATACATTAATTAACTTGTGGCAATGCTGCTGCTTTCACGTTTCCACTGAAATCCCGACGGTTACATTTTTCTTGATTCCGCTTCGTAGAGAAGACCTACCTGCATATCCTATACAGCATCTGATAGAGTGATTTTTGCCGGTCACGCTGCATTTTGAAATGTACAAAATGGTCCAGAATTGAAGGAGATATGAATGATCAAAAAGATGTCTGTTTTGCCGCGAATTTCCCGACTTTTTTTGCAATTTAAACGTTTAATTTAATAACGTTTTGCAGACTTGGGATAAATGCTCGCCACATACAGCAAAAAACATGGAACATGTTTTTTCAACATAACATGTTGAATGGTAAGAAATGATCGAGAATTGACCGCGCTGTAATTGTTTGAAAGTAGGCTACGAGCTAAAATACTCAGCCAGGCTGCGGGCTTATTCAGGGCCGCAGCGCCACTACTAGGTTTTGGAGGCCCTAAGCATAACTGGTCAGGGATGCCCCCCACCACCACCTCACCCTACACACGCCCCCACCTCTCTGTGTAGGCTGCAAGGGTGCAGCCTACATGAGGATTTCAGTAGGATTTCACAGGGGCTGTGGTTAATTTGCTGGTCCAGGCTAGGCCTATAGCTTGGGCCAGGAATTCAGGGAAGGAAAAACAGGGGTTGACACTAAGGTCTCGGAGGCACTTGCCATCAGAACGTAAAAATGAAACCAAATGGACCCTTGCAGGTCTATTTGGTTTCATTTTACACTCTCAAGAGTTAAAATTCATCATCTTAATTAGCCCAGGTCTACACAACTAGAGAATGTAGAAGATTAATGGTCATTTTGATCTGTATGTTAATTTGCCTGTTTTGTTTCCCAAACCCAGCCTGGAATTGTGTAGGCCTATAGCTAGAAAGCAGGGAAAGACATAGAGGCAGGGTGCAATGACTGCCTCAAAGACAAATTTATCTTGTGTTGTGTTATAGTGCACTAAGTTGCACACTTGCCCGATCGGGCAACCAGGTAGCAGTCTTCACTTGCCCGACTATTTTTTTTTTACTTTCCCCGGGCAAGCAGGCAAGTGTTGGTGTCAACCCATGAGAAAAATCGCCCTTGCAACTGAGAAACAATCAGTAGTGGTGGGGGATTCGGGGAACTATACATTACAATGGCATTAGGAAGGTTGTTCCAAGGTGTTACACTTCATTAATTCAGCCTTTTGTTATCAAATGAGTCAAAACCTGTTTAACTGGTTCTGGAGACTGGAGGTGTTGGATCGTTCTGAAAACAACAGGATGGCTAATGGACCATCACTGCTTATGTGGGGGAGGGGGGGGGGCACCAGAAAGCATTTGTGCTTAGGGCACCCAAATGGCTAGCAACGGCCCTGGGGGCGAGGGAGTACTTGCTCATCCTGGGAACTCCAAATATCATCTACACCTCTGCATCAAAGCAATGCGTTGTGAGCCCATGTGAGCTATTAGGTCATAAGTTTTGCAAATCACTGTTTAGCCCGTTTACATGGAGACCGAAGGAAGCTAAATATTTCCATTATGGATGGAGTTTTCATTTTGTTGCGTTTTCAGCCCCCTAAAATGCTGTTCTTGTCTACCCCAGCAATCAATATTTTGAACCCAAGCATCCAAAACAGCAGATCTATGAGCTGTTGTTGAATGCTGAAAATGTAAGAAGCTTGTAGATGTGTTATGTTGGTTGCAAATGCAAACTACCCTAGAAGACTTGTGAAAGTAGTTTATTTGGCATTCGGTTTTAGTGCATACTGGCACATCACATTAATGAAAAAGATATCCCATAAGCATTATAATCCCCATCTCCGAGGGAATCTGCAGTGAATGTGAAATTTCTGTTTACACACATAATTATACAGTCATTACAATGTGCACACACACATTTATTCCATCTTTGCAGCATTACTTCTGAAAAAGTAATGCTTGACTGGAGTACATGACCTCTGACCTGATTGAAATTACCATTTGCCTCTAAATGACTTAACAAAATTAGTAGGGGTGACAAAAGATATGCATCTACTGGAATATGATATGAAAAATCTTGAAAACCAATCATTTAAGGTATACTGTATTTAGAACAGATAAAAATATGCAATTAAATTGTCATAATCGATTACAGTAAATCATGCGATTAACCGCGATTACAGTACATATTTTAATCGTCTGACAGCTCTAGTTATTTGTTGACGAAATTGTCAATATCACGACACTCATACACAAACACACACGCACGCACGCACGCACCTGGAACTCTGCGTTGGCCAGGGTGGCAGTCTTGGAGAAGCAGTGCCAGCACTCCACCAGGTAGACGACATAGAGCATGGCGAGGAAGGCCAGCGGGATGTAGACGTAGCCGCTGGAGCACGGGCTCTCAAAGTGCAGGATGTCCCGGTAGAAGGCCGCCGAGGTGGCCCCGTCGTCGTCGCCGCCGCCGAGGCCGTTGCCCAGGGCGACGGAGGAGGCGGCGCCGAGGACGGGCACGCGGCAGAGCGCGCACCAGGCCAGCGTGGCGAAGCAGCCGTACATCAGCAGCGTCAGCAGCAGGCACTTCCAGTGGGACTCCCTGCAGAGAGAGGAGGCCAAGGACTGCTGCACCGGACGCTGCTGTAGGCGGGAAAGATGGGAGACAAGGCGGGGAGAGGAGAGAACAACAGGAGGGAAAGGCAGGAGGAGAAGGAGATGGGAGAGACACACGACGAGAGTGAAAGAAGGAGAGGAGAGAGGGAGGAAACAGAAGAGGTGAAAGGGTGAAAAGAGAGGAAAAGAGGGAGAATGGGGAACAACGTAAGACATTGGGGTTGCTGAGAAGTTAGGAAAGTCCTTTTCACATCAAAAGGACACCATGCATTTACATTTGCATTGTCAGTTAGTTAATAATTATCATGATTGTCTAGTTTCTACGTTATATTATTTGCGAAAGAATTCAAAAATAGTGGAAATAGCGACACGGTTTGATCTTGTAGAACTGTCATTTCCACATTTGATTTTTAAGTAAATGTGCCATCGGCCTTGTGCACCATTTTTTACAAAGCCTAAACAGAAACGCAGTTTTCTGTCATGAATCATTGTTCAACAAAAACACAACTGAATCGTTAATCATGGATTTTAATGGTGACAGCCCTGGGAAGTTAACACCAAATGTTGTTACTGGACAGAGGAGGGGGAGACAGAGCACAATGAAGAGATGAGGAACGGGGGAGAGGAGGAGAGTTCAGCTGAGGAGGTGATCTGTGACGGAGAGAATCCAAAAGACACCACAGCAATGAGACAAAGTAGTGAAGATCAAGATAATTGGCTAATGGCCATGGAGGTAATGGCCATTGAAAACAGACTTTGGCCCTTCAAATCCTTTTTAATTAGACCTGATTGCAGGTAGGGTAAGATTAAGTTCCAACAAGAAATACATTATCGAAGGAAAGAGACAAAACACATCAGATTAGCAAGTCAACTTGAATGAAAACTAACAACATGCAGTAAAAAAACAACTAAGAAAAAACAAAGAACAGAAACAGATTAGAAGGGAACAAATAAAACAGTACAAACATTGCAAGTGAAATTAAAAACACAACTAAATATAACGGTGTGAATTGGCGTTATATAAGAGATCAACACCAACAGGGCTTCGACTTTCATAACACGTAAGGTGTTCCTTAAAGCGCAAATAACATGAATTCCTAAAATTGTTTTTAATACATAATAATCATATTGTGTATGTCCCTAAAGCTTATTTGTAATGGTTTGAGCCTCAATCACCACTAATATAGCCAGTATAGCCAGTCCTTGTCATTTCTTTATAGTTTAGCTGCAGTACCACAATGTCCTAAGGTGGGGGGGCGCTGATATGGAGGATATTTTATAGTACTGTACAGTCATTATAATACTGATGCTAAATAGAACCAGGCTTGTTTGAATTCCATGTCAACTTGGAAAATCAACAACGGTGGACATTATAAATAAAGTGGAAATCCATTGTGGAACTGAAGACTGAAGGAGAGGAGAAATACAAATGTGAACCAAATGGACCCTAGCGGGTCCATTTGGTTCACATTTGTACCCTCTCAGGAAAAAGGGGTCTGAAAGAAAAATCATTAACATGGTGAAATACATCTTGATGACGTCATCAGATGCATTTCACCATGTTAATGATTTTTTCAGACCTCCATTTTTAGGAAATACAGAATTGGGGGAACTTTTTATCATGTCCACACAACATCTCTAAGGTATATTAATGACATGTTAAAATTTTGAAAATGGGTGGAATTCCCCTTTAAACGTAGCTAATTTATGGGGATAGAGAACACACATGGGAGCAGCAAAAAAAAAAAATGAATTTCATGTTATTTCCCCTTTAATTTGGGAGCATATTGAAGAAAGTTTCATTCATCTCAAAGATGTTCTTTTGGGTGGGGTAACTGGGGTTATACATTCTTATCTAGCAAGCCTGCGGTAGAGAATCTAATGGCTCATGAAGGGCAACATAAAAACAACAGGGAGTCTGCGATATAGGCCAGACCCAACCGGAGCTTTGTAAACAAGTAGTGGCACTTTAAAACCCCATTCTGGAGGACACAGGGAGCCGTTGAAGTCTAGCTAAAAACCCTAGAGGGAGGATGGTGTTTTTGTTAGCAGCCTAGCTAGCAGCATCACATTAAAATGAAGAATAGGACAGGAGGAAAGGAGAGTAGGAGGACACAGAGATGGAGTCAGGAGAGAATGCAGCACTGGATAGTTGTTGGATAAGGTGATTTTTGAGCATTGAAAGGTTCATTTCACCCTTGTTGATGGTGTTGCCGTAAGGCAAAGCTTCCATATGCCCGGACCCCCTGTGAAGGTTGATTGTTATTCTCCATCATCATCATCATCATCATCCTGTTTTGTAAAGGGTGTCGTATTTCCACGCTACAGATGCCGTCTGTCTAAGTGTGCATGCAGAGGGCTTGACCATAGGAATGCATTACCATCCTACCACACATCACGCCATCATAGGATAAGTGCAGAGCATAACACACACACGCACACACACATGCAGAGTCTATCACTGCTCATCACCTACAACAGCTCTCCCTCTCTCTCTCTCTCTCCCTGTAAGTGCATAATTGGAGACAGCCTTGTGTTCATTCATAATGAAGACATCACAGTTGTAGTACAGTACACATCATGTGTGCACACACTACACCAGGGGTGCCCAAAAGGTAGATCATGATCTACCAGTGGATCACACAGATCATGCATGTAGATCACATGACAGTCCCCACAGTACTTGGACCCTTATAGATCTGTAACTCAATTTTGACAAATTGTTATTTTGACCAATTGTTATTTTGACCAATGTTTTGCCAGTTCTCTTTCCCAATTGTGGTGAAAAATCTTGGGTGCAAGAGACTGAACTCAACATAACAAACTGTCAACTTAAATCTCAAATGCTGTTTTCAAACGTCATTAATTCCAATTCTCCCCCTCTATTTTTCATTATAATGTGCATTATTCTGAAACACTATGGCAGTAAGTAACACCATCACCACTATATTTCAAAAAATGTATCGTGACGTCCCTAAAATATGCACGTACTGTATACATCAACAATGACACAAGGACGTTCTTCAAGTCTTGGAGAACAGAAAATGCACATGCAGAAACATCAGACATGTATCGTTAGACACGTTCTTCACTGTGTCTCTGCCAAATATGCACGGCACGTGTGCGCGCGCACACACACACACACACACACACACGCAGTTGATGGCGTCGTGACGCTTGCAAGCAGTGTCTGTGTGTGAATAATTTAGATGAGAACGATGCTTCCAGACCATTCACCCAGAGCCATCAGTCGCATACAGGATTCACTACTGCTGCAGCCACTGACTGTGTGTGTGTGTGTGTGTGTGTGTGTGTGTGTGTGTGTGTGTGTGTGTGTGTGTGTGTGTGTGTGTGTGTGTGTGTGTGTGTGTGTGTGTGTGCGTGCGTGTGTGCATGCACTTTGTGTCCATATGTCAGGAAAAGGGTATGAAAGAGCGATGTGTGTGTCTGTGAATGTGAGAAAGTGTTTAACCCATGTAGACATCTACAAAATTGCAACTTTTCAAAATCCGTAACAAAAAAAGAGAAAGCAGCAGATCGACAAGCTCAGAAAGTGTTGCTTTGCATTGTTTTTTGAGCTTGTAGATCGGATACTTTAGGTGCTTTTTTTTTACATGTGTGATCAAGTAATCAAGCTAATTTACAACAAACGTAAAAACAGGTTGAAAATGGAGAGTTTCCTGACTGGCAGCAACAAAACTATCTGAATCCTAACAGTTTACTGAGAAACCATGTTACTACCAGAATATAGTAGATAATGTTGCTGAGATCTAAAACTGTATGTTGTACACACAACCACACAGATGCTTTTCCCGGTTTTACTGGGCTTAATGCACTTTGTTGTGTACAGATTTGTACATTTCTGACGCTATGCACATATAGAAATTCACAACCATGATACTGTATATCCTAGCCTGGTTCAGACCCATTGACCTGGTTCAGACCAAGTCTCTTGATCTGGCATTCTATTGTCAACTACTGATTTCCTCCGGACCGGTACCAAGATATATTTAACCAATGCGAGTGTGTGTGTGTGTGTGTGTGTGTGTGTGTGTGTGTGTGTGTGTGTGTGTGTGTGTGTGTGTGTGTGTGTGTGTGTGTGTGTGTGTGTGTGTGTGCGAAAGAAAGAGACAGTGACAGTGTGTGTGTGTAATGCAGGACTGTAAATAAAAGGTGTTGATCATGTTTATGCATGCTGGATGCAGAGGGGAGAGAGAGAGAGAGAGAGAGGGAGAGAAGACAAGATGGGATGACACCGATGGAGGACGTGTCCTCTCTCTTTCCTGGCCAAGTCCCCCCTGTCCTGTCAGCACATCGCTATCTCCCTCCATCTCTCCGTCTTTCCCTCCCTCCATCTCTCGCTTTCTCTCAATAATTCTGTCCCTTTTGCCCCCCCACCATCGCCCCGCCGTACATCTCTCTTTCACGGTCGCTCAGGCTGGGCCTCTATCCATTCTCCATCTCTCCTTTCTGTCGTTTTCAAGTTCATGCATCCTTCTCTCTCCCTCCGTCCCTCCTGCCGTCCGTCCGTCTGCCTCCATCCTTCTCTCCTTTTCAGTTTACTCACGGCTAGTATTCATTTCTCTCTCAGTCTCTCTCTCTCCCCCTCTCCCCCTTCCCTCTCTCCCTCACATTTATTGATGCTCAACCTGTGGTCTGGAATGGGGGGGTCCAGGTGGTCCCCAGTGAAATAAAGGAGCGTTGGTAACCAACTGGACATATAGATTGTTAATTCTTTTGATTTGCAGGACTTAATTTACAATAGGTTTACATGACTATCCAATGAAAAATTATTATTGTGTTGAATGTTTGCATGTTATCTTCCCTATGGTACAAGCAAACATCAATCCAACATGGCTACTAAATATTACAAGCTTTGGATCTGAGGCAAAATTTCATCAAAATGGTAGTGTGTGGCTCCAATGCAAAATAGATTATAGACTGTGATGAAATGGGTTGAAAACCATGGATTTAAAACAGAAGCAAAAACACAAGGATACACACACACACACGCACACACACACACACGCACACACGCTACCTACTCTCTTCATTGCTCTCTATTGGACAGAAGGGAGCCAACATTTGCGATCACCCCTGCACGTACGTGCGCGGCTGCACACAAATGCACTCACGTGCACAGTGCCTCCTAAGGTCCCTTTTTAATAAATGGACTAGCTTGAAGGGCATTTATACGGGCAAACCCAACATATGAATGGGGGACGATTTACAGCACAGTAGGGATTAAGGGAACAATGTTAAAAATTAATTTACCTGACCAGCAGTACTGCTTGTAAACAAGCCTGGTCTGGCTGAGTATTTGTCAGACCCCAGATAGTAGAGTGGGCGGGTGGTAGTGGTGCATTAAATTAATCGATATGGCAATATATTGATGCAACATCCGGACGATAGTTGAATCGAGCAAGAGGCTGCTCCATTGATTCGCCAACGCAGTGTTGTGCTTCTGTTGAACGTCATCAAAGCCCCCTTGCACTCCCTTTCCAGACTCCTTGTTACAATGTTTAGACATTTTATTTAATTCAAAGATCTCTGTGGGACTGTGAGCCCATATTTTATTGTATTCGTGCAACGTGGATATTATAATTATTATTAACTTATTTTTAACTTATTTTTTGGTAATCCATTTAACCCGTGTCAATTCTCTATTGTGATCCTGGGCTCTCCCCTCCGCAAACCTGTGGACGCAGCAGAGTGGCCTCATGCTTCCTTCAATGCGTGAGGAGTTGATGGTTGGTGTGAATTGTGGGATGGATAAGTACAGTAGATAGTGATAGGATAGGTAGGATTAAGGTAGAGATGTAGTAAAAGTGAGGGCGTAGAGAGAGTAAACCAAATTCCAGTAGGCTAACCGAACCTCACAACACTTCAGCAAATTGGTGACCTTCCAAAATATGTGACCATCTATCTTGTGGAAATCACACAAGTTACATGGAACACGTGGCATGAATACTGCCAAGGTTAAACTCTGCTAATGAACAACCTGCAACAGCTAAGCCCCGCCCTCTTGCGCCCTCTCTCTTAAATACTGTTTTTGAACCAGACCTTCAACCTTTTTTGAACCAGATCTTCAAAATCTATTCCAAATCCATCAACAATACATGCCCTATGCAGTGGGGAAATTAAAACAATAAAACAATGTTTTATCATATAGGGAAGCTATTGGTGGAGAGGTTTGTCTATCACAAGTTATGCTTACCTGTGATTGGACCATAGTAGTTTGGGGAGGGGGTTATCTAAAGGGCTATTGGACAATAGCTGAGGGGAGGGGCTTAGCTAAAGGTCCATTGACATTAAGGAGACTAACATTATGTGATTGTCTACATGTACAAGTTGGCCACTATCGTAAACAAGTGTATTCTGAAGTAGTGCTGTTCATTCACAGTTATAACAGTTATTCCATTCACAGAAATGTACTGTAAATCTCCTAAGCTGCATAGTACGAATTCATCCATCCATCCATCCATCCATCCATGTTTATAATTACTTGTCATGACGTGAGTTGGCTTTGAGTTGGCATACATTCACTACTGAAACAGGCATTGGGGATGGAACTGCTGAGAGACAGGGGTGGGGGGGAGTACACTGGATGTGTGTTACGTGTCTCAGCGAAGACCGCCTTATGTTATTGTGTGGAGGTGTCTATGAATGTAGTCCTCAGTACGGTAGTATCCCACCCTGTTTGTCCTGAGCAGACAACCTCACTGCAGTGCAAACCCATAGACCATTAAAGTAGTGAGTGACCTTGCTGTCTCTCTCTCTCCACCCTACATCCCTCTCCTGTCGTCTACCATCAGTGTTTCTCCTACACTGGTAAATGAGCAGCAGTGTCTTCGTGTTGTCCTGGCACATGCTTTACAAAGAAACATTCACAGCAACTCCTATTCAAAAGGGATTTTCAACAAAGTACAAATTCTACAAAATACACAAAATGCACAAATGCCAAGTGCAAGAGACAAACAAATGCATGTATTGCAATGTCGCCTCGTCCGTCTTAAACTGATACTATACGGCCCATTGGCGATTTTAAGGTGCCAGGGGGGTAGTTGCCCCCCTGGTGGCCAAAAAAAGAAGTTGGAAGAACAAAAAATACCAGATTGACATTGACATATATTGTTTTATATTCTCAAACAGGGATTTTCAACCATTTTCAAACCTCGGTCCACTATTTATTTATTTTACATTTAAGCCACGGAGGACAACCATTGAGTTGAGTTTAGTCTCTTGCACCCAAAACTAAGGATTTTCACGTTTTTGTCCACAATTAGGAAAGAGAACTTGGCAAACCGTTGGTCAAAATTACACAATTATTTTACATTTTCTGATTGTATAGACTTTTTACGTGATTCAGATGTTTAAATATAATTTAACTCTTGAGTGTAAAATGAAATTTTACAGCATTAAAATTATTTTTAACGCTCTCAAGAGTTACAGATCTAGAAGGGTCCAAGTGCCCCCACTGCTGAGAAAGCCTAAAATCGCCTATGATATGGCCAGTTTGGCCACTCCTCTGCTTGTTTTTCTCGTCCGAAGAATACCAGTGTAGCACCAATGGCCTGATATAAAGCATCTGCCAGCCTGCCACCATCTCATTTCATGTACCTTTTCCTGATTGCGACCACAGATAGCTACTTAGTATGTATTCCGGGAGAAAGAAGTCACACTGTGACATTGCACTGTCTGTGATGCCGGCCGCCACATTATACTGTTACTGTACATAAAAGGGGGCAGCGCCCCAGGGACGTGCATGCATACACATCATAAGGGGCTTCAGACCATGCCCTTTTAACCGTATATCTATATGACAACTCTATATGACAACAAAAAAAAAATAATAATAATAATAGCCGACCTACGGTCGCTTCTCGCCCATAAGGTGTTTTACTTGTATTACAATGTTGTATGTGAGATTCAGTTGTTGCTGTTGTAGCGTTTCCAGAGCGCTAGTGGTATGCCTGGAGGCTGGGTCACAAAACATGCACTAGCTTTGTCAGTCGTGATCGTACACACATGGGCAGCGAAAAAGATGGCAGAAGGGAGAGAGAGAGAGGGAGAAGAGAGGTAAGGGAGGGGCGATGGGAAGAGCAACGACATTGTGCCAAAAGACATGGCAGGTAAGCACCAGACTGCACCTCTCCGGGGAGCCCTGGTGCCCAAAAAAAAAGAGCCTTCTCCTCTTCCTCTTCCTCCCATCTTACTCATCCCTTTTTCTTGCAACAAATCAATCTTGCAATGATCCAAAAACCAACAACATTTGGATGTTTGTGGGTATTGTGTTCACTTCCAGGACCTCACAGGAGGAAGCAGACGTTTTAACAGGAGGTTGTTTCTCTACGCCAGGCATCTCGAGATAATTAAAGTAACTCCATGTGTGTGTTTACTGTGTGTGTGTGTGTGTGTGTGTGTGTGTGTGTGTGTGTGTGTGTGTGCGCGCGCGCGCTAGGGGTGGGACAATTCACTGAAAAAAAAAAAACAACCGTTCAATATGGGGTCCAAGGTTCAATACGCGCTAATGAACCGCAATATTTTGGTTCAGACAGACACATTTCCTTAATTATAATAGTATGGATACTTATTAAGCAGATATTGTCTTGTAAACTAAACTACGTTGTAATTTAACATTGTTGTCTGTCTACAATGCTTCTGCATGCTACCTGCCTGATTTTATTAGCCTAGGTATTTTATATTTCCCTTGAAAATAGCCTAATAATGAGGCACAAATAGCAATATACAGTACATTTTTTCGTCTGTAAATAATGAAAAGGAAGAAGACAGGCCTACTGGAATATGTCTGAATAGGGTTTATTTTTAGTCTAATACTTTAGGTTGTTTAATGTTTTGAAAATCTTGATTTATTTTTATATTCACATTCAATTTACTTATAAATGAAATAAAAAAAGCATTTTATTTATTTTTGAAAAGCAAAACATACCGAAACCGAACCGAAATCGTGGCCCCCATACCGAGGTACAAACCGAACCGTGGGATAAGTGAACCGTCCCACCCCTAGTGTGCGCGTGTTAAGTCTACAGATTGACTGATTGATTGATTGATACAAAAAATACTGTGAACGACACAAAGCATTACATTTGTTACAATAGGGTCCACCATTTACATTTCATCATAACATTTAGAATCGCATGAACTAATAACCTACACAAATACTACAACAAGCATGTCCTCATGCATGCTGCCAGCTAGCCAAAAGGAACTCAATTTGTGAATATGTTTCACATCACACAATGATAACTATTGGGATTCAATATTGCAGAGCTATTGTACCTCCAGGCTATGGGATACAAATACACATCCTGCCAGGATATGGACCACAACTACAGTAGCCAATCAGGCACAAGCTGTCTATCTGGCATATTAATGCACTAGATAAACAGCAATATTTTGGTGTTCTCTGGCAAAGCTTGAAATGTGGTGCAAATCAACTTTGTAGGTCACTGTTCGATTTAGTTCGATTTAACTATTGGTCTGAAGACAGTGTTTTATTCCATTGGAAATGTCCTAAAAAATGAGTTGTCTTATATTTGGGGACAATATTATTTGTATATTCAATGTTGTTTTTACACAAATGATGAAATGGGGGTCGTCTTATAACTGGGGTCATCTTATATTCAGGACAATACAGTGATTAGATTATTGGCCAGAATATACCGTTAAAGGGGAATTCCACCCATTTTCAAAACCCATTTTCCCAATTTGGTTGACATGATGAAATACATCTTGATGATGTCATCAGATGTATTTCACCATGTTAATAATTTTTTCAGACACTAACATGGTGAAGAAATGTCATCAAGATGTATTTTCACCATGTTAATGGATTTCTTCAGACGCTTTTTTCTGAGAGTGTACAAATGGAACCAAATGAACCCGGTAGGGTTCAGAAAAAACGTTGACAATGGGTGAAATTCCCCTTTTAGAGCTGTCCGGTGGCTCTTCACGCATTCCGTTTTTCGGACATCCATTGTGACGTGGTGCCACACAGCTCCTGATTGCAGGCTAATGCGAGGGATGATCAAAACATCACACACGTCCTCCTTGCTGAGCCGGAAACAAAACTGAGGCCTTTTCTTTCAAGATGGCCATGCAACCAGTTCAGTTCCTGAACATTTTTAAACCAAACAGGACTTTATACGGTAACCATCACGATTAAAATATGTACATGCAGTATAACTGCTTACATGCAAACACTTGGACACTTGTCCATTTGGTTCTGGTTTTCCCATGTTACTCCAGCCAGCTACAGCACATATAATCTCTCACTGCACCCATAAAATGTCCACTTTAGCCTTATTCTTCTAATATCTCCCCTCTCTCTGATACCCTTCAGTCACTTAACAGCTGACATTTTCCTGCGCCCATCCATTCCCAACACGACTGTCTGTGTAGTCGATTGGTACAAGTCCTTTTCTCAAGGGTGTCAAACATGTCAAACAACTTTTCCAAAATACATGTTTGCAAATTGCTTATAAGATAAAACATTAAACCTTAATAGTCAACATTAGACACACTTCCATGGACAATAGACTAGAGCAGGGGTTTTCAACCAGTGGTCGTTGAGAGGGGTCCAGGTGGTCCTCGGCTAAGTTGTTTTAACCAAATGTAACTCTTGAGAACGTAAAAACCAAAAAAAAAAAAAAAAAAAAAAAAACCAAATGGACCCTGGCGGGTCCATTTGGTTTCATTTTTACACTTTCAAGAGTTAAAATATCCATCATGCGAATTAGTCCAAATCTATACACAACTGGAAGATTAATGGTCATGGACAGAAGCAAAAGAAATCTTTAGTTTTGGAGTCTGTGGGCCTAAAAATATCCTCAATTGGTGGTCCGTGGCTCAATTGTTGAATAAATGGTGGGTGCTTGTATCAAAAAGGACTGGACTAGAGCACTAGGACTCTAATCTGCACTGTCATCATCAGCAACCTGGAGCTACTCTCTATAGATAATTAATTGGGGACTGACCTTGGGGACCCATAGAGAAAATGTTTAACCTTTTACAACCAGATGAGCATTTTCTTTTCTGTCTCTGCAGTGCTAACGGTAATGTAATGGACAGTAAAAGGCCAGTGGCCTGCCTGCACAAAGCACGAAGCGGTAGACAAGATTGACTGCATGTTCCCCAGTCATGGTGCACTGAAGTGAAAATACATAGGAGAGGGCCCAGCCCACGACTATGTTTTTAAAAAAGAAATGCAATCAGGAGAAGGCCCAGCACAAGACTGTTTAACAAAATAAAGAAAATCCATATTGGTGGCCAAGGATATGCATTTGTTGAGTTGCAGTTGTTATTCATCATTTGTTGAGTAATAGTGTAGATATCTAGACTAAGCATCAATGAGTTTAACATGTATAGTAACAACATATACAATTGCAAATATGTGTTTTGTAAAAGCCAGTGAAATGGTACAGTATTTCCTTTTTCCATAGTAGTAATATTAGATCAGCAACCAGACAACAGTCTGACCAACTTCCTCATCCAATGCTGTGAGGGGCTTTGTAAGCTAAGGCATGCATCCGCCATACTGGGGGAAAAGAAAGAAAATTGCTAATTTGATTTCTACCAACATTGCTTCATTCATATGGTGTTAAGCTCAATTTTTGCCACTTGTCCTGCCAATAAAGCCATTAACCTTCAGAAGTTATGAACTAGAACTGCACTCTGACGAATACTAACTTGTGCATTGCACACAAGCAGGCCATGGCCTACTTATGCGCGAACAGAGGGAGCAAGCAGAGGGTACAGCAAGTACCCCAACACCTCCAGGAGATAATACTATGATGATCTCTTAATTACATCACCATTACATCAACTAAACCAGCCAATCGACGTTCTTAAACAGCAGTCCGACAGACATCCGATGACCATGAACCAATCGCAGTACTTGTGCTCGCTCTGCTTGTAAATATTCCTGATGTTAGTCTTAGTAGAGCCAAGATGTTGATTCTCTCTGTCTCTGTTCGTAGTGATTCAGTTGATGAGGTGTGATTAGAATTGCTATAATTAGCAATCCTAATGTGGGTGGGTGGTGAATGAAGAGAAGGGCTTGAGGCATGTGCTGGATACGCGTATGCTTGAAGCGCAATCGTAAAACATTTCGAACAAAGGCAGGCAGCCATGTGTCTTTGGCCATACTGGCTGTGTTGTTTCTTTGTTGTTGAGATAGAGAGAGAGAGAGAGAGAGAGAGAGAGAGAGAGAGAGAGAGAGAGAGAGAGAGAGAGAGAGAGAGAGAGACAGAGAGAGAGAGACAGAGAGAGAGAGAGAGAGAGAGAGAGAGAGAGAGAGAGAGAGAGAGAGAGAGAGAGAGAGAGAGAGAGAGAGAGAAATAGAGAGAGTTTAAGTAGAGCAAGGATAAATAGAGGTAGGTAAATTACAGGGAGAGGAAGCATCACCGCAGTTCTAGGAAAGCCCCACTGTGATTGGCCAATAGTCTACGACAGAGGTAGACAACCTTAGGGGAAGGTGATCACTGGCACACTGGCAGAGGTATTTCTTTTTCAAATTAAATATTTAAAAAGTGAAGTCAGTTAAATTAAGTCCATGCACAGCTGCAAATTACATGAGAAAATTAATCTTGAAAATTCATTCAAACTCCTAACTCATGAATGGAGAGGGATTAGGTGGGTTATTGCTCTGAGCTTAATGATCATTACATCACAAATATATTCTAAGCTTGTTCTGTGTAACCTATATGGGTGATCAAAATAAGTCGTTAGGATATTTAATTTAGACGTGGTATCATAATGGCACACTGAATAATAATGGAAATGAAAACACGGCACATCATGTGAAACGGGTTTCAGAGGTCTAAGAGGCAGTGAGCTGAGGTGAAAACAGAGGTGAAGGCAGTGGAGTAGTGTGGCCCCAAAGCACAGGCATTAACACACTTCCACATACTGTGGTCCCAAGGGATCCAAGAGGGAGTTCCAGGGAGTCCCCAGCTAAATGACAACTTTGGAATCAAACAGACCCTTATGGGTCTGTAACTCTAACAGTGTACCATGGTTCTAATATGGTTCTGTAATTTTATCCAATATCCTGTATTTTGTCTTTTATTATTTTGCAAACATATCAGGGTAGCCTGAAGTTTAGACCTTTGTAGATGTATTTGACCAATTCTGATGTTTTGAGATGCATTCTCCACCATGTTGTAATTAAAAATCTTTATCTTCCATGAAGGAGGCCAAATGCAAGAGATGAGCCTGCTGACACTGTGAAATTATGCCATCAGCTACGCAATCAGGCTTGGGGAAACAAGAAATCCATCATTCCACTGGAAGAAGTAGTGCAGGCAGTTGGTACAGGGAAACCTTCAGCAATCAGAGTGAGGAGGGTGTAGAAGTCGGTCTACACCAAAAAAGCTGATCCACAAGTTCACATTGCTTCATGTGAGGTGTGGTGAGCTTGGATATATGCCATTTACTGAATGTTTGCCCCAAAATAGGCATCATGCTGGGGATCATGTAGTTAAATAAGACCCTCCTATGCCCAGCTTTGTACTCGGACAGCAGAGAGCTCTAGGACTCGGAGCTGCAGTCATACCCAGATATACAACAGAGCTCTGGTATCCAGAGCAGCAGTTGTACCCTCACAGATAGCAGAGAGCTCCAGGACCCAGAGCAGCAGTCATGTTTCGATAGATAGTACTCGTACCCAGACAACAGAGGTCTCTAGTGGTGAGCAGACCTCACGGTGCACTCTGATTGCGCAGAAGTAGGCCATACATGGCAAGGCGTAAGTTGGCATCTCGAGAGAGAGTGCATTTCTAGTTAATTCTGTGCATCTATATGGTTGGAAACTTGGAGTCATTGAAGGCTGATAACTGCAACAAAGCTACCACCTGGGAAGGGTTATCATGTTGAAATATTATCTAGGGCCACTACTGTGTATGTGTGTATGTGCATACACACATACATTACACAGCACACCGACCGCTTTTAGCTCCCACTCCCCTTTTACAATCAGCTGACCCATTTATTCCATCAATGGAGCCATTAACAGCAGCATGCATGTGCAGCACATGCATTTGTGCAAGCAATAATTGTGCATATGGAACTGCTGTCGAGAACCCAGCTCCACTTTGCGCGCAAGGAGGAAGTGGAGGTAGGTAGTCGAGGATAGTGCAGGTGAGTGCATGTGAGGAAGAACGTAAACGTGGAGGGGGAGAGAGAGAGAGAGCTGAGGGAGACAGATTGGTGGATGATGTTACATTCTCCAGGAAAGGCAGAGATGTGTGCTGTAAGAACAAACCAAAGGGGGAGTAGGGAGGGAGAGATGCCGGTAGTAATAATGGAGGTAGAGCAGGAGAACAGACACGGACAGAAATGCATTGCATTATATTCGCCCTGACTCACTGCAGACACTGACTGAACTCAATTCAGTGTGAAAGGCTAAAGACAGCTGGGGATTGAAACAGGGGGGGGGGGGGGGGTGGAAGCACAGCAGACAGTGAGACAATGAACTACTCTAATAGCTAATTTAAAAGGCACAGATATTGAGTTTTAGAATGTCACTGGTCTCCAGTCCAGCAGGACAAAATGCTGGTAAATGTGTCTGTTAGTCTCTGTCAATTCTACTTGCCACTTTGGCGGCTAGCCAGCCCATTGTGTGCCTATTTAAAGTGACCTTGGGTTGGTTATGAGCAGTGGAGGTGGATAAAGTATACACTCAAGCACATCCTCAAGTATTCAAAAGCTCAAGCTATGAGTACATGGAAATAGGTCTGCAAACTCACAATGTGTCGCACTGCAATATGCTGTGAGTTTGTACATAGGCTATTTCCACTGTATTTGAAATTGGACTTGGAAGGGGAACTCCACCCATTTTCAACATTTTAATTTTGTCATTAATATACCTAGAGATATTGTGTGGTGATGATAAAAAGTTCCCCCAATTCTGTATTTCCTAAAAATGGAGTCTGAAAAAAACAATACATCTGATGACATCATCAAGATGTATTTCACCACGTTATATGATTTTTCTTTCAGACACCTTTTTCCTGAGAGGGTACAAATGGACCCTATCGGGTCCATTTGGTTCACATTTGTATCCTCTCAGGAAAAAAAATGAAAAAGGGTGGAATTCCCCTTTAATAGGTGGCTGATTCATAATACATTGTCAGTCACTGCTGATCAAATGTGTGTCATCTGCAGTTCTGCACAGATTCCTATAATAATAATGATGATGATGTCTGACCTAGCTAGCATGACTTTTGCATATCTGGATCAGGGGGATCACGTCATCCCTTTAAACAACACCATTGGCCTGCTTGTGTTACATCAACAACCACAAGAGTAGCCTGGGCAGGGTTCCTTTTTGGGTTTATGATCCGGTCAGGATCGGATGATATCGCTATGTCATGTTGTAGTGATTGTTTTGTATAGTCATCAGGCAGGATCCATCAATCAATCAATTTCCCTCAGTAAAAACTGCAGGCCATGAGAGCTTTTATTGTTATTCTTCCGGTTTGAAGGAAAGGAAACTCCAAATGATGGTACCTGTCTTAAGGCTACAAAACAATGACATGGAGTTAACAATATCATCGACTCCAGACCACATTTTGTAACACAGACCAGGATTTCCTCTGAGGTGGAAATAAGCCTGGTGATGCAAAGGTTACCACGAGAGAGATAGAGAGAGATGTTAAAAGAGTCGTTCACCCCCAAAACTTTCACTTATCTTCTATCAATGCACACGCCATGAAGGTTTGGAGACGTTTTTGTCACATTCCAGGCAATAATTTCAATAAAGCCAATCAATTATTGGCTTGCAACAGTTGGACTGCAACAAAAACAAAGTCATCTCCATGAATCCAAGGTCTCCATGAATTCAAGATGAGATTGATAGAACATAAGTCTCAGTACACAGTATCATACATGCGGTATGTATAGCTGAGGCAGTGGATATAAGCTATTATTGCAACAAGGATAGTGAAGTGATGATTTGTTGATAAGCTGGGTATATTGCTGGAGAAGTGAGTGATAATCATAGACCTACAGTCCTGTGACTTGGTGAACAGTACAATATGCTATAATTATGACTAAATTGGGTAAGCTATAGGAATTATAATGGTATACTATAAATTAAGACAAAATTGGGTAAAGTGAAATAATTTTTATGGTATATTAACAGTGTGCAGCCTGCAAAGTCTGTCTACATACTGTTAGAAGTGCTCCCACTATGTTTATTCAATAAAGATGGTGGCAGCGAGTCTTAACAGTGTGCAGACGCTCTTATTATGTCATTATGCTGACTTTCTGTTTGTCCTGCTCCCGATTACCAAAATGGATGTGCATGGTCCACTTTGTCCTAACGTATAGGCTACAGAATTCCCACTATCCTGTGCTCCATTTCTCAGTTTGCTCCATTTCTCTAGAAACTAGGCTGCTAGGTGAACATAACTGTGGATTAGCCATATAAATAGGTTGGGTACTGCTGAGGAGAGTTGATTCCAATACCTAGTTCAGTCAGTGTAGAATAGATGATGCTGGTAGGTAATGGTATACAGCAGCTACTCCCAGGGGAGCAGAGGGAACTCATCCTAAGTGTGTTAGTGGAGTCTAAATTCGTAGGTGGCTATAACAGCCAGTGGCGTAAGGTAAATGGTGCATTTATATTTTATCCAAAGAGATTGTGCATCACATTCACACACACACACGGGTTAGGCGTCTGCTCAAGGACACTTCGACACTAACTCTGGGGGAGCCCAGGTTCGAACCGGCAACCTTGCAGTTACCATCCACTCCAGTTACTCTACCCCTGAGCCAACACCCGAGGTAACTAGGTACCTTAACTCAAGTACAATTCAAAAGTTAGCTTTACTGTACTTTCTTCAGCATTTGATCTTTTTTACTACATCTACAGCTTTAGTTATTAGTTAATATACATATAGTAGTTACTTACTTTACAGATTTAGATTATTATCACAAACCACCACACATTAGCTCTATATTTATCTTGATGCTAGGGATATGCCGGTGAGATTTTTTCCCCCGATATCTGATATAATAATTTGCTGTTATAACCTTTATGTTTAATATTGTGAGCTTGTAGATCTATTCAAGCTGTTACTTCATGGGCTTGTTTACCTGTGAAGACAGACCAATTAATCGGGGTGATCAATTAATCGGTCTGATTGATTCGTCAACCCGATGCCGATGAATCTAAAAACAACCGATACCAATGTGTTTGCTGATTAATCTCCCTATCACTATTTGATGCTCATGCTTTTGTGCTATTAAGTGTATTTTGAACATTCCATCACTGGTTATATTTACTACCTACTACCTAGTTATAATGTACAGCTACATATCCCAAACCACATTGCCCCCTTTACTCATTCTGTTTTCTTACCGCGTGTCCTTTTGCTGTTCTTGACCGGTACGGTCTCCCTGAAGGGGAAAGAAACCTTGAACTATTTCTGCTTACTCAAGGATTGCACTTTATTTAGCATCTTTTGCCCCAGATGTTGTGTCTGTGCTCCGTATTAAAGCCCTCATAAACAATTCATAGACAACATAGATGAGGCATTGCCCGCCCTTCGCCTCCCTATCTGTCTCTCCCTCTCTGCCTGCCTCCCTAAAATCTAGGCTAAATCATAGCATCACAAACAGTAACCAGGCCAATATCCTGTCCTGCGTCCTCTCCGCTGTTTTAAGCACCTAATAATGTCCAAACAGGCCTATATAGCCCCTACATCCTCTATAACCTGTTCTGTCATGCAGCATCACCCCACCATGCACGACACTAGGACACATGCCAGTGGGTGTGTGTGTGTGTGTGTGTGTGTGTGTGTGTGTGTGTGTGTGTGTGTGTGTGTGTGTGTGTGTGAGAGAGAGAGAGAGGGGGGGAGAGAGATGACTGCAAGGTGCATGCATAGGACAACAATAATACATTGGGATGTAATGATGACACTAGGGAGAATCAGGCCCGGATGTAACATTTTCCAATGGGGGGCAGGCTTAAATGGTATGGGGGAGTTATATTAGGCATCAATAATAACATCAGTGGTTGTTGAAGTTGCAACAGGCAGGCATCAGTTTCTGTATTTGAATGATGAAATGCTGTTGGTTTAGTGGTGCCACAATTGTAGTTAGTTAGTAGCAGTGTTTCAAATAATTTTCAATATACTTGATAGGGCAGTCAGGGCATTTAGGGTGGCTTTTAGGGGGGCATTGCCCCCCCCCCCCCCCAATCCCCCCATACCCATGCCTAGATCAGGCCCTGGGGAGAATAAAGATGTTCCATTCTGAAAGGCAAAGTATGCATAATGCATGTTAATCCCCCCATTATTACCCTCTCCTCGTGTTTACAACTGCCAGAGAGAGAGATAGAGAGAGGTATGCTCCCCCATGCATGCAGCCTTTACCTGCTCTCTCCCTGCACCTTCCTCCAAAATGGGCTCTTCTGCGGCCGCCGTCTCCTCTTCCGTCTGCATGGTTCTCCCCTCTCTTTGTGTCTCTCCTCTCGCCGTCCCGTGTGCCTCTTCTACCCGACGTACGGTGCCTCGACAATCCCTTCGGAAGGAGAACCGGTGGTGGTGGTGGTGGGCCCGGGCAGCTCCTCCGACCACCACCCCGGTGAGGGAGGAGTGGGACCTCCCCGGCGGAGCAGCAGCAGCGGCTCGGTCACCCCATCCGCCGCAAGTCGGTATCCAATTTCACGATGGCGGGGCCGCCTGCGGCAAATAAGCATTCTCATCTAAAAACGCCCCGAATATTTCAATTCAACGTTTCCCACCCCCTGGTCCCCTCGTCCCCTGAACGGTCCCGTCCGTCGGGCTTCCCAAAAAAAATGATGTCAGTCAGCCAACATACACCGTCGTCTCCATCATCCGCCTCATGCGACAAACCAGCACGCCAAACAAACACGGCATGCAGCAAGCAGAGCCGTCGACAGTCTGCTTCTGCTCTGACTGCTGCTGGCTGGTGCTGTCTCTCCTCCGCGCCAATCCGTGTTCAGTTAACACTGCAGCTGCCAGCCTGCTGCTTCCCCCTGATGCTCTTGCTCTGGTAGCGAGGCAGCGGGCGAGCGTCTGCGTGCTGCTGTGTCCGCGCGTGTTCCGCACGTGCGTGCGCAGGAAAACATGAGACAGACGCATGATGGGACAAGCCAGAGAGACTGCAGGAAAATTTAGGCTGTTTAATTTATGTTTACACAGCCAATTAATTTATAGTCATGACGTGCTATAGTACAATGAGTTAATATAGCAAAATGATTTCGACTTTAGAGGTAATAAACAACTTTATTTTCTTCCTGTCTGGTTGGAAGTTAGAGATAGCTGCCACTGTGTGGGTGCCTCTACACCTTGCTTGTGCAGCGTCTGTGTTTTCAGCAGAGCTGTGACATCAAGTCCTGCTTTTTTTATGGGTTTCAATGGGAACTTATACGACTTGTTCCGGTTTGCATTTTCGGCCGCGAGCAGCTTGGAGGAAAAACCTGCCACTTCCGAAAATGCAAGCAGGAACAACCCGGAAGTGTCCATTGACGCCCATTCAAAAAAGCAGGACGTGATGTCACAGCTTGCCAAAAACACGTGCAGTGCACAAGGTCTGTAGAGGGTCTGAGCCCCTACAGACCTTGCTGGTGTACTGTCCATGTTTTCGGCAACCTGTGAGGTCACGTCCTCCTTTTTTGAATGTGTGTCAGTGACACTTCCGGCTTGTTCCGGTTTGTATTTTCGGCAATGGCCTGCTTGCAGGAAAAGCCTGCAGTTGCCAAAAATATAAGCCAGAACAAGCCGGAAGTGCCCATTGAAATCTATTCAAAAAAGCAGTTTGGTCGAAACCACGGACTGTGTACAAGACAGTGTACAGGCAGCCTCTGTGTCAGCTGTGGCTGTAAGCTGTTCCTCCCCTGCCTACCTGCCTAATATCACAGCCTCCAGCGGTGACGTCATACATGACCACCTGCGCAGGATTACAGGATTCCCGTGATAATACCCTCCTCCCAACCAGAGCCATCTAGTAGAAGAGTTGCGACATCGAGGGATCAGACATTGAGCGTGCCTTTGAGCGCTGTTCAGGATGCCGATGCATGAAAATGTCATTAATAGATAAATTATACGTCATAAAATGTCATAATATAAAAGTAGCGCAAAGGAATAGAATAGATTCAGATAGGCAGGAGAGAGAGAAAGCAGAGGGAAAACAATGGAGACTAGGGGATATGAGCATGGTAGATCGGTGGTGAAAACCTGTTCATTTCACTCAGAGTATGTTTCAACGTTTGCAGGGCTAGAAAGCTACAACAGTGATAACATTTTAGGGGTTAGAACTACAAAAGGTGAAAACCTTTTAATTTCACACAGGATAGTGTACGAGTCTTATGTGCGACAATATTCATCCGTGTTTTGGATGTCGCCGTGGGAACGGTTACCCCACCACCAGCGGAAAAAATCTAACTATGAATGAGCCTTATAGGCTCTGGATACTACTTCCCACCCACCAACACATAAACACATGGCCAATAATGGCAAATAATTATGAGCTAAATTAAAAAACTGAGTCATGATGCAGATCCGCTGCTGTCATACAGTACATTCTTCCGCAGTAACCAGAGGAGTGGAGCAATAAGTGTGGTGATCTCATTTATTGGACTCCACTGACTCAAATTGTTAGCATTTAGTGTTAAAATAAAGAAATAATGATTTTCAATTCCAATTTACAGCTCTTCCAATAGCCTAGCAGGCATGGTAATAGGCTACCATATAAATCAGCCTGGTATAATTTCAGGTGATGGATACGCATTCATTTCACATTATCGGAGAAAATAATCATTAGGTTACCATTATACTACATTACAAACCATTACAAATGTACACAATAAAACTAGATGAAATACAGTAGTTATCAATGGAAATACAACCATAAAAATCACAAATCAGTTAAAGGGGACCACCATGGATTTAAAGTCCAATTTATTAAATAAATGATGCCCTTTAATACGTTTTTAAACCCACTGAAGCCTAAAAAACACACACAGATTCATACTCTCTCAGCATATATCATTTCAGTTGCAGTACCACAAATGTCCACACCTCAGGGGTACCTTCGCCCCCATGTCCTCCTCATCACTTATCCCTGGTTACCTCAGTAACCAAAAATGCTCAGCATCTGCCCTATTACGGGTTGGATGCGCATGTCTTTTTAGCTCTTTTACCTCAGTAACCAAGGCATTGGGCATTGAACCACAGTGCATACCAATGACTTAAAGGGTGGGTGGATTAGGAAGGGTTAAAAGAGGAGTGCTATTCAAATGTGTCCCCGAACGTCATCACATTAGCAAAGAATCTGAGAGGACCATTCAGAGACACTCTTAATGAAGGTCTGACCGTTTAAAACACACACATTTTGGGGTGTAAAAATTCACTGAGGAAGCTAAAACATCAGAACTTGGTTGAGGGGAAGGTGCATGAAGGACAGGTATCTTCTTAAAATTCTATTCGAAGAAGCAAAAATTTCCATTACCAGAAAAAGGGGACAGACAAATCCCTATAAACCAAAATCATTGGGAAGAACTGGTTGAGCACATTTACACCATGGACATTCAAACTAGCCTCAACACCCAGGCTTTCATGTTTGTCCACGTTGTGCGAAAACAGAAAGCCTGGACTAAATTGTTAGCCATGGTGGCCTAGAAGTGGGAATCAACCTTCCGGGGTGGGCGTCGCTACAAATGATATGACGTAGCACAGCTACAGTGGAGGGGCAGGTGAGGGGCCGGGGCTGACAATATGTTGGTGAGATCAAATCAGAGGGGTCCTAGAGGGGTCCCCGCCCCTCTAGGCCAAAATCATTCCAGGTTAGTCCAGGGCATTCAAACTGAGGCTACAGGAAGACCAGTTTACTGGTGGAAATGGTGATACAGATTACTGTTGGAAATGGACAGTTTACAAGGAGGGAAATGGAAGTTGACCATGAGATGATGATAATGCTTTTGTTTTGTTGTTTATTGTTGTTTTTTTGGCTGATGTTTTTGGTTTTTGTGTGAAAAATGAAATGAATGAATGTGGTGAAAAAATGTCAAATTTATGTTGGAGTTGAAGTCCCTTTAAAGGTTATTCAATTTACATTTCAAAATCATCCAAAACTGTAGAAGACTATTGGGTTTTAGGTCACATCTAAACAGTGCCATATAAATACTAAAAGCAGTCCAGGCATGAGCATTTGAATCTGAGAGTGAACTCATGTGGGGTGTACTGTATTTAGGACAACAAACTGTAACGCCCTGGCCTGTAGTCAGAGGTGGGACTGCCTGTGGGGCAGTACCACTCCTCTCCTCACAGGCGGGGTGGAGGTGATCCGGTGGACCCCAGGCCTTTCTTTGTTGCGTGATGAGGCGCTGCGCTCCTTTGCCCATGAATCATAGAGCTTCTCGGATAGGATGGGTGAGAGATTTCATATTAAGGAGTGTGTTACTTTTTTATTTTGCAGTACTGTTTGTATTTTCGGTCACATTTTGTAACCCACCCCGCGCTGAACACCGACAGCGGTGTGTGATCTATGTCAGAGGTTTTCAACCGGTGGTTCGGGGACCACCAGTGGTCCTTGACAGGGTTCCAGGTGGTCCCCAGATAAGTTGGTTAACCAGATGTAACTCTTGAGAACGTAAAAAAACAGGTGTAACTAGAGAATGTACAAGATTAATAGTCATTTGATCTGTATTGGACTGTTTGGTTAGTTTTGGGGTCTGTGGTGCTAAAATGTCATCAAATGGTGGTCCGTGGCTCAAATGCTGAAGAAATAGTGGTACCTGGTACCAAAAAGGTTGAAAACCCCTGCTCTAACCCGGTGACGTTCAGTCCCCATTCTTTTTACCTATGTAAGAAACATTCAGGCGGCGAATCTGAGATGCCATTTGAATGCAGCAGTTTTTCAAAATGATGGATTTAAAAAAAGATCAAAAAGATGGATTTAAGAATGGAATCAATTAAAATTGTCGTGGTCTTCCTACCTGTTGTGTTCGGCACGTAGGACTACAGGTAGGCAGGGAACATTCTCTATTTGAAGTGCGTTGTGCTTTGTTACGTTATGACTGCCTACACGCAATCGAATGAATCGACTGCATTCCACTCCCTGCCTATGATACTATAAATTGACTGGTTATTGTGAGTCTGAACATGCATAGAAATAAAAAACAACCAAAAAACAATTGCATATGAAGGATATTAGCCGTGACGGGGAGGTAGAGGATTTCTGTCTCGGTGTTGATGACGATGTGCTGGGAAATGTAGTTCTTCGGTTCTGCCCCTTCTTCATGGACTACAGACATGGCGAACAGCTGCACCTGCAGATCAACATGCAAACCAGCAGGCACCTAGGGGAGTGCATACAGGCCTTAGCTATATTTCACAAGTTTCAATTGAAACCCTCAGGGGGGCATTTAACAAGGAGTCATTCAACCCCTAACCAACCTTAGCCCTCTCTCGCTGCATTGGGAGCTAAAGGAGAGACATTTTTGTCCGTAATGGCGCTGCACACAATAGTGAACAGTCAAAAGTAGTTGTATCAATACACATGTAACAGAATAATTATGGCATATGGAGGACCTTCTTATATTTGTTCTCCCTGCGTGTGTTTCAAGTATTGCACATAAAACCTTCACTGTAGCAAAGTAAAGTAAAAAAAAAAAACACACTTGCAAAACAACACCTCCCACATCAACACCCAGAGTGAAACTTACAGGCCCAGGGCTGTAGATGACTCGCATGCCTGTCGCTGGAGGAGGCTGTTTCACAGTGAACCTGGAATAACCAGGAACAAACGGTTAGAAGTGAAGGCTGTTTCTTCATATAGCACTTGTAGGTCAACCAGACAGGCGGCGTTCACATCTTCTGTGAGTGTGTGTGTGTGTGTGCGTGTGTGTGTGTGTGTGTGTGTGTGTACGCCTGTTCGTGTATGCACCAAGCGACCGTGTGTGCACTCGCTGTCCATTTCCTTGTAAATAAGCATTCATTATTCAAATGCAATCCTCCCACCATATTCTTTTGTGAGGCAGCTGAATAAGCAAAGTCAATTTCAGCATCATTAAATATAATTGTGGCGGTACTTCCTTCAGTATCTTCATTCCTGGGAAGAACAATATTAAATGGGCACAGATGAATGGTGATTGATTTCTGGGGAGCTTGAATATGTTTATAGACTGTACTCTAATCTAAATACACAAGCTGAAATATTTTAGTCTCATCTCATCATTGGCCCTTTCAGGGAAATCTTATTTTGCACATGAAATGGCAATTTGATGCTTGATGCAATTTGATGTGTTTTGCATCACTACATTTAACTGAGACTCATCACTGCCTGATTTCTCTTTATGGACATTTTGGCTTTGCCATTACAGAGATGTAACTCTACTGGTGATTTCTTTGATGGTGTGAACATACAGAAGAGAGCAGTCAGCCGAGTCAAACTTGATTCATAACCACTTCAACACTAACATCCCTATCCTGGCCATGACATAAGGCATCCAGTTTTGATAATGACACACACTTATTTTCAGCAAAAGAGATTTGAGGGAAAAAATAGTGTGCAAAATGTGGAGCATTAGAATAATGTGGACAAGTTAATTTTCTTCTGTAATATTTTAATTTTTTCATATATATTTAAAACCTTATTCATTTTAATACTGGCCTACTCAAAAAACAACAAATCTCAAAATAATATCTTATGAGACTTTATAAGTACATTTAAGACTTTAGGAGTACATGTACATTGCAGTTTTTATGCTTTTGCAGAACCCAAATATTTGAGTGTTTTTTTGCTCTCTATGAGCCAGGCATTTTTTGTATAAAAGTGTGTAAATTTGTATTTGTAATTATAATAGTTTTGTCCATCTCTAAATGTGCTGATGAATTGAAAATGGTGGAACAATGTAATGCTTTATCATGGTGTCATCCACAGTAACAGTCTTTTATTTGTCCTTTCATATGAAATGTGCCCATTCTGCATACTGTGCAATAAAACGTTCAATCAATCAAACCTGCATGTGTCGACTCCGACGTTCTTCATCACCATGGTCATGGCGTAGGAGCTGCCTTCCCTCAGCGTCCCGAAGTGGGCACTAGGAGGGAGCAGCTGGAACCCCCTGGCGATGGGATACGTACCGCCCAAAGACACGGTTCGACACCTCCTCCTCACTGGATCATCCAGCTGCAGGTACTATTGGAACAGAGAAGCCAGGTGAGACGAGAATGCTCATTCATATCGTGCTCCAAATCAACTCCTTTTCCCATCCGTTCCCACCGGAAATATCATTGTAATGTTACTTTCGCAAATTTTAATTTATTTCCACTAATCATTCACTTATTAGGCATTAGGCGCTATGGCCAATAACTGATATTAGCGATGTCGATATTATCTCATTCTGTGTTAAATAATTATATATTTTTCCCATTCGGAAAAATACAAGTAACAGGTCTATATGTCGACACCGCAGGCTTAGGCAAGTCACTTTTGACTTTAATACTTTTATATTTCATTTTGTGAGCTTGTACTGTAGATCTTTTCAAGCCATTACGTTGGGCTTGTTTATCTGTAAAATTGCTAAACAAACTGGTGCCGATTAATCTAAAAAATAACTCAAATCGACCATTACCGATGATTAATCTCCCATCACTAAATAAAATGAATCAAAAACATTAGCGGAAAAAAGGACAAACCCTTCACTATTAGGAGAGCAAGTATGAGTCACTAAAAATATAAAAAATCGTGTGTGGGAGCTGGGGATGTCCCAGTTGTTTTAGTTCATCTGTTATCATCATCAATCCCACACTGCAGCAGCATATTCCCCAACCCCAACCTCATCATACATTTATTCCTGACACGCATGGTTGTGTCTGTGGCTGTGCCAAGAGTTCTTCTACTGGCTGAGTCAGAGACAACTTCAGTACATTATATAATGTTGATAATGTACATTGTATGTGCGTGCGTATATGCGTGTGTGTCACTACCTTTTGGTTTGGTGTACTAAATGGTTTGGAGCTGAGTATAGAGGATGGCATTTTGACTTTAGTTTTCCGGGGCTTTCCAGTCACATCCAGCTGGACTGCTTTATTACGCTCTGGTGAAACCCTCAGGCTGCTGTCACCTGGAATGGACGCATGCACACATGTGCACACGCACACACACACACACACACACACACACACACACACCCACACACACACGCACACACACACACACACACACACACACACACACACACACAAGCACGCACACACTGAATTAACTGCTCTAATTGATTGAGTCTGTAATTAGTGGAAGATTAAGTGGGTTCGTTGTGTAGTAGAGCAAACCTGCAGTTTGAGGAGTGGGATTGGTGGGTCTCCCTATGGGCAGCGTTTCACTTACTGCCTCGTGACTAAGAGAAGATTGTTAGACAGTCATGCAGAAAATTTAAGTGTCATTCAATGACTGACAGAACATACTGTAGTATAGTGGAAGAAAACCTATGTAGCTTATTCTAGGAACAAACTGCTAAGTCAAACATGGGTAACAGGAAATACATTATTCAAAATGTTAATTTAGTAAATAATGTATCCTTGTGTTACTAAATTTCCTTGTTATCTGGTTGGCAGTGGATGATATTTTACATCATGTTGCAGCCAGTGTTCTGTAGTCACCAGGTCAAAACCTTCCTTTCCCCCAAGAATAAAACATTCCCAGTAAAAGCCTTGATGCGGCGTAGTTCTGAGTTTTTTTGTTAGTTTTTTCGATTTATAAAACCTTCTAGAGACTATTTAGCATCGATATACCTTTGTTAGCCTCGACACCCAGGCTTTCATTTTCGTCCGTGTTGCACAAAAACAGAAAGCCTGGACTAATTTGTTAGCTACAGTGGCGAGAGTCGACTTTTTGGGGTGGGTATCACTCCAGTGGAGGGCCTGGGGATGACGACATATGACATCAAAATCAGATCAGATCAAATCAGATCAGTGAGATCAAATCAGATCAGCTCATCTGCCGTCCAAATTCGGACAGCACCCCGCCCCCCCTAGGCCAAAATCATTGCAGGTTAGGCCAGGCTATACGTTTATTAACCCACAGAGAAATTCTATTCTTGCTGCAGGCTAAAAGAGAGTGAGTCACACTTTTACTGAGGGTTCTTGCCTGATGACTACAAAACAATGCATAAAACATGATGTAACGTATCATCGTCCCCCAACTGGATCGGAAACCCAAAAAGAAATTTGGTGTATATGAATGAACACAAGAATTATGGTACTGTGACCTACTGTACTTTTTCATTTACCTTGCCGCGTGAGTGGGGGTTGGGTTCAGCGGTCGGTGGGCTGTAGGGCACACATACCACATATCACATTATAGAAATGTATTTTTTTCTACCTCTAATGATTATGAAACCTTTACCAAATAATTAAACTATTCGATGAAATCTTGAAAAGAATATTTAATAACAATCATTTCACACGCTGCTGTTTGACTAACTTCCAACTAGCACAGGGTCTTTACAGTTGACGGTTTGTTTCTCTTTACTGTTCTCATGTGGGGCGTCTGTCAGGAGAGCCGCAGCTGCGTCGGCTGTCTTTGGAAACGGTGGGAGATCTATGGACAAACTCCTCATGTCTGGAGCTTGGTCCTTTAGCTGACCCTGGAAGATATTTTTCCCGCAAAGTTAGTGCTATTTATTCTGCCTGCCTGCCTGATATTTATTCAGGTTTGTACTTTGTACGCCATCTTGTTTTTTTGTTTTTTTACATGGTTGACAATACATGAAACCAAGGCATTGTTCAAGGTTCATGGTATCTATTATTTACATATGTGGGTGAAACAGATGGAGAAAACCATGGGAAATGAATAGTTCTTAGTTCTTGAATTAAACTCTCATGAGCTATTTTAGTTGTTATCATTATAATTGTCCAAACAAATGTACCTTTAGTTGAGCCAGGCATTAAAATTAACAAGAAATTGAAGAAATCAAGGGTGGTCTAATAATTTTTTCCATGACTGTAGCTATAGACTACATGTATCATTTGATTTGGCTGTTTTCTTGATATTAGCCATGATGGGTTTATACAACAATAATATATTAATGTCACATTAAGTTGTCTTAATGAAAAGCACCATTATAAGTCCCAGATATTATTATTATTATTATTATTATTATTATTATTATTATTATTATTATTATTATTCCATTATTATTATTATTCCATGTTCATACCTGGTATAACAGAGCGTTTTCTGGGTGAAAATAAGGGACAACCATTCTGTTCCTCAGAGCTTCTCTGCATGCCTTATCGTCCAAGAGCTCTTGTCTGCAATGCATACACATTATGCACACACACGCACAAACGCACACAAACACTCCCAGTGATGATCCGAAAATTGTTGATCAGCAGTTTTAAATCAGTGGCTGAATAAATGTGATTAGAGTGCAAGTCCATTACATAGAGGGTTCAATTTGTTGGAGGGGTTCCTTGCGTCGGCCTTTGATATCCCCCCTGGTTATTGATTTGTATCACCGGTGAGGATTTGTTTTATCCCTGCTTCTGGTTAGACTGAAATAATTACATCGATTACTTTTGGGGGAAATCTATATTACACATAATCTCACTGTTTGAAAAGTAGGTTAACCACATTAACTCTGGCATAGCTATTATGGGGAAATCACGCCAACGCCTAAAATATCTGAAAATAGCATACTGTGCCAGCTCACATCTTACATCATGATAAATGGGTTCGCTATACTCGCTATTTGTCTAACAAAAAAAGGCCTCCCCTCTCTATTTTCCAACAAATACACAAAATACAACCTGATCGTACAATACAGTACCGTATTTTCCGGACTATAAGGCGCACTTAAAAGCCTTTAATTTTCTCAAAAATCCACGGTGCGCCTTATAATCCAGTGCGCCTTATATATGGATTGTTTGACTGCAGGTGCTTCTATTCTGTGTTAACTGTAGTAGCTTCTATTCTCTGCGCCTTATAATCCAGTGCGCCTTATATATGAAAACCATTTTAAAAGGTGCGCCTTATAATCCGGTGCGCCTTATAATCCGGTGCGCCTTATAGTGCGGACAATACAGTACATGTATCTATCCTGCATTGGAATGGATTCCATTCCTCCAATAGCAAAACAGGGGGACAAAAGATTGTGCATGTCCCCCTGGAGATGATTGCTTGTCAGAACAATTCTTTTTAATCCAAACAGTTTTCTTTTTCTGATATGTTACTACCAGTGGTCCTCAAGAAACGCACATATTTCACATCGAAATGTACTGTATATATATATAGGCCTGCAATACATATTCAAGCATTTGGAGGATAGACTATTTTCTTTGAATGGCAATTACAACAAACAAATAAATAAATAAAAAATATGAAAAAAGATTTCTACAAGGCATACCTGTGTTGTGCAATTCTTGTGGTCCATTGGGATTCATTTCTCTTGAAAGTTTCACTTATAAGACTGTAGTGGAGAAGAGATTACTTTGCATTTATAATTAAGACATGTAATTCATTACAATTACTAATACACCAGTATATACACAATTGTCAATATGAATTAATTAATTTATTTATTTATTTGTATTCATACCTGTCTTCTGGAGATGTGTCTAATTCCAAAGGCGGAGCTGAGACTGCTTGGGCATACAGAGTGGCTATGTCCACTGTGACAGAGACACGCATATACACACACAGTAAATACAACGTATAAAAGATACAAATATATATATATATGTATTTTTTTCTGTATTAATAGACAGGATTCAAGCAATAAACCTGAGAAATGACTGGTTTCCGGGCATACATTGTGTTAATCCCAACCTGAACCATAATCACTAAACGTTTAAAGTAGTCTAAAGTCACCGTTTACTCACTTGAAGTTCTTTTGTCAGATGAATGTCTTTTGCAGTCTGCCTCTGGAAGTGACTTAATAAAAAAAATAAAAAAATAACATTACTTTTGTTAGTTGTGTGCAGCAGAAAATACAATTCTCTGTGTGTGTGTGTGTGTGTGTGTGTGTGTGTGTGTGTGTGTGTGTGTGTGTGTGTGTGTGTGTGTGTGTGTGTGTGTGCGTGTGTGTGTGTGTGTGTGTGTGTGTGTGTGTGTGTGTGCGTGTGCGTGTGCGTGTGTGTGTGTGTGTGTGTGCTGACCAGAACCAGTTTGAGCAGGTCACTAGCATGGACTCTCTCCTCCTCTGTGCGTGGATCTCTGATCTTCCTGTCCTCTGACAGCTGCTCTCTCTGTAAGAAATGCTCCATGCACTCCTACCCAGAAAACAGACACAGTTTTACTTTTGTTTAACTTTAGTTTTTATGACAGAATGAGAGAAAGCTAAAATATCTAAAACCCTATATATACAAATGCCCCATGCACAAAAGTGTCTCCCAAACTGAACATCATTAAAATAAGATCTGCTTGCAAAAGGGGAGAAGTGGCCCTTTAACCGTTTTTTGGATGAGAACAGCTCTTGGTGTTTTAACTATCGAAAAACAGCAGATCTACAAGCTAGTAGTGTGTCAGTGAGTGCTTTATAAATCTGCTAGTTTGGATAAATCGGAAAAAATGTGGCACAAATCTTTTAATATATATACTTTCAGAGCGCACATTTTAACTCAAATATATGCTTTTGGGGCGGTCCCTGGAACAATATTTTCACATGGAGGTTGGCAAAATTACATAATTCTGGTGGTCCTTGACATGAAAATGTTTGAGAACGACAGGCATAGAAATAGGAGTGTAACGATACATTTTAAGCGATAGTATCACGATACATAGTTGGCGATACGATACATGACATTGGATCATTCTCACAAGACGATCCAATACGATTCAATGATTTAAAATCGACAGTAACTATTAAAAGTACATTGTACAATGTTTTAAACTAAGTAATTAAACCACTCTTTTCTTGCTAAAGAAAGAAAATGCAATCGAGATTATCTGCAAAGCAAAAGGATTCGATAACGATTAATTGCATTACAAAATGTTTTCATTTCAATATACTTTGTTTGTTGAAATTTAAAAACGATTCTTCGGCGCAGTTACTACATCATTACAACCCTACATAGAAACAGTGTGTAATGTACCTTCAGCCGTGTGTCCAGCTTGCACCTGAGCTGTGTGGTGAGCGGTGGGTACTGCCTCAGCTCTCTGAGCTCCAGGGCCTCGGGGCAGCTCCGCAGGGGAGGATGTAAGGCAGGAGAAACACTGCTGGGCCTCTCTGTCAGCGTCAGGCCCACCCCCAGGTCAGAACCCAACGGAGGGCCTGCTGTCTTCCTCTGGGTTGCACAAAAACCATGTATTACTTAGGTCGAAGTATCATTATTGCAACGTAGAAACACGTGAGATACAAGTAAATGTCTGCATTGCATGCGCATGTGAACCGTACTGTACCTCTTCTCTTGGGAAGTCGTGCCAAGTTCGGTTCCTGAGGTTGACAGGGATGATTTCGGGGTTCTGTTTCCCAAGCAACCACTGGGACCACACGCTCTGGTGACTGGGCTTCAGGATGGTGATATTGAACACACCTGGGTCACACACACACAGTTTTTACTTTTACAATAAAGTTCAGGAATGTGACAAAAACAAAAACATCTTCGTTAGTGACTTTAAGGCTACATATATCCATTTATGGATCCTTTTTACACAAAAAAATATACCGTATATAGGGAGAGAGAGAATCCTAGATTGTACCTTGTGCATGGGGCAGCGGTTCCTTCAGCAGAGCCACGGTGGGATCAGAGTAGGCCTGGTCCAGTGACTCCTCCACAGTGTGAGAACTGAGGAACTCGGTGCCAGAACCATCCTCATGGACCAGGAACAGTCTGGGACACAAGGACACCAAGATATTCTCTAGTCTGATCTTCTAACACAGTAGTGTTTCTCAAATACTATTATGTCAAGGTCCCTCAGTGTTTGTGCCGGTGACATCTATAAGAGAAGATTTTGTTCTGTGAAAATGTAAAAGATATATAATATATATGTGTAGCGTTCACAGAATAAGCAGGGTTGTTTTCTGGGGCCACATATTTATATTTTTATTTTACCAGGATCGTTGTCCTGAAATGCCGAAAATAACAACACAAGGGGTCAGACAGAGAATGGTGGCTGTTTCTCTGCAGACTGTCTTTGTACATTGAATTTCCAAAAATATTCTCAAAATTTATCCGAACATAGAAACATCTAATTAGCATATTCAAATAACCATAGTCCATCTCAATTGCAATTAGCATCAATCTTCCATTACCATTAACTCAATTAGGTCCAAAATAATAAATGCATATTCCCCAGCCATAGTAACATACAGTGTATTCAAGTCAAATAAAGAAATAAACCATAACAGTCCAGTAGTTTTGTTCATAACACTCACTACAGTAATGTAGTCATAGTACACACACTCTGTAGCAATTAGCTTACATGACCTACAGTGACATAATGGCCACCACAGCACACCAACTAGGCCTATACTGCTGTAGAGGTCACCCTATAGCTAACCAGCTAGCCACAGTGTACCATGCATGTTATTTCAGTTATCTCATTGACTTTCTTATTATAAACAAACCAAACAAAAACGAGTTGTGTATTGTCACAGACAAGCACAATAATATACAGTGTTCATGGGTTTTGCACTATACAGTGGTAAGCACTTGAGATTGTCAGTGGTGGTACCACCATGGCAATGAAATGGTAACCGCAGGAATGTGGTACCAGAAAGTTCCATGCTGTCACCAGGAGATTAACAGGTTAAAAACACATTTAAATGTCCTACTACTTGGTTAGCGGTTCCTAATAGACAGAGGCGTACTTTTATAACCATTGTTAATCAACCATTGACACCTTTTAAATGAAGTGTGAAAAGCGTTACCATTCCAGGGCAGTGGTACCACCATGGTGCCCCATCAGCAGCCAAGTGTTAACAGTGACAATCTCAAGTGCTTACCACTCATTGTAGGATTTTTGGTGCTCCTGAGCACCGGAGCACCACCTATGTGCACCCCTGCCTATACTGCTGTAGAGGTCACCCTATAGCTAACCAGCTAGCCACAGTGTACCATGGATGTCATTTCAGAGTTCTCTAATTAGCTTTCTTATTATAAACAAACCAAACAAAAACGAGTTGTGTATTGTCACAGAGAAGCACAATAATATACAGTGTTCATGGGTTTTGCACTATATCTCACCTGAAATGCAGAAAATAACAACACAAGGGGTCAGACAGAGAATGGTGGCTGTTTCTCTGCAGACTGTCTTTGAACATTGAATTTCCTGCCCAAAACCCTTTCAGAATAAGCAGTGGAATTCGTTTCTAGAACAGACCATGAATTCAATGGACAACAGTGCCATCTTGTGACGCTATGTGGTAGTGTTTTGCACTGCAGTCTGGTGTAGCAAAATAACTGTATATTGGACTTAAATTCTGAACAATAAAAATAACAAAAACATGCCAAAAAACGTTTGAATAGGGGTCTCTGTGAAACATAGAACTTTAAGAAACATTACAGAATGTGGCCAGATATGTTCCATATCACCACATATGCATTGTCTGCAATATCTGTATTCTGTATTTTAAAGTATAGAATAGGGTTTAAATGAAAAAAACAAATTGTTATGGTAGGTTGAAAAATACTATTCAGTGAGAGGGGATTGCTGCAGAGCACCCATGATTATTCAACTCGGGAAGAAAACGATATGGGGGGAGTGGGGGTTAAAATGATATTATTTGTTGTTATTTTGGGAAATGATCCATCATTTTGGGTGAATGCATACATTATTATCCCCTTTTCCTGGTCCACTCTTTATGTAGCATTGTTAGATTTGGAGATTGTTGTGCTTGTGATATGAAAAGTGTGATATGACAATAACCAAAGGAGTAAGTGTGAGTGACGGCTTACACAGGCTGTACCTGAGACACTGTTCTCCAGGTTTCACATGCAGTCGGGCCATCTCTTCTTCCTCCTCCTCTCGTTCGCTGTCTTCCTCCTCCAGCTCCCATGTGCTTTCCACGGGACTAGAGATCACCGTTGAGGTCTGTCCATCTTCACACACCTGCGATGTACCCATGGGCAGACATAACATATTTGTATTTTCCATGCAGTAAAAGCCTGGCTAGTTGGCTTGCCAGGTCGCAAGAATTGTCTCAGGCACAATGCAATAAAAGAAATGCATTGCCAACTAAATGACTATTCCTGTGGATGGTGACACCTGATGCCTTTTTAGACACAGACAACTTTTCAGCATAAGGCACATAGTCACATTGCTTGTCACAGTCCATTGAACCAACGCAGACCCCAAATTCCAGAGCATTTTTAAAGTAAATCTGAGCCTCTAGTTGTGTTCGTACAACAGGTCAGTTGTTCTCAACCTGTTGGGACCCCACAAAATATATTATAAATAACCAATATTTAATTCAGTGACCAATGTGGGGTTAAAGATGCTGAGTTCATGTTCACTGCATTGGAAATAATAGACAAGAAACTTTCGGTCTCCTACAAAGCTATGCCGCTTCTCTACTTTTTTCACTGGCGTTACTGATGATATTAATTAAGACTCCGTTCCATTCAGTCTGGAGTGGTTGTCAAACCTTTTTTAAAAGTACAGGATCCCATAACTTTGACAGTATATTACCAATATTATCCCTCCGTCACTTAACCCTTACCTCCATGACAGCACCGAGCAACGATCAGAACAGTTAAAAGGGAATTTCACCCATTTTCAAAATTTCCTGAGAGGCTACAAATGTGAACCAAATGGACCCTAGCGGGTCAATTTGGTTCCTTTTGTAACCTCTCAGGAAAAATGGGTCTGAAAGAAAAATCATTAACATGGTGAAATACATCTGGATGATGTCATCAGATGTATTCCACCATGTTAATGATTTTTTCAGACCTACAGAATTGGGGGAACTTTTTATCATGTCCACACAACATCCCTAAGGTATATTAATAACATATTAAAATGTTGAAATGGGTGGAGTTCCCCTTTAACTGACCTGGAAGTGGTTGCCGTCAGGGTCAATGAGCTCACAGGCCAGCGGGCCTGTGTGACTCATGGTGTAGCTTCCTGGTTGGCTCTGTGGGGCTCCGTTGTCTGGGCTGCAGGGGGTCAGGGTGGGGTGGGACGAGTACACACACGTCCCGTTCTCCTTGATCTGAAGCAGGCCTGCGCTGGAGGGAAACACCTGCAATGCACACAGGCACGCGCGCGCGCGCACGCACACACACACACACACACAAAAGCATATCTGTGTCAAACACCTGGGATACACACATAGAGGAAATATAACCTGTTCCACACACCTGACCTGACTGCAACACACACTTAAAAGGATCCCTGGCTAATAAAACAAATATGCCTTAAAACACTATACTTGCTTTCTATAACTAATACATGGAGATAAAAAACACCTTCAATACTTTATTTATTTCATAAATAGAGAATCTTGCACTCAATAGGAGGTGCTACAGTCGCAGGATGATGATGTCACATGAGCATGTTCATCCATATATTCCATAGAGCTAGATCACACGTGACATCATCATCCTGCACCAGCAGCAGTTCCTGTTGAGTGAAATATTCTCCATTTATGAAAGAAATAAGATGCCATTGGTGTTTTTATTTGTTTATTTTAGTTATATAGGGAAAGTATAATGTTTTAAGCGATGTTTATCTTATTAGTCAGGGATTCTTTTAAGGAAACATACATAGGCCTCAGAGAAGATATAGCAGAGCTACTGTACCTGGCCACTTCAGAGAAGACCAAAGTAATATTGACTGGAGTACTATCACTTAATTCAATATTGTTAAATTATTGTTATTAAACATCTGCATTACTTATTTACTAGAATTCTAGAATTAAAATATTGTTATTTCGATCAAACGTACCACATGTGGATACGTCTTATCCAACAATAACAAAATATTGTATTATATTGGGTCTGAAGGGCTAGATCTCATCAACATAATGGGCCTGAGAGGCTAAATCTCAAATGGTGGTGCCTGGCTCAAATGCTGAATAAATAATGAAATAATGAAAAAAAAAAAACAGTGGTTTAAGTGGTAAAGGAGACTGCCTAACTGAAGGGTTCTATGACACATAACAAACCTCAAAGACATTTATCGTGTTTGCCATACAACCCACCTGATAGGCCCCGTGATGGTTTGCCGTGGCGACGGTCCCATCCACCAGGAAGACGTGTGCCGCGCGTCTCTCCGGGTACATCACCACCGTGGCACAGCCCTCTCTCTCCACCATCACCACACGCTCCCTGCCGGGTGCGGTGCTTGCCGCGGCGGCGCTCTCACGCCCCGTCTCACTGGCGAGGGCGCGCTCCTCCATGGCGAGCTCCCCTCCTTCCTCGTTGTTCTCAGACATGAGCGGCTCGGTATCGCGCAGGGTGCCCTCGTGGCCGCGTGTGCTCCTGGCTCTGAGTGCGGCGCGTGACACACGCCCTGTCGGGGGGCTCGTATACGCACGAATCAGAGTTTGATTTGGTGCAGCCACTCCCGGGCCACTCCCCTGGGGAAAGCACAGTAATAGGGAGGGACGCAGGTCAAGGGAAAGAGTTGGAAGTAAAAATGTAGAGAGGCAGCAGTGTGCGTGTATAGTGTGTTCCTCGATTACATTGAGTTAAACATATATACAGTAGGTGCTGTAGTGATAATAGGTGATCGATAAGCTCATGTCATGAGATTCTAGATTGTCTATTTTCACAATTATTGCACACCAAAACACCACCAGTGTACAGCCAAGTATTATGTGTAGGTTATCACACTAATTGGTTTAGTCTCAAATCTATTCGATTTGTTGATTTATTTGTATACATAAACCAAAGAAATCAAAGACCTGCTTCTCAATCATTCTATTAAGTAATCTATCAATTACAAGATAAAGGTTCCTTAGGGTAAGTGATTTCACTTTTATCAGATATCACCCCCCCCCCAAAAATCTGTTAAAATGCTCTATTATAAGGTGTGCATACCATATATGGAGTTTCCCCTCCCCCACGTTAGCAGAGGAGCTAATAAAAGTTCCCCAGGTGGAGGGTGAATTCTCCTCCAATCAGGATCGAGCAGCAGGTTCACATAGTGTAGCTACTTTTGGGCGCCCCTAGTGCACCAGGCTGGTACTACACCATGAATTTCAAATCACTTACCCTACCTTTAAGTTGGACATTGGTTCCAAATTTCAGTTTCAATATATTTTGGTTAATTGCACAGCCCTTACGGTGTGTGTACGCTGGTTTATAGCACTGTGTGTGTGTGTGTGTGTGTGTGTGTGTGTGTGTGTGTGTGTGTGTGTGTGTGTGTGTGTGTGTGTGTGTGTGTGTGTGTGTGTGTGTGTGTGTGTGTGTTTGCATGCACGTGTCAGTCACCTGTGCGCAGCAGTGTGTGGGAGGGCCGAGGGGGCAGGCTGTCCTGGTAGAGGCTGGTGATTCTGGTTCCATCTGCGTGTTCCACCGTCAGGGTTCCATCTTTGTCCAAAACGGACACCACGTGATCCTCTCGGGTCAACATCACCTGCCACCATTTGGACACAGTTGGCAAGGTCACTTTCAAGGCCATACGGCCGTACGCTTGAGCTAGAAGTGATGTAGAAGGATTAATATGAGCCGGCTTAGTGACCACGGGCGGATGTAACATTTCCCAATTGGGGGGGGGGGGGGGGGGATGGTAAGGGGGCAGCTTCATCGCCCGTGTCGCTTCGCACCACGGGCGATGAAGCCGCCCCCATACCATTTTCAGTAGTGTTTCAAATACTTATATCTTTGGGTTGTTTTGCATGCCATCATGTTTGGTGGGGCAGTCTGGGCATTTAGGGGGGCATTGCCCCCCCAAGCCTATGCCTAGATCCGCCCCTGTTAGTGGCACTCACCGCCTGGGTATAGGGGTCTGTAGCATGGTATGTGAGAGCAGGGTCAGCGGGCAGAACCTTGTGCGTGGTGCCCACAGTAGAGATGCGCTCTCCGGAGGGCGTGGTGGTTACCCAGCATCCTCTCTGAGGAGTGGAGACCAATTCTGGGTCGGCCTCCTTCTTAGGGAGGGTGCCTACAAAGACAGTACTGTACATTATGTCTTTGGAAACTGAAAAGACTGAACCACACACACACACACACATATAACCGGACATGTTCGAATCTAAATTAACACCTACTTGGAACTCTCTCTGTATATATCATCCTCAGATGACGGTGCTTTTCGCAGCAGCAGATAATAAATGTGGGACGTCCCATTTTGGGAACGATGCACAGGTCAGTAGGAATGGTACGTGGATATTGTGTAATCTAATACTGGAGCTTTAGACGTTTTGGGGTTGTTATCGAGTTTTGTTGTGGTTCTGGTATTCATAACTGTAAATCAGTTATGTCATAACAGTAATTTAGTCTGCTCCGAAGCAAGGATAAAAGACATTTGCAAGAAACGGCAAATTAATAAGGAGATCCAAAGCAGAGTCATGGATTATCCTTCCAATAAATCTAACCCTGCATGGCAACATGTGTGAATTCTAAATGTTTCTGACATTCCTGTATATCATATACTAACTGCATTGGGTAGTAGTGATGCACCTTTCTTGTTGTCTTGGCTTTCTTTAACGTCTAATGTGGATGTCGTTTCTTCTTCCACATCGGAGTCATTCACCCACACCGGGCCAGAGTCAGAGCTGAAACTGACTGAACCATCCGCAAACAGCACCTGCACACAGAGGCACTACTTCAATTATCTTCATACCTGCTTTCAGACTGTCCATACAGTGTTTTGCTCCTGTGTCAATTGAATAACTTTAAAGTGTGTCTGCCCGCGCATGTGTGTGCAGGCGTGTATATACACTGCACCTCTGTGGATCCGTCCCTCATGCATCTGACCACGGCCCCCTGCATGGTGATGACCCGGGACCTTTCTCCAGACAGGGACGCCTCTGTGACCCCACAACCATGGCTAGGGAAACTCTGTCTCACCATCACAGTCCTGTCACCTGTAAACACGCACAAAGGCAACACAAACATACACATTCAGGAGTTATAGTGACAAAGAAACAGTTTGGTTTACATGTGAAGTCATCACCTTCGACTCAAGCCCTCGGAATTAAACATCAGAACCAGAAGAAATCCCCCCAAAAACGACTGTTTCAATCAGAGTACACTTGAGGTGTTTCCGAACAAGCAAAGATAAATAGATGGACAGAACTAAAAGCCACACTGACCCTGTGGCTCCTCTGTGAAGAATGTCAGCAACAGGCCATTGGGAACAGACAGATTGAGGCTCTTGAAAGGCGTTGGTGACACATTATGCTGCTGACACGCACGTACACACACACACACACACACACACACACACACACACACACACACACACACACACACACACACACACACACACACACACACACACACACACACACACACACACACACACACACACACACACACACACACAACAAAACACATTATGCCACAGCTCTTTAGAATTCAAACTAGCATCTGTTGTTAGGACCAAAAACAGACATTATGGCTGTCTCAATTCTTCCTCGGAATTGACAAGGACGACACCTCCAGGGGAGTCCACATTGGTTCATGGAAGGAAACAAACATGCACACCAGAGACCAGGAAGTTTACAAAGTTTGACACCTGGCAAGTCATGCTATGGTACAAGTGGCCCTGCAGATGGCATGAAAGCGCCCCCTACTTGCTGAAAGTAGGAGAGCTTGTTGTACAGTATGTCACTCTTCTGCCAACAGTGGCTCAGTGCTCACAATGCATCTACTGCATATAATGCAGTGGTTTTCGACCAGTGGTCCTTGAGAGGGTATCAGCTAGTTGGGCCCCAGATAACTGAAGATCCATTTGTAAAGTGAAATGTCTATAGTTTTGGAATTTATAAGAATTATATAGGACATTAAAAAAACATAAAAAACTTTCCATATGGAATGTATAGGCTAGTGTGTTTTACAATACAAGTAAACTTATTCATCAGGCAAATAGTCATATTTGAATAGTGTGTATCTTTCATGACTGGCATATTGAACATTATTTATATTATCCTATTATAACATTTTGATTCACTCTTTAATCAATTCTTCTAATAGGCCTATAGATATAGGTTCATGGTGAGCAGTGAGCCACTGCTGGCAAAAGAGATATGACAAGCTCTCCTACTTTCAGCAAGTATAGGGCGATTTCACGCCATCTGCAGGGCCATAGCATGATTTGTGCGTGTCAAACTTCCTGGTCTCTACTGTGCATGTCTGTTTCCTTCCATGAACCAATGTGGACTCCCCCATAATGTGACGCTGCTTCCTGTCCTCTTTGAACAGTCCTTGAGCATTGAGCCCTGTGTACTGTGCACACAAGCTTTGTTTGTAGTTTTGGTTTGCCATCTGCATCCGTGGTCGGCACCTGTGTGTCCTGAGCCCTGGTGTGGCTGACTGGGTCCTCCTGGGCCTGGGCAGGAGGTGGAGGTGGAGCTGGTTCTGGTGCTTTGGGACAGTGGTTAGAAGAGGGGGGTGGGGCTGGAGGAGAGGCCAGAGGGATGTTTTCACTCTGTGGGATGTTCTCCTCTGGAACGCGAGGACTCCCTGGAACATATCGTCACATGGAACCATCCCAAACACGTACAGTGAAGTTAAAAAATTACCATCTGTAGAACCTAAACAATCGGTAAGGCTTCAAACGAGAATCATTTAGCCCGAATAGACAGAAATACAATGAATATCCTGCTTCATAGGGGTACATGTTGATTTGAAAAAGAAGGGGATTAAAAAACAGAAAAATACAACACCTGTGTACTGTCCTGTGGGTCCATAATAACTGTATGAAAGGCGGACTCCATTATCCAACAGAGCTGAGAAGGAACCATGTTTCACTATCTGGGCTGCTGTCAGGGATTGGATGGACACACGCACACATGCACGCACACACACATTAATAAACAGGCTAGTATGTCCATGTTAGCGGTCTTATTGTACCACTATCAACATACTATCCTGTGTTAGATCCATTACTGCTGTAGTATCAGTAATGGTTAATTTAATAATGACAATAACTAAATGATATTACAGTACTTTTTAACAGCTGGCAATGAAAACTGGGAGTTGCGGGTGACGCTCGAATTTCATTGGCTGTAACGGCCGAAAAGCTCAATTATATTTATTTTTTTGGCCGACATTGCCCCTCACACTGTGCAACCAACATCCGTTCATCTGCTATCGCCAGAATCAGACAAATAATGTAGTCCAAGAAACATCGTCTGTCCATCGTCGCCTCCTGTTAAAATGTACTGTTAGGAATTCAGCCTATGGGTTTGGAAGACCTATAGGGTGGTCCCGCAGGTCTTTATTTTGAGTACCTATAGAATCCTTAGCGTCTTTATTTTTGCTGGTGTCAGGAGCTGTCAGTGACTCGACTGGCACGCGGTCGACATGCGTGCAGAAGTGATGGCCGTCCTTCCTCACAGCAACCTTCATCAGCTGCGAACCTGGACGGTAAACATGGTCGATACTCTACATTCACAGTGGAAAACACCTCCTGGAGGGCTGCAGCCATGCAGGCTGCAACTATCCATCAGCTCTATTGATTTGGTTTTGATTAATCAAATAGTCAAGAGGCATGTTTGACTAAATAAAAATGTTTTGTATCACTAAATTGACACAAAATGAGTTATCTATCTGGCCTATTGGGCCATTTTCTCCTCTATTCTATGCTACACAACAGTGTGAAGTTAGCTCAGAATGTATCACATCGCAATGTCTTGTACGTACAGTAGATGGTCGGTATTTTTGAAAATCATTTATTCATCCTAAATCATTTTGTTTCACATAAATAATCGATTAAATGGGTTGCACCCATGTACCTACTGGAACTTGTGTTTGAGAGAAAGAGAAACATGTACAGAGTGCACCTCTACAAGTGTACCTACTACATGAAAACAATAGATCAGAGGTTTGTCAAACTTTGTCCACCATCTCGTGCTACAGTTTCTGTGGGGGTTTATGTTTTCTGGCTTTTGCATGCATGAATGAAGAGCCGGGTGGGACATACAGTAGAGGGGTGGGGGCTCGGAGTGGGATCTAATCTGCTCTGCTCTGGTGTGCACCGGTGATTTGGGCACGCCTATAAAAGTCCCATGCTGTTACCATCTGTAGTGCAGACGAACCCTTCGAACCCATCTGATTCACCACCGTCTCATGTCATCTGTGTCCATGTGACAAATCGGGCGAGAGAATTGCTAGGAAGTGTAGCGCACTGTTTCACAATCAGCTTGGTCGGAACCTATTTGTGGGTCGCGGATGCATTTTGTTAAAAAAAAAAGAAAAGATCCCCTCCTCCCCAAAAGACTCAAAACCTCATAAATTAAATGCATTTTAACTTAAAGGGGAACTCCACCCATTTTCAACATTTTTTCTGAGAGCGTACAAATGCAATGCGTACAAATGGTTCCATTTGTACGCTCTCAGAAAAAAGAAGCTTCTAAACAAATCCATTAACATGGTGAAAATATTTCACCACCATGAAAATATTTCACCAAACCTACATTTCTTGGAAACACAGAATGGGGGAACGTTTTTGTCATGTCCACCCAACACCTCTAGGGTATGCTAATGACATTAGAATGGGGGGGGGCTTCCCCTTTAAATTAGAAAAGTGCTGGTGCCAGGCTAAAAACGCGGTGTGTTGTACCTTGTAGATCTTGTCACTAGTTCTGGACTTTTAGAGCTGGAGCTAAAACAGGGGGTAGTGTAGTGTAAACTGTGTACCGTGGACATAGTGGATGTTTTCCACAGTGATCTGTCCTCCATCTGAGGGGAAGAGGTACTGCGTCCGCCCTGACACCTGGACCAGCTTACCGTCCATTCTGTAGCCCAGGAAACCCTATGTGACACGGCAAACACGCACAATTTGATCATTTACAATTTAGACATTTTAGCTTGTAGCAAGTAATCCAGGGGAATTCAAATAGCATGAACGAAAGAAAAAAAAAACATGGCAATACATTGTACACACACAAGATAGTCATCATGAATATTTGCTGTATATACACGCTATATAATGCTATGTATAGGCTGCATAAAATGCTAAGTGTACACTAAGATGCATGAGTCGAGGCTTTACATTATGGTTGTAGGAGGTTGACACACACACACACGCATGTGCACACACACACACACACACACACACACACACATGCGCGCACACACACACACACGCGCACACACACACACACACACACACAGTACGCAAAAGATTATGGTCACTTTACAGCTGTGGTTTTCAACCAGTGGTCCGGGGACCACCAGTGGTCCTTGAGAATGTTGCAGGTGGTACAATTAGAGAATGTACCGGTACAAGAATGGTCATTTTGAGTTTACTTTATGTTTGCCTGTTTTGTTTGCGAAAATCCAGCCTGGAATTGTGTACAAAACCAGAAGAAATCTTTAGTTTCTCGTATGAAAAAAAAATTATATGCGAACTCTTGAAAGTGGCACCTTTCATACAACCCACTTTACAAGAAAAATACTATCGATTATATCTGTTTTGTATGTCATATATTGTTCTTAAAAAATAGAAATTATATGTTTCATTTTACAAAAAAATATTATGGATCATATCTTTTTCGAATGCAATATATAATTCTTATAAATCCCAAAATGATGTATGTTTTATATATGTTTCACTATACAAAGACATACAGGTCTTATATTAACTTTATTCTCTTATATGAAAGGTGCCACTTTCAAGAGTGTGCATATAAAGTTTTTTTTCCATATGGGATTGGCGTCTGTGGGGGTGAAAACGTCGTCAAATGTTGGTCCATGGCTCAAATGCTAAATAAATAGTGGGCCCTGGTATGAAAAGGGTATAAACCACTGCTTCACAGGCATAAAATGTGTTATGAAACAGCCAATGCCAAAAAGCCACAGGGCTTGTCACATTATTTGTTATCAGCCTCTCACATGGAAGGGCTCCTCTGGCAGGTGTAGTTCCTGTCTGTCCTCCATAGAGGGCAGTGTGGCGGTGATGACCGATTCTGCAGGGCTCTTGGAGTTGCTGCGTGCTGTCTCTACCCTGCTCTTCCTGCCGCTGGACGACGGCTTCTTATTGTCTTTCTTGTCGTCTTTCTTGTCCTTGGCAGAACCGGTCTTCTCATCCTTCACCTTCGGCGTTTTGCGTCCGCCAGTGTTCTCTCTTTTGGACTTCTTGGCCAGCTCCTCTTCTTTCAGCTGCTCCTGCTCCATCTTCCATGCCTTCAAACCAAACACACACACGCACACACACACAAGTATACAAGGTAGGTTTGTCACCTTAAGATGGCAGCCATTTTGATTTGGTGTCAACATTCTCAGTGTGGCGTATCTGGTCTATTTAACTGTCCGGCATAATGTGGGTGTGTGTGTGCGTGCACTGACTTTGAGGGAGCCTTTTCTAATGAAAGCTTCAAGTGCAGCTTCACGTGTTCCAGCATCATCAGCTGTGGACACACAGACAAACAGATAGACAGAGACAAAAAGATATACATAAACAGATAGACAGAGACACAAAGATACATAAACAGATAGACAGAGACACAAAGAAACATAAACAGATAGACAGAGACACAAAGATACATAAAGATACATAAACAGATAGACAGAGACACAAAGATAGACATACAGACACACATAGGAAGCATTAGACAGCATTAGTTCATTGTCTCCTCGGTTAGTGACTTTGCGTATATTCCCGCCACAGATTCACATCATTGTAGATTATTAGATTATAAATAGATTGGTATTATTTATCGCAGAATTAAACAGTAGTCCAAAAATACTCCAATGTGCTATTGCTAGTTTCATTTGAGTGAAAGACACTACCATCTCCTCTGCCGGTGGCTCTGGTACCTTTTACTGACTCAATGGGGCTGGGCTGTCTGGGTTGCTCCGCCTCTCTCTTTGCCTCCTCCTGTCTCGTCCAATCAGAGATGTTTTCTGCAACGTGTTCCAGGTACTTCCTGTCAATGAAAGGCAGCTTAATCTGATTAATGCATAAAAATATTTGTATATTTTAGATTATTTTAAATGTTTACTAAGATATGAGTAACTGCAACTATTTTCTATATTAAAGAGGGTGTTTAAGAGATGACAGTATGTAAATAGACCACTTTGTGTGTTTTTTATGTGCAATGATGTCTTCCCTTTGTATTTAGCGTTTTTCCTGGGGGCTGAACCTTTCCAGTTAAACGTGCCAATGAAAAAAACTATAATATAGTGACATCACGTGCTCAGCCCCTCCCCTAACTCCTCCCCCTTTATCATACAACTAAAGCTGTGGGTGTGGCTTCAGTTCAGGTGGATCTCCACCCATCACCACCCACCAGGCAAACCAGGCATACTTAATGAGCTGGTAGGGTGGAATCATAAAAATGACAGCAAACACTGTACACTTTTTGGGGGAAAAAAATCATACTTTTCATATGAACATTAATACCTGATGATCATGTTTTAGGGTAGAAAAATTCATGGCACTCCATCTTTAATACACCAGACGTTGCACAAAGGTTCCATTCCCTCAGAGGGCCTGAAGTGAAGGTACTCACCTGAACCCGACATCAGTGTGAAGGGCCATATCCCAGAATTCCTTGCACTGGCGTTCTTGGCTCATTGGATTGTGGCAGATTATGTAAAGGTTGTTGTCGAGTCTTCCGCGGAAGGTATCCATGCAACGATAGGCCTCTGAGGCAGACTGGAGAACCTAGAACACATGTAGAATAACTTCCTACATCAACACTGGTATGTAAACCACTGAATCTCAATGTCATACTGTACCGGTATATTTATCCACTGCCCTAATCAGAATAGGGTCAACTTAGTGTCTGTTTGCTAGGATCATCACTGTAGCTGCCTCCACACCTCCACGATCATAAGTACTTTGCTTATTATCCTGTCCTCAATGTCTACACATACTGCGCAATAAACTCTATGACAGATTAGCAGAAAAGCTATGCTTGCTCTGATTAATAACTAAATAAATTATGTAAAATCCTCTGTTGTGAATTTGCGTAAATTAATGATACCCAAAGACAGCTTAAGGTGTCTACTTTAAGGGGAAACATAAAATGAGTTGATGATGTGTTTCAGTTTTCTTAAATACATTTGACAAAACAGCCTGTATTTTCACATGTTTCCAGGCATCATTCAGAGATGAATGCATTTAAAGTTACATCATTTGTCATTTATCAATTACAGTTGTAAAGTGTGTGAGGCGTTTTCTGGGTTTTATAGTCACGTCAACACCTAAAATACCTTATGAGATGGTGGACAGCCAATTAATCTATGCTTATGAATAAAAAATAAAAGTACAACAAGGAGTTAATATAAAACACATTATTCAGGCACAGTTCAGCCATCTGTTTTGCCCATTAGGAGCACTCTACAAAACATCACCAAACAACAACGTGCACCCCATAGAGAAAAAATATATAGATGCCTCATGCACCCCATAGACATAAAAAATATATACCGGTAGATGCCTCATGCACCCCATAGACATAAAAAATATACAGTATAGATGCCTCATCGGCCGCTGCGGTTTGTTAGAGCGACCTCCCTGGGAGGATTTTAGCAACAGTCCACCATTTGAGGCCATTTTAGCCCCAAAGACCCCAAAACTAAAGATCTCTTTTGCTTTTGTCCACAATACCAGCCTGGATTTGGAAACAACACAGGCAAATGTAGCGCTCACAGAATAACCAGGATTGTTTTCTGGTGCCACATATTTAGATTTTTATTTCAACGGGATCGTCGTTCTGAAATGCAGAAAACATATATACACAACAGGGTCAGACAGAGAATAATGGCTGTTTCTCTGCAGACTGTCTTTGTACATTGAATTTTCAAAAATATTCTCAAAAATTATCAAAACAATATAGAAACAATCTAATTAGCATATTCAAATAACCATAGTCCCTTTCAATTGCAATTAGTATCAATCTTCAATTACCATTAACTCAATTAGGTCACAAAAATAATAAATGCATATACCCCAAAATGACAAAATATGTATTCATGTCCAAATAAAGAAATAAACCTTAACAGTCCAGTATTTGTCTTCATAACACTTACTACAGTAATGCAGTCATAGTACACACTCTTTAGATTCTTAGAAATTAGCTTACATGACCTACAGTGACATAATGGCCACCACAGCACACCAACTAGGCCTATACTCAGGGGTGCACATAACTATTTTGGTCCAGTACTCAGAGGAGCACCTGGAGATGTTACTTGGTGCTCCCAAAATGCGGTGACCTGCATCGCCAGGCCCTGAGACCCCTTTTTTCCACTCCGTACCTCCTGATCAATGTACAATATTACAGTACAGGGCGATAGTTTGGGCGTTGCAATACGCCTATTTCACAGCCAGCGCGTGCTGCCCTTTAGTGGGGATAATGGGGGGACACCGACACTGGGGGGGACCCGACCAAGATTGTCATTGCACAAACGGCCATTGTTTTGTGCAATGACAGTCAGTGGTCGGGTCCCCCCCAGTGTCGGTGTCCCCCCATTATCCCCACTAGAGGGCAGCACGCGCTGGCTGTGAAATAGGTCTATAGTGGCTAGCATAGTAGTACTACTACTACCTGCACTCTACATCCATTGAAATACTAGTAGTATTTTAGACATTAGTTAAAATTATTTCATTTTCAAGGCTTTTTTTACTGGCCCAGTCGGGCAGTCATTATGAGCCCCAGCTGTGTGGTGCTCAAAGGAGCTTTCCACCCCTGGATTGGGAGCTCATTGTAGGATTTTTGGTGCTCCTGAGCACCGGAGCACCACCTATGTGCACCCCTGCCTATACTGCTGTAGAGGTCACCCTATAGCTAACCAGCTAGCCACAGTGTACCATGGATGTCATTTCAGAGTTCTCTAATTAGCTTTCTTATTATAAACAAACCAAACAAAAACGAGTTGTGTATTGTCACAGACAAGCACGATAACATACAGTGTTCATGGGTTTTGCACTATATCTCACCTGAAATGCAGAAAACATATACACAACAGGGTCAGACAGAGAATAATGGCTGTTTCTCTGCAGACTGTCTTTGTACATTGAATTTCCTGCCCAAAACCCTTTCAGAATAAAATCAGTGGAATTCGTTTCTAGAACAGACCATGAATTCAATGGACAACAGTGCCATCTTGTGATGCTATTTGGTAGTGTTTTGCACTGCAGTCTGGTGTAGCAAAATAACTGTATATTGGACTTAAATTCTGGACAATAAAAACAACAAAAACATACCAAAAACGTTTGAATAGGGGTCTCTGTGAAACATAAGACTTTAAGAAACATTACAGAATGTGGCCAGATATGTTCCATATCGCCACACAAACATACAGATCAAAATGAATCAATCTTCTACATTCTCTAGTTATGTAGATTTGGACTAATTCAGATGATGAATATTTTATATATTATGAAGGACCTGCAAGGGTTTTTACACTCTCAAGAGATACATCTGGTTAAACAACTTTCCATCTGGTTAACCAACTTAGCTGGGCACCATCTCTGGAAACCTCTCAAGAATCACTGGAAAACCTCTGTTTTAGAACCTCAAAACATGTTGGGAACAGTGCATCATTGGCAGGGGTTGACACTAAGGTCTGTGAGGCACTTGCCCATCGGGCAGGTGCAAGTCAGGTTCTACTTGCCCTCAGGTCATGGTCACTTGCCCCCAAAAAATATATTGTAAATTTTACATTTAAGTTTACTTCCTACTTGGGTGCTTTAAACCAGGGGTTTTCAACAGGTGGTCGGGGACCACTAGGGTGGATCTTAAAACGTCAAATTTTGATTTTCTTGTGTCTCACCCCCTAATTATGTTCCAATGTACAAAAAACTGCTTTGGCTAAAATTTGGTTGAATTTGAAGTAAATTTAGAGGTAGCTCAATCAAGGCAAAGATTGTACACCTTAGTAGTTTAAAAACGAATTGCACTGCAGGCACATTATTCTTATACTAAGCACAGAGATTTTATTTTTTAAGCTTGTTAATCTAAACACAAATCTGATTACATGTCATGATTGTCATGTCAAACCAAAATTAATTGTTATAGGAAATACTAATGTAGAAAATAGGTACACTAGACAACGCAGGCACACACTGTTGTTTTTCTACCGAGCCAGTGAGGCCCTGTGGTCAGCCGCCTATCTCCTATTTCTATAGAGACAGCTTGATGTACAAGTATGTCAAGCTGCCTTCTTCAAGCACACCCCATGTTTGTCATGTAAACCAAAATTAATTGTTATAGGAAATACTAATGTAGAAAATAGAAAAGCAAAGAATGACAAATTGCTATTTGTCTTTTAATGTGCAGAATGCCATGTCTTTAGTGCAATCTTCAATCATAGCCTACTCACAGCACACAAGAACACAGCCCCATTTCCATGTTTACCCCCAAAAGTCACTGCAGTATAATCAGGTGTTACTGATCAATGAAAGTTTGTTTACGGATATTCAGATACTTGTGCCGATGGTTCTGCACAATTTGCAGCAAGTACTGGAGTTAGGGCTCGTCTTTAGTGAGTCACAACAATATTTCAATATTCTTGAATTAGGGCAACCCAACACTCTGCATGATCATTGACCGTGGTTATTGCCTTCACTACAGCCAGAGCTTCTTGGTATAGTCTTCCCTGGGCTCGCACTCATCAGGATCAACAGCAAGGAAGTCATGTGGGAGATCCATCATTTTCAACAGCGTCTCTGATTGGGAGACAAAATCTTCAATGTTCCTCCCTGCAATTGTTGCAAGGTGACAGTAATTCTCTTCATGTGCTGTTCATCATCTTCATGTCCATCTTCCATGGCTCTCACCATCAGCTTCTTCGTTTGTGCACTCACTGGACTGTAAAACAATGCAAGTCCGACGACCTCTGGAGTGAAAAGCCACAACTGATTGGAAAACTTCTGAGAAGCAGTTTTAGACACCTCAGCGACAAATTTATCGACGAATATTCCACAATTTTAACAGCCGCAAGTCATTTAGTGGGGCGCTTACAGCAACAGGTGCCAAACTGCAAACATGCACAACTGCACAAATGAATGCAAACTGCAAACATGCACAAATCCATGCATGATTTTTCTTCCAAAGGGCATGATGGGTAACTCCTGGAGCTCTGGCTCCAGGAGTTACCCATCATGCCCGTTTGATGGCAAAGGTTGTTAATTGTTTGAAGATCTGGATGTTTCATGGCCAATTCAAACTGACACGCAGGGAAGAAATGTTTGCAGTTTGCATTCATGTGAAAGCATGGATGTGCTCCACTAAATGACTTGCGTCTGTTAAAATTGTTGCTGGAATATTCATCGATAAATGCTGAGGTGTCTAAACCTGCTTCTCAGAAGTTTTCCAATCACTTGTGGCTTTTCACTCCAGAGGTCGTCGGACTTGCATTGTTTTACAGTCCAGTGAGTGCACAAACGAAGAAGCTGATGGTGAGAGCCATGGAAGATGGACATGAAGATGATGAACAGCACATGAAGAGAATTACTGTCACCTTGCAACAATTGCAGGGATGGACATTGAAGATTTTGTCTCCCAATCAGAGACGCTGTTCAAAATGATGGATCTCCCACATGACTTCCTTGCTGTTGATCCTGATGAGTGCGAGCCCAGGGAAGACTATACCAAGAAGCTCTGGCTGTAGTGAAGGCAATAACCACGGTCAATGATCATGCAGAGTGTTGGGTTGCCCTAATTCAAGAATATTGAAATATTGTTGTGACTCACTAAAGACGAGTCCCAACTCCAGTACTTGCTGCAAATTGTGCAGAACCATCGGCACAAGTATCTGGATAGCCATAAACAAACTTTCATTGATCAGTAACACCTGAATTATTATACTGCAGTGACTTTTGAGGGTAAACATGGAAATGGGGCTGTGTTCTTGTTGTGTTGTGAGTAGGCTATAATTGAAGATTGCACTAAAGACAAAGTATTCTGCACATTGAAAGAGAAATGGCAATTTGTCATTCTTTGCTTTTCTATTTTCTACATTAGTAATTCTTATAATAATTAATTTTGGTTTGACATGACAAACATGTAATCATCAGATTTGTGTTTAGATTTTAGATAAGCTTAAAAAAAAGCTTAAAAAATAGAATCTCTGTGCTTAGTATAAGAATAATGTGCCTGCAGTGCAATTCGTTTTTAAACTACTAAAATGTACAATCTTTAACTTGATTGAGCTACCTCTAAATATGTTTCAAATTCAACCAAATTTTAGCCAAAGCAGTTTTTTATACATTGGAACATAATTAGGGGGTGAGACACAAGAAAATCAAAACTTGACGTTTTAAGATCCACCCTAGGGACCACCAGTGGTCCCCTGAGGGTTCCAGGTGGTCCCCAGTTAAGTTGGTTAACCAGATGTAACTCTTGAGAACGTAAAAATGAAACCAAATGGACCCTTGCAGGTCCATTTGGTTTCATTTTTACACTCTCAAGAGTTAAAATGCATCATCTTAATTAGCCCAGGTCTACACAACTAGAGAATGTAGAAGATTAGGTCATTTTGATGTGTATGTTAATTTGCCTGTTTTGTTTCCCAAATCCAGCCTGGAATTGTGGATAGCTAGAAAGCAGGGAAAGACACAGAGGTAGAGTGCAAGACAAATTTATCTTGTGTTGTGTTATAGTGCACTACGTTGCACACTTGCCCGATCGGGCAACCAGGTAGCAGTCTTCACTTGCCCCACCATTTTTTTTACTTGCCCCGGGCAAGCGGGCAAGTGTTGTGTTGTTATCTTTTACCTGTGGGAAGACAGTGGTATGGTGATGTTCAGCATAGTGCCAGTCAGACAGATATCTGAGTCTGTTCCTCTGGATGTCAGATAGGTCCAGCTGACAGCGCACTCCCTCAGCAACCTACAGTAACATACAGCATTGGAAACCCTTTACATCATCTCTATACAAGTAGTAGGGCCTAGAGTAGTGTGTGAGAAGATATCAGTAATTACCTCTGAGCTCCTGGATTCTGCAGTGAGAACTCTCTGACCTGCGAGATAAATCATAGTAGTAATGTACAGTATGTATGATGTATACTGTAGATTTACCAAAAGACAAAGATCATTTAAGTGTTCTGTTATGTGTGACTGGGCATTTCCAAATAAACAAAATTAATCGAGTTAATAGATAATAAAAAATAATCGATTATCAATCCCCTCATAAAAGTAATAATCTCTATTTTGAGCATGTATAGTACTGTATCAATGTTATACAACAATACAATACCAATAGAACAGTGTTTTTCAACCAGTGGTCCGGGCACCATCAGTGGTCTTTGAGAGGGTTCCAGGTGGTCCCCAGGTTAAATGATGGAAAGTTGGATAACCAGATTTGAGAGCATAAAATGAAACCAAGTCTACACAACTAGAGAATGTAGATTGATAAATGGTCATTTTGATCTGTACGTTTGCCTGTTTTGTTTCTGAAATCCAGCCTGGTATTGTGGACAAAAGCAGTTTTGGGTCTGTGGGGCTTAAAATGTCATCAGACGGTGGTCCGTGGCTCAAATGATGAATAAATAGTGGGCCCTGGAATCAAAAAGGTTGAAAACCACTGCAATAGGACAATCACCACATACGGTCAACGGTCAAAAAAATGGTAAGGGGGGGGGGGGGGGCTTACCAGCAGAAGAAAATGGTAAGGGGCAGCAGAAGAAAATGGTAAGGGGCAGCTTCATCGCCCGTGTCGCTTCGCACCACGGGCAATGAAGCCACACCCATACCATTTTCAGTAGTGTTTCAAATGCTTTTAAATATAAGCACTGAAATATCTTGGGTTGTTTTGCATGCCATCATGTTAGGTGGTGCAGACTAGGCATTTAGGGGGGCATTGCCCCCCCCCCCCCATGCCTATGCCTAGGTCCGCCCCTGCATACTATATAGGGCGAGGATACCATTGACTTGCGCGCTGCGTAGCGTTTGCTTGGCATAGGTCATTGGATCATCCCAGGGGATGGCGGGAGGGGTCCGGCGGTCTGGTTCTAGTTCTGGTCTGGTCCCAGCCTGTAGCAGGCCACGCTGGTTCACCTCTGTCAGCGGCATGCTCTCCAACACGCTCTGATGGAGCGCACGCTCCACCTCTGGCCACGACGTGGTATCTGACAATCATATACAGTAGTGTTCAAAATAATAGCAGTCTGTTCAAAAAACTGAATAAAGCCCAAAATCCTTATAGTGATTTTATTTCCATGCATTGGGAACACTGCACATCATATTTTAAATCAAAACATGCAGAAAAAAGCAGAAATTATTTAATTACTTTACAGAAAATGAAGAAAAATGAACTTTGGGCTTTTCAAAAAAATAGCAGTGTCTGCACTTTACTTTACAAACTCAAATATTTACTGTATTAACTGAAAAATATCCAGGATTCAGCATTCCTGTGAATCACTAAACTAATATTTAGTTGTATAGCCACTGTTTTTGAGAACCGCTTCACATCTGTGTTGCATGGAGTCGACCAACTTCTGGCATCTGTGAACAGGTATTCCAGATTTGACAACGTTCCATAATTCCTCTGCATTTCTTGGTTTTGCCTCAGAAATAGCATTTTTAATGTCACCCCACAAGTTTTCTATCAGATTAAGGTCCGGGGATTGGGCTGGCCACTCCATGACTTTAATTTTGTTGGTCTGGAACCAAGAAGCTGCTCGCTTCATGGTGTGTTTGGGGTCGTTGTCTTGTTCAAACACCCATTTCAAGGGCATTTCCTCTTCAGCATAAGACAACATGACCTCTTCAAGTATTTTGATGTATCCAAACTGATCCATGATCCCTGGTATGCGATAAATAGGCCCGGCACCATAGTAAGCGAAACATCCCCATAGTAAAGCATTGTGGTGCAAGCATCCTGATACTCTTACTATGGTGCCGGGCCTATTTATCGCATACCAGGGATCATGGATCAGTTTGGATACATGAAAATACTTGAAGAGGTCATGTTGCCTTATGCTGAAGAGGAAATGCCCTTGAAATGGGTGTTTCAGCAAGACAACGACCCCAAACACACCAGTAAGCGAGCAGCTTCTTGGTTCCAGACCAACAAAATTAAAGTCATGGAGTGGCCAGCCCAATCCCCGGACCTTAATCTGATAGAAAACTTGTGGGGTGACATTAAAAATGCTGTTTCTGAGGCAAAACCAAGAAATGCAGAGGAATTATGGAACGTTGTCAAATCTGGAATACCTGTTCACAGATGCCAGAAGTTGGTCGACTCCATGCAACACAGATGTGAAGCGGTTCTCAAAAACAGTGGCTATACAACTAAATATTAGTTTAGTGATTCACAGGAATGCTGAATCCTGGATATTTTTCAGTTAATACAGTAAATATTTGAGTTTGTAAAGTAAAGTGCAGACACTGCTATTTTTTTGAAAAGCCCAAAGTTCATTTTTCTTCATTTTCTGTAAAGTAATTAAATAATTTCTGATTTTTTCTTCATGTTTTGATTTAAAATATGATGTGCAGTGTTCCCAATGCATGGAAATAAAACCACTATAAGGATTTTGGGCTTTATTCAGTTTTTTGAACAGACTGCTATTATTTTGAACACTACTGTATGTTCACAGCAGGGTTATAATAGTTAACTAAAACTAACTAAAACACAAAAACTACAATTACTACTGAAACTAATAAAAACTAAAAATGAATGCAACAACGATAACTAACTACCCAAAATACCTTTAGTTTTAGTTTTTATAAAGCTTTGGGGAGGAGGTGATTCTAGATCTTCTATCCACTAGTGAGTTCCATAACACTGGGGGTAAATATTGTGTTCTTTGTGGGAGAGTACAATCATCCAATTTACTAGGAAACTCAAAGCAAGGATTGATTACCAACTTTTTCCTACTTTGGCACATTTTTTAACCCTATGCCTGACAACCAAAGCACAGAAAAAAATAAATAACTAAAACTAAAACTATAAGTAAACTAAAACTAAATATTTTCACCAAAAAAATAAAAACTAGCAAACCCGCTCTAAAAACTAACTAAAACTAATTGAATTAGAAAATAAAATGTCAAAACTAACTAAAACTAAACTAAAATGAAAAATTCTAACTATAACTATAATAACCCTGGTTCAGAGATTTTCAACCAGTGGTCCCTGAGAGGATTCCAGGTGGTCCGCAGCTAAATGATGGGAGGTTGGTAACGAAATGGACCCTTATAGATCTGTAACACTAGAAAGTGTAAAATGAAACCAAATGGACCCGTAAGGGTCCATTTGGTTTCATTTTTCTTGACTCTGACTTGGTTTTCATTTTTCTTGACTCTGAAGAGTCAAGAATGTATAAGTTAAAGATACAATACAATACGGGTAGGTTAGTTATATAATGATTAAGGCAAGGCAAAATATTATTGACAAAGCCTATATTAAAGCCTATATAATGTGTAGTGCTTGCATTGCTGACCGTCAACACAGTGGTGCAGCAGCTGCAGTGTGCGTGCCGTCCTGCAGGGGTCACTGTCTGCCTGGAGAGACGCAGAGTGGATCAGCTCCCACACAGCAGACCTCCTCATCATGGACGACTCCACCTCTGCAGGGTCAAAACCCTGACATACCTAAAGAAGGGCCAGCGCACACAACACGTATGCATGCACACAGGCACACACACGTGTGGAAGAGCTAAATTAAACTGCTTTTGGAACTGTTTCTATATCGTAAGTTGTTAAAAGGAAATAGAATCCACGACACTGAACGTTTGATCTGTCTATAGTGTGTCGTGTGCGTGTGTGTGTGTGTGTGTGGGTGCTCTCACATTTGCACTCCTCAGGCGAAGTGCCCTCTCGTCGTGTTGTTTGAAAACCATGGGGCTCTCAGTCTTCTTTGGGAGTCCTACAAACTCCTCCTCTAACCTCTAACACAGCAAATAAAACAAATGGATGAGTGTGGGAGATATTTAATTAATTAGTTGATTGACTCATTCATTCATTTGGAATCCTGTCTGGCTGTCTGTCTGACTGACTGACTAGTTCATGGCAAACATATTATTTCTATACAGTACATCACATCAACACGCGCGCACGCGCGCACACACACACACACACACACACACACACACACACACACACACACACACACACACACACACACACACACACACACACACACACACACACACACACACACACACACACACACACACACACACACACACACACACACACACACACACACACACACCTGCCATACCTCCCTGTCCTGTTGACTCTTAACCATTGCCAGTAGAGTGTCCAGCATGTGGCTTTTCTCTTCCTCCGTGCGGATCAGAGGCAGGAAGCTGTGCAGAATGTGGCTGGACAGCTGGTAGTCCATCCCAGGACCAACGGCACTAGGACCGCACTCCTCATCGCTCACCTGGGGAGGAGGAAGGGGCCGATGGCTGGACACCACCTGGATGGACACAGACACAAAACACACACCTAACGCTGTCAACTGACGTTCTGGGGGTGTTGTTTTATATCATTGGTTTACAACCTTTTTGATCCCAGGGCCCACAATTTATTTAGAACTTGAGCCACGGACCACCATTTGAGGACATTTTAGCCCCACAGACCACTAAAAACTAAAGATTTCTTTTGTCTACCAAGCTGGCTTTCAGAGAAAACAAAACAGTCAAACATACAGATCAAAATGACCATTAATCTTCTACATTCTCTAGTTGTGTAGACTTGGGCTAATTCACATGATGAATATTTTAACTCTTGAGAGTGTAAACATGAACATTTACGCTCTCGGGTGAAGCCCCCTGTTTTATATAAGAGACAAATGAAAGGCCACAGACCTGCTCCACCATGCAGTGCAGGATAAGGGGCACAGAGCAGGCCTCCGGGGGCACCAGGTCCAGCAGGTTGCTGTAGTAACGCATGTCCACATCAGTGGAGAGAGGAGCTGCTTCCACTTCTATCAGTGAATTCAAGACAGAATAGAAAGAGAGACAGCGTTGTTTTTCTCACTGACAGACAACTAAGCTATGATGGCTAAATATAGCTTTCAACCCCTGATTTTACCATGATCCACAATGTATAGAATATATTTTATGTCATTACCCTAAGGATATCTTTTTGGTAAAATCTTAGATTGACTGGCCATATAATTGGCCATACATAGATGGGTGAGGTAATGAGGTTGGTCTGGATTTAATTTTCCTCCAGACAGTGAATAAATCAGGTGCATAGAAGTTGGGTCAACACGCGAAGCTCACGTAACCTGAGCTCAAGTTATTCCTCCTCGCATTGCCAGACTTCCATCTCGTCAGGCTCACGTCTCCATTGCAGAGACAGTGTTCTGAGCCGGCTATGTGAGCTCACACAACGCTCATTAATCATTTTTGTGGGATGGCAACATACAGTAAGTCAGTAGCGTTGCAGATGGGAGTGATCAGAATCTCTGTGAGAGCGGGTGGATCAACTGTGGGAGACCTGAGTGAAGTTGGCACCCCATGATTTTTCAATTTTGGAAAAAAAATATATAAATGGGCTCATCTTTTAGTGCTCGGTGTGGTGGAATTTGTGCCGCTGAAATCGGCATTTGTGGTGCTTTTATTTTATATGAATATGTATGTGCAATATGAGCTGTTATCAGCCTTATAGGCTTGCACCATGGTCCAAAACGGACTAAAATGGGCTCATCGTTTAGTGCTCCATGTGCTAGAATTTGTGCTGCTGAAATCGGCATTTGTTTCTATTGATTTTATATGAATATTTATATTTGCACCACGAACCCTGGTGGTCATAGTGGTCAAAACATCTCATTGTATGTAAATATTCATATAAAATCAATAAAAAGAGCACAAATGCCTATTTCAGCTGCACAGATTCTAGCAAAGATGAGCCCATTTTAGTCCGTTTGGACGACCCCAACTCCCCAAGTGCGGGATCCAGATTGACAAAGCTCAGGACCTATAACTTCAATTATCTCCAGAATGGTAGCAGCACAAATTCTGAAATTTACGGCACAATTCAGCACAAATGGAGCAATAAAGAATGACAACATTCTTCGAAATTTGAAAAATGGGGTTCCAACTTCACGCAGGTCTGTGGGAGTGGTCAGACATCATGCAGGAGCAGTACCCCAACACAGAGTGACAGCAAAGTCAATTTGACGTGCAATGCACGTTGCGACTGTTATATACAGTATAAATAAAGTCTCGACCAGTGGTTGTGAGCGTTGGCCAAAACAGTCACAGACTCACGGCTGTTCCCCACTAAACCTAACCCTGACCCCTAACCCTGAATATAACTTCAATAAAACCTGGCTAAACCTAACCTTAACCCCCGACATTCATAACGGTTGCAACTGTTATGAAACAGCCGCGACTGTTATGCAAAATGGTCGCAACGTACCTGACTGTACATGTGTGTGTGTGTGTGTGTGACTGTGACACACATGTACAGTATGACTCACAACCATATTGTACCTTGGTTGATAGTTGGTGGCGAGGCCTCCTGAGATGCTTTCTTCTTTGAGGTTGGTGTCGTAGGGAGAGAGGTCTGGACAGGCTGGTATTAGAGACAGACACATGAATGCAGGGGCATTTTTGCCATTAGGCAGACTAGGCAGTTGCCTAGTGCGCCATGAGGGGAGGATACCAGGCTAATAAGCTTAATATGGATAAATACATTATACTTGTCCTCTATAACTACAGTAGAATTGAACATTTAAAACACACATAATATGTTCTTTAGTTTAAAAATAGTTTTACAGGAGATTTTCCCTGCAGGCCCCCCTTACCAAATGGACCTGTAAGGGTCCCGTAAGGGTACATTTGGTAAGGGGGCTCCAGGGAAAATCTTGCCTAGGGCTCCAATTTGCTTAGAAACACCACTGCATGAATGTGTTCTATTTTAAACATGTATGAACTGCATTCGACGACAAAGTGGCCCTTTCGCTCAGATACATTTCCCTCATTAGCTTTGTTGACAGTAGCATCAACAGGTACATTCTTAAGTGGACGTAACTGGACAGGTGACTAAGAACTGTTCTCATCTAGGCTGGCTATGCTGGCCACAGCTCAGAGGAGAGGTCCCATGTAGGTGCAGTCCAGCTTCTAGAAAAGGGTAGCTCCCGTTGACAAGCAATGAATTAAAACCCTTTCAGCAATATTCTTTTAAAACAGTGAGGGTATCAATTTAACATAAGATAAGGATTAAAAAGCAACTGCGGCCCTTCATATTTTAACTGTGGCATGAACACAACAGTGCACAAAGCGGTTGTTTGTTGGACAGTATGATTTGTTTGCCCAGCTTTCCCAATTGCAGAAGTACTGTTGTATTTTGCCATTTCCCCCCTTTTCAGGCCTGATTTTAAGCATTTTTGTGATGCCGCAGTTAATTTTTTTAAATTGTTGTTTGGTTTTTCTTTCTAGAAAATAATACGGATAAAGGGGTTTAACCCACTGCTTGTTGAAGGGCACTACTTAGACAGACCTCCGTTCAACCAGCAGTGGACTGCACCTACCTGTACACAGGACCTCTCCTTGAAGCTATAGCCAGCATAGCCAGCCACTCACGTTACTCTGTGTGTGTGTGTGTGTGTGTGTGTGTGTGTGTGTGTGTGTGTGTGTGTGTGTGTGTGTGTGTGTGTGTGTGGGTGTGGGTGTGGGTGTGTGTGTGTGTGTGTGTGTCCCTGCACATACAGTACATGTACCTCAGTGGCTATAGCAGGCCGTGGTGCAGTCTTTACCACAGTGGGTATGTCGATGAGTTTGGTGTGTTGGCGGTAATGCTGATATTGCCGCCGCCAGTCCAGGCAGTCATAGATCAGACAGGCCACACCTTCAAAGATGCGGCTTCCCAGTGCCAGCTACACACACACACACACACGCACACACACACACACACACGCACGCACGCACGCACGCACCCGCACACACACACACACACACACACACACACAAGGTATGCTAGGGTTAATATTGTTAACCCAATAAGACCTGAGGTCAGATTCTACGAAATGTCTTCTAAACCATGACAGTTTTCTGAAAAACCTACTTCTATATGGATGGTGCTCACACTGTTACTGTTTCATGTCAATGAGCTAATGTGAGCAATGAAAACAACTAAATGAAAATATTTAATTAGCCACCGATCCTCATCAGAAAAGGTTGATCTAACTTAGTTTAAAATATTGGTTAAAGTGGTTAAAAGCTATAAGGTAGCACTGATACGTCCTCAAGACATCCGGAGAGAGACAGCCAGAATGGGGAGAAATACTTAAAGGGGAATTCCACCCATTTTCAAAATTTTCCTGAGAGGGTACAAATGTGAACCAAATGGACCCTAGCGGGCCCATTTGGTTCCATTTGTACCCTCCACACTCACTGCTGGCACCTCCATCTCTGGAGGCAAAGCCAGGGAGTAGCAGTGATTTAAAGGTGCAGTATGTAGGATTGTGGCCAGAACTGGTACTGCAATCACTTTCAAAATACTGTTGAGCGGTGTGTCCCCTCCCCCTTCCCCCCGACTAGAGGTTGCCAGCTAGGCTGCAGGAACGTAGACTGCAGGAGCTTCCATGGCAAGTGATGAATCCTACATAGTAATGGTTGTTACACATTGGAAAAGACAAAACGACTCGAAAAAGCGACCAAAAAAGGCGAAATATTTGCCGGCGAATTTACTGGCGGGTGCCTGTAGGCCTACACATCTAAGTGCGACTCGAATAAAACGATTAAATTCGCTTTTCCACTACTCCTCCTCCCCTCCTTCTACTGCTCTCCTCTCTGCTGCGTTGTCATTGATATATTTTATTCACACCACGGAAGGACGCACGCAGGAGCCGATCGAAATGTTGGTCATAAAACTTTTTTGTATCATGAGTCATGACCGGAGATCGAGTTCAATAATTAATTAATCCGACGGGCTAAGCGCTAAAAGGCTGAAATACAAGTTGATCGTCTATTCAGCCAAATTAAAATGCCATATCATCTATCAGATCATATCCCTCTACAGATTAGCCTAATCTAGTCGCCGTGCTCTTTTGTCTATAGCCTATAAGTAGACCAGTGGTTTTCAACCATTTTCACACCAGGGCCCACTATTTATTCAGCATTTGAGCCACGGACCACCACTCGAGGACATTTGCTCCACAGGCCCTAAAATTGAAGATTTCTTTTGCTTTTGTCCACAATACCAGGCCATTCTATTTCTATGACCATTCTTCAACATTCTCTAGTTGTGTAGACTTGGGCTAATTCACATTATGTATATTTTAACTCTTCAGAGTGTAAACATGAAACCAAATAATGGACCCGCAAGGGTCCATTATTTGGTTTCATTTTTACGAGCTCAAAGAGTTTCATCCGGTTTAACCAACTTTCCATCATTTACCTGGGGACCACCGGGAACTCTCAAGAACCACTGGCGGTCCCCGGACCACCTGTTGAAAATCCCCGACGTACATCAATCAAATATATAGATCAAGCAGTGACAAATTAATGCGCAGCAGCTTTCCCCGCTGTCTATAGGCACCACAGCCAATTTCAAGAAGAAATGCCAGGACTACCCACTTGGTAAAGCTCCCAACTTCTCGTGGCTTCATTTCAATGACGGGTATATCCATTTGGGGGTCCGCGGCCCGCAAGATAAGAACATCTTACGAGCGGGTTATCCTAATTAAATTAAGCATGAGAGCGCGGGTCGCTCCCCCCCTCCAGACCCCTTGCCCTAGACAGAAAGCTGTAGCCTATATATAGTTCTATATTATGCACAAACTGTCTACCAGCTGCCTGCCTTATTATGAGAGTGATAAGATTCGTAATAAGATTCGGGCTCGAAGTTTGGCCATGGATTGATGCGCAATACAATATCGCATCACATAATAGGCTAAGATTGTTTCCACCTGTAGCCTACCGTTGTGTTTGCAGCGACAGCGCTAAACGTTTTATTTTCCTGTAAATTTGCAGTAGTTGAGAGAAATGCACAGACAGTGTTTCAAAACCAAAACAGATCGCTATAGGTTGTGACATTACATCTTTCCCATCCAATGCGTGGTGCGCTTTGGATATGGCGACGTGCAATATGGAACAGTGGACACTGTGGTTTAATAACACACACACACACACACACACACACACACACACACACACACACACACACACACAAAATAAATCTTCAGTTTTAGGGTCTGTGGAGCAAATGTCCTCGAGTGGTGGTCCGTGGCTCAAATGCTGAATAAATAGTGGGCCCTGGTATGAAAATGGTTGAAAACCACTGATCTAGGCTACTCTATAGATAAAAGAGCACGGCGCCTAGATTCAAACTCATGATACAAAAAACTTTTATGACCAACATTTCGATCGGCTCCTGCGTGCGTCCTTCACGGTAGGAACAAATAGACAACACAGCAGAGAGGAGAGCAGTAGAAGGAGGGGAGGAGGAGCGGAAAAGCGAATTTAATCGTTTTATTCGAGTCGCATTTAGATGTGTAGCCTACGGGCAGCCGCGACTAAATTCGCCGGCAAATAATAGTTTTATTTCGGACCTTGTCACGACGTAATTCCAATTCATAACGAGGTCTTCTAGGTTTCGGAAGGTTAGACATTTCTTTATCTCAAGTTCAATACGTTAGTAGCAGCTGCTGCGGTAACTAGAGCTGAGCTGGCAACCTGGATGCCGAAAAACTTCTGACTTCGTGATTGGGAGATAAGTGGAGGGTGGCGCTTCGGCCAAAACAAAAAATGACAACAACAACATCAGTTGAGGGCTGCAACTGCACTTTTTAAACGCGTTTATCCTGACTTGCATACTGCTGTCAGTGACACAAGTATTGGAAATGAACATGATTTTTAAATGTCTGTTGACATATCAGGGCCATTTTATGATTAGTTTTATTAAAATTCTTACATACTGCACCTTTAACATTTATGAATGAAAACTAAGGCTGTTGAAAATCAAGTTAATGGCATTGATTCATTTTGTTGGTTAATCTGATTAAAACTTTTAACGCAATTAACACATGTGCACACTGACTTAACCCAATGAGTATTTTCTCATTGAAAGAAATCGTCAGAGCACGGTTTTTACAGAGACATAGCTGTTTGTCTCGCCGTAACCAGAGCCATAGAGTATAGCTTGAGGGATCTACAAGCATTGGGGGATTGTAGATCACCTATTTCGATACATATACTTGTCAGAAAATATTTAATTAGCCACAGATCCTCATCAGAAAAGGTTGATCTAACTTAGTTTAAATTATTGGTTAAAGTGGTTAAAAGCTATAAGGTAGCACTGATACGTCCTCAAGACATCCGGAGAGACACAGCCGGAATGGGGAGAAATACTTAAAGGGGAATTCCACCCATTTTCAAAATTTTGCTGAGAGGGTACAAATGTGAACCAAATGGACCCTAGCGGGTCCATTTGGTTCCATTTGTACCCTCTCAGGAAAAAAGGGGTCTGAAAGAAAAATCATTAACATGGTGAAATACATCTTGATGATGTCATCAGATGTATTTCACCATGTTAATGATTTTTTCAGACCTCCATTTTTAGGAAATACAGAATTGGGGGGACTTTTTTATCATCTCCACACAACATCTCTAAGGTATATTAATGACATATTAAAATGTTGAAAATGGGTAGAGATCCTTAATGACAGCGTTACCGGATGACTCCGGTGCATATCGGTAACACAGCTGACCGTGGTCACAGGGTCCTGGGGGTCGAGGGGATCCGACGGGGCATCTGGGACGGTGTAGTTCAGTCGAGCCACGTCGTGGAGCTTGGAGAGCGGCGGCCCGCCGTCCAGCACCGGCTCCAGACCCGACCAGAAGATCTGCTGCTGCCGAGCACGGACACAACGCCGTGCCACATCCACACTCACTGCTGGCACCTCCATCTCTGGAGGCAAAGCCAGGGAGTAGCAGTGATTTAACATTTATGAATGAAAACTAAGGCTGTTGAAAATCACAAGTTAATGGCATTGATTCATTTTGTTGGTTAATCTGATTAAAACTTTTAACGCAATTAACACATGTGCACACTGACTTAACCCAATGAGTATTTTCTCATTGAAAGAAATCGTCAGAGCACGGTTTTTTACAGAGACATAGCTGTTTGTCTCGCCGTAACCAGAGCCATAGAGTATAGCTTGAGGGATCTACAAGCATCGGGGGCTTGTAGATCACCTATTTTGATACATATAATTAAAAAAGACCTTTTCCCAGATTATTTTTTAAATGTTGAAATCATATACAGGAAAACATGGCATATTTTGGACATAGTTCGAATGGTGATTAATTATGATTAATTTAATTTTGAAGCTGTGATTAATCTGATTAAAGTTTTGAATCATTCCACAGCCTTAAAGAAAATGTTTCAAATGTTGTGTTGTGTGTGTGTTGTGAACTTGTGAGCACTTTTTTACCAGCATCTGCAACTGGAGAGGGAGTATGTCTAAGGTGTAACATATTTTCTTCTGAGGCGTGCGTTGCCTGCCTGCCCTCAGCGTTTGCGGTGCGCTCTGAAGCCAGCTTGATGACGTTGGCCACGTGCACGCCCACGGCATCCAGCGCAGCCAGGAGCTGGGGCTGATGGAAGCCCAGCAACACCATGTACTGTTGTGGGCCGTCGTCTGGTTCGTCATCTGGACACACAAACACACACATGTACGCACACATACATGCACACACGTACGCACACACACATAGCACACAACGCATGCACATGCATGCATACATGTACACGCCCAAGTACACAAAAACAGTTATTTTAGTCGGACAGTAACCTGGGATTCAATTCCTTGTCGTTGAATTATACCAGGCGGCCGGACCCAGGTAGGTTGTATACCTCAAAATTGCATTTTCTTACAGTGAGTAAGAGCAAATGCATACGTAGATACTTTACACCAGTGGTTTTCAACCAGTAGCCAGGGGACCACTGGTGGTCCCTGAGAGACAGTTGCTAACCAAGTAGACGCTTATACCGGTAGATCTTTAATGGACCCTTACGGGTCCATTTGGTTTTATTTTATGCTCTTAAGAGTTAAATTATATTTAAACATCTGAATGACTTCATTTTCAAGAACCTACACAATTATAAAATGTAAAGTTATTATCTCCAAGAGTCCAAGAGACTAAACTCAACATCAAAGGTGGTCCGTGGCTCAAATCCTGTAGTGGGACTTGGTATGAAAAAGGTTGAAAACCGCTGCTTTGCACCACTGGTAGAAAGCCAAAAACAATAATTACCAATGTACTTGAGTGGCTCTGCGTCCTCGCCCCTGCGTTTGAGCTTGGTCTCCTTCTCCCTAGCCGGCCCACCAGAGGCCTGAGGTTTCTTGGCCTTGTCGCCGGAGGCCTTGGGCCCACCCTTGTCCTTGGTAGCCGAGGCAGAGCCCCCCGCCCTGCCTTTCACCTTCTCCTCAGCATCCTTCAAATGGAAACAGCAACAACGTCCTGAGGAGACTGCACGAGCTCACTGAGGAGCTCATTTTCTCCATTCAGTAAACACACACGCAGGCACACATGTGCGAGCGCGCACACATGTGCACGCATCACAACAGCAACCATCAAACATGCATAGTGCCTTGTAGCTCGGCTATAAGCTAGATAATAATAACACGTTGGTGTTGGTGACCTACTAATAAAACAATGATCACACGGTCACCAAAAATGTCGTCCCAAATAAAAGTCGGACCAGCCGAAATGTTGTGACATTGAGGGTCAGAAAACTGAGAGCGGGAGGGCTGTTTCAGCCTGAAAGAGGGACAAACTGGAGTTTGAAACACATTGTTTTAAACGATGGCGGTGCAAATAAGAGCTATGTAAACATCTGTTTTAAAGCATTGCACAGTGACAACTAAAGTCTCTGTAATGTCTAGGCTGTAGGCCTAGTAGTATAAAATATTATAAAATAAAACAATGTACGTATAATCATCATCATACACATTAATGTGTATGCTGTACCTAATGGCGTAAAATAAAGGGATTTATGAACATCAGGCTGTTGCCTGATGTTTTTGCTATATCCTATATTATTACAAAACATTCTAAAATAAAGATAATGAAGTCTATGTAGGAGAGCCGCCATTAGAATGATCCGATTCAGTGATCAGGGGTTGCAACAGCGTAACTCTGTCGATACTTAGGGTGCGACTTTGCGGCGGCCCGACTTTTCCAGTTACCACCATGCTCACACGGGCGGATTATGCCCATACACACATGCACCTTCTCAGCAGCCCTCCTTCGCTGATCAATGGCTTTGATCTCAAGCAGCTGGAACTTCAGGATTTTGGCCATCAGTTCACAGGGGATCTCCTCCACAGCATCCAGGAGCACCTTGGCCGGTTCTGTCACCTACAGTGTGCAAGCAAACACACACACACACACACACACACACACACACACACACACACACACACACACACACACACACACACACACACACACACACACACACACACGCACATGCACACGCACACGCACACGCACACACACACACACACACACACACACACGCACACACACACACACACTGTGTCCCTGAGCAACCCCTAATTGTTCCGATGTGCTGGTCCGGTGCCTTGCATGGTTGCCTCTGCCATTGGTTTGGGAATGGCTTGAATGGGAATAACAATCTATGTGAAGTGCCTTGGATAAAGGCGCTATAGATGCTCCACTTACCTCATAGAACATGGCGACATCCTTGGGCTTCTTGGTTTTGGGGTTGCCCAGTTCATGAATCTTAGCCAGTGTGTCGTCCCAGCTTATCAGGGTGAAGAGTCTCCGTAGCGGCTGACGCATGGCCTGTCCCAGTGCCTCTATGAGGTCCTCATCCTCTGGCCTGTCTCCCACCACCACTGATACACTGGCCTTCCAGGAGTCCTACAGCCAACCCCAAAAACAGCATCACTCTCAACCTTTAGAATCTTTAGGGGTGGGACGGTTCACTTGTAGACTCAATACCCTGGCTTTCATTTTTGTCCATGCTGTGCAAAAGTGAAAGCCTGGACTTATTCATTCCCCACGTGATTCAGTACATTATCGATATTTGGGATGCCAAACACTTGTTATTGCTTTTCTTAAATATATTGTGGTTTGATTCAATTTTGCAATTTATTGTGATTTTTATCCCAAGTAGTATATATACATTATATGGGCCATAAAGTTCAATCATACACTTCAATGCAATGCAGCCAGACAAGAACAATTGAATGAATCACCCCAATTCAATATTGATATTGTGGCATTACAGTCTTCAAAGGACTACAGACTAGGCCAATTGCAGAACTACAGACTTTTGGGAAAGGATAATGTGAAAGACTTAAGGAAACCATAGATCATGGGCTGCAAACATATGTTGTGGTTTGTATAGGGACAATACAAGGGAGTGGAGATCAGAGATGGTGGGGGTTTTCTGACGCAACATTGTGTGTTCTTACTTCCTATACTCATTTAATGCATCATTCTCCACAACGGATTGATGGGTATTAAGTATTTGTTTAAAATAAAATAAAATAAAATAAAATAAAATAAAATAAAATAAAATAAAATAAAATAAAATAAAATAAAATAAAATAAAATAAAATAAAATAAAATAAAATAAAATAAAATAAAATAAAATCTTTCTCTCAATAGGAACTTCTCCCATTGCAAGTATATGAATATGAGTGTAGAGAGGAAGCTTAGTGTCTAAGCCTAAGGCATATTTGTCTTATTATTAGCCACTAGCCAGGGATCTGGCTAACTTTTAATCATACTTCATGGGTAAGTGTTGTGAATGTAGTTGTCCACTTTAATTGGCCCTCAACTAGTTGGCAACAATAGTAGTAGCTTCAAAGTAGGCTACTTGTACAGTTTTAAATAGCAGGTGAAATGGGCCAGACTGCTAGCTGTTGGCCTACTATTTAGCCTACTGCTCACCAGGTAAATATTGACTAGCAGCCAGTCCTAAACTAATCCAGGGGAATTCCACGGATTTTCAACATTTTTTCTGAGAGCGTACAAATGCAACCAAATGAACCCTAACGGGTTCATTTGGTCAAATCCATTAACATGGTGAAAATACATTTTGATGATGTCATCAAGATGTTTCACCATGTGGCTTTCTTAAGACCTCCATTTCTTGGGAACACAGAATGGGGGAACTGTTTTATCATGTCCACCCAGCACCTCTAGGGTATACTAATTTCGATAATGGCTACCTAGCCAGTAGCTAGTCTATATTATCATAACACTACCAGGTAGCAAAAATGTACATGTATGTTACGTCAAAGAAAATGCAGAAGAACAGAACAGACCTCTTCAAAGTGTGCAGCACTGAGAGCTGTCTCCCATGTTTTGGTTGCTGGTGCAGATCCAGCTACAGCAGCCTGGGTGTTGGTGTTGTTGTTGTTGTTACTGCTTTTAATTCGCTTCTTCGCGGGCATTTCCTCCACTTTCTGCTGCCTTTACAATTATTTGTGAGTTTGTGACCATAATATATCAAACAGTTCCCGAACAGAATGTTCTGGTTGGTGGCTTTAGTGCGGTGAACAAGTTATCAAACTTCCTGGCCAGCAAAGCGTCGTTGTCGCCTTGGTTGCTCGTGGCAACAGCACACAGGACACGTGAACAGCTGATGGATCATGGAATGTTGTTGAGTCAGAAACCGTTATACTGTCATATCTCCACAAGAGGGCGTGTGATTCCTTGCAATGTGATGTAAAGCGACCCCAAGCATCCCCTAAATGCCCTGACTGTCTCACCAAAGACGATGGCATGCAAAACAACCCAAGATATTTCAAATTTAAGTGCTTATATTTAAAATGATTTGAAACACTTACACTACTACTGCTACTAACTAACTACAGTTGTGCCACCACTAAACCAACAGCATTTCATCATTGAAAACAGAAAACTCTCTGAGTCAGACCTTTAGCTTTATGCATGCTGCGTGTCTGTTGCAATTTCAACAACTGATGTTATTATTGATGCTTTACTTGCCTAATAAAAGCCTGTGTTGCTTCGTGCCATGGGCGATGAAGCCGCACCCATACCATTTTTGGTTACAGGACTTTTAATTAATAAGCAGGTGAATATATATATATGTTGGGCCACCACACCAGCACTCAGCAGGTCTGATTGGACTTACTAAGTTACTTGGAAAGGCTTGTTTTCATCCCACACATTATCTTTTTAATTAAGGTCCCCCAGGGGTCTGTATTTGGCCCTCTCGTTTCCCCCCCTGTAGGCCTATCTCTTGTCTGTCATTTCTGCTCACAAGCTCTCCTATATTAGGCAGATTTTTTTCTCCCATGTGTCCCTTTAGACTAAACATAATTGATGATTTTGACTAAAATGTTAGTCGAAAGTAGAGTTAGTAGAAAGTTTTTTATAGTGGACATTGGACAACAGCAGATCCAGTATACAAAACAAAAAAATATTACATGATGAAAACAACAGATAAACAAGCTTAAACAAGGCACCCTGCTATTTTTCAATAAGAGTAAAATCAACCATTGCAACATTCGACTAAATCAACTGTAGGGCTATAGATCATTCCAGGTGAGTAAAATGGGATTATAAATTAAATGTAAACCATTCAATAGACTATGACTGAGACAAAAAAAAAAAAATGTGTTGTCAAAATCAACACTGGCCCCTCGGGCCACATGTTGAGAGCATATCACTATCTCTCTAGGGGATATGTTCCCTCCACCTACACCACTTCAAACTCAACACCGAACGATGTTAAGTGTTCACCCAGGCCAGCAGGATCTTATATTTCCCATCACCTCCCCAGCGGCTAAGAACCAGGGTGTGGTTCTGGATAGTCAGCTGTCCTTCAAGGCACACACATGATCACTCGATCCTGGAAGTTTACAGTACACCAAACACAATATCAAATACTTCCTCAGCAATTATTAAGGAGTCTGCATGCCCAACTCCTTATCCAGGCCTGTCGAGTCATCTCTAGGCATTGCAATGTGTGTAGTGTTACACTAAGCCAAGGGATATGAAGACTTCAAAACCATACACTACTAGTGTATGGGTTTTCAACCAGTGGTCCAGGGACCACCAGTGGTCGTTGAGAGAGCTCCAGGTGGTCCAAAGGCTAAATGATGGACAGTTGATTAACCAGATGTAACTCTTTGAGAGCGTAAAAATGAAACCAAATGGACCCTTGCGGGTCCATTTGGTTTCATTTTACACTCTCAAGAGTTAAAATATTCATTATCTGAATTAGCCCAAGTATGCACAATTAGAGAATGTTGAAGATTAACATCTGTATATGTTTGCCTGTTTTGTTTCCGAAATCCAGGACAGAATTGCCTACAAAAGCAAAAGAAATCTTTAGTTTTGGGGTCTGTGGGGCTAAAATGTCAAATCAAATTGTGGTCCACAGCTCAATTTCTGAATAAATAGTGGGCCCTGGTATCAAAAAGGTTGACAACCACTGGCATAGTGGGTGAAGATCCATTGTGAGTCACAGCCAGCGCGGAGAACACATGATAGGAAACCGCATGAAAAGAACAGAGTGAGCAGGAACACACTTGCATCTGGTATCATAGTGTACTGTACAGCCAGTCTCTCTGCCGTGGTTATCAATATGCTTATGCAGATACATTACAACGGGTGTGACTGCAAGGGGTGCCCACACTTTCAAATGAGCTGCTCAATAAGATCTACCCACTGAGGAATATTATTATGCCATGGCTGCTAAATCCCTTATCCGTAAACTATGTGCATGCCTTTAGTTGAAATAGTCAACCTACATATCAAACCTGAGCTCCCTATACATTTTCAGACCTTCCCCATACATTCCCTTCAGCGGCTTCTGGTTCCTGCCTAGCACAGTACTGTAGTGATTGCCTACACCAGGGATTTTCAACCTGTGGTCTGGGGACCACCAGTGGTCCCTGAGAGGATTCCAGGTGGCCCCCAGGCTAAATGATGGAAAGTAGGTTAACCAGATGTAACTCTGAGAGCGTAAAAATGATTGATAGACCTGCATTGACTACAGAGCGCTGAATAAGATCACCGTCAAGAACAACATTGAATCCGCCTTCAAAGAGTTACATCTGGTTAACCTACTACCCTAGTTACACCTTCATTTTACATTCTCAAGAGTTAAAATATTCACCATCTGAATTAGCCATAGTCTACACAACTAGAGAATCTAGAAGATTAATGGTCATTTTAATCTGTATGTTTGACTGTTTTGTTTTGTCCGAATTGTGGACAAAAGAAATATTTAGTTTTGGGATCTGTCATTCTGTGGGGCAAAAATGTCATCAAGTGGTGGTCCGTGGCTCAAATTCTGAATAAATAGTGGGCCCTAGTATGAAAAAGGTTGAAAACCACTGGCCTACACGGCAGCAGCTGACGCCACAACCTTTCCTGATAACACACTGTACCTGTATATCAGTGAATGGCAGGAAAGGCCGTTTGAACTTTCCATAATTTTAATACACCCAGGTCAACGTTCTTTACATCTTATACTCCACCTCCCACTTGCAGTCAGAACTGCAGACTCACTCATGGTTTCCACTGCACTCTGCCAAACGCACCTATTTAGACTCTACCTCCATTGCCCTCTATGGAATCCTCTCTCACCTTGTCTTCAAGGATGCATTGTTGAAAATCATGATATGGCTGTTCCACTGTCTTCCGGAGGATCATCATATCAATGGTTGGGATAACTACTAAGTTATCTCAGTAGCTATCATCACAAATCATCTTGAACTAATAAAATAGCCCCATGCTGAGATATACACACACAGGAGGGAGGGAGAGCATAGGAAGAATGAGAGAGAGATTTCCTCAATGTCAATGTCAATAATTATGAGCCATGAATTGCCTTGGTCCTGGCAATGAAGCGAACATTGGAGCACTGACATTATGAAGGCTGACAGCTGACTTTTTGTCAGTGCCAGAGAACAGTAGAGGAACAATGCAGAACATTTCAGCATGAAACCCCGAGAGAGAGAGAGAGAGAGAGAGAGAGAGAGAGAGAGAGAGAGAGAGAGAGAGAGAGAGAGAGAGAGAGAGACAGAGACAGAGACAGAGACAGAGACAGAAAGACAGACAGAGAGAGAGAGAGAGAGAGAGAGAGAGAGACAGAGACAGAGACAGAGACAGAGACAGAGACAGAGACAGAAAGACAGAGAGAGAGAGAGAGAGAGAGAGAGAGAGAGAGAGAGAGAGAGACTTTTGTCAGTAGCTTGAATGTTGAAAATTGTTGTACCAGACAAATGTGTGTGCGTGCGTGTGTGTGTGCGCACGCGCGCTCGTGTGTGTGTTTTCACTTGAAAATCCCCAAAGCCTTTGCGGCCCACGCATTTCTGAGCATGCATTACAGTTTTCCATGACACTTTTCACAAAACAATAACGTCTTTCTTAAAACTGAACACACCAAACTGAATACCGTACAAAATGAATACAACAAAATGCTAAGCCCTGACTCCTTACTCCCTAAGATGACTCAATTGCCATCAAATCTTGTGTGTTCACAAAATTGAACTCTTACACCATATATTTCAAACGACAGATACCATTTGTTCGGCACACGCAACTAAGCATTTGATGCACACTACCAAGCATTTACAGCACACTGAAGTGCAAAATTGATAAACACAATTGTGCACTTCCATCCCTATGACATCCCTATGACAATGACTCTAGAGAGTAAGTCATTTCTGCTTTTGTAAAATGACTCAGTGTAGGCCTACTTCACACACATTCACAAACAAATTGTGGTTCCAACTGTTGCCTTTCTACCGCAATGTGTACATCTGTGTCTTTCTCTCTTTACAGTATGATGACATTTTCCAAATGGCCGAGCAGAGCAAATTGCATAACATTCATGCATACATGCATGGTATATAATTCAATCAGCACTAACAGATAATACAGCATAATTAGCTATAGGCTGTCCTCTAATACATAACCACACATAATCATCACTGTTTCAGTCTGTTGATCTATTAGTCCACCCCATGGCATGGCATCATTTGTGATCAAACACACAACAATTGTGTTACAAACACCAGGGTGGCAAAGGCTCATATTTGGGGTAAAGTGCCCAGTTTGATCCCATGTCAAATTATTCTTGGGAAAGACGATGGAGCCCTAATTGCTCCCACAGATCGGTCGCTTGCATGGTTTTCTCTCGCTGTATGGATGGGTGAATGTATTGCACAATCATTGCAACTAATCTGGGTCCCTGGCCAGTGCCCAGGGGACACCGAGACCTACTGACCACTGGCAATCATGTTTGGCTTGTTTCCAAAGAGATGCACTTGTAACATTGCACCCCGCACTGGCCACCGTCTACAGCTATTTTGGGCTTTTTGGAAATTGTTCAAACTCTCAGGTGCAAAAGCACACATGGGAATATATATAACGACTATATATAACGAATATGAAACGACTAGCATAATCAGGTTTTAATGTAAACAGTGCGTTTATGCTCACTGTAAAGTGTAAGTATGGTGTATCTTTGAGGCAGTGAATCCTCAAAAGCTGAATACTGAGGCCAGGCCATTAAACATAGTTATAAGTTTGAATGATACCTTGTGTACCACACCATCGCTGCTGTTAAAGATATGCATTACCACTGTAAACTGCCCGGTTGGGCCTGTTTTGCATGGCAAGGGGTCATTGCTACAGGGGAGATTTCACAGAGAGCCAGCAATCATCTCTAGGGCTTCAGCCTGCTTTTCATTTGTTACAGCCTGCGGTAGATACACAGATTAGAATTAACGCTCCTCAGTGAGAATCCTGTTGGTCTGTGATCAGATAAACAAACAGAGTAGTGGTCCTCTAATATAGCACTCCATTCACACGTGTATGCCAAATAGCATAGCACAAGAATGTTTCTCAAAATATAAACATTTGTGGGCATCTCCACTCTCCATGCTGATATATCTCGCAAGAGCAGCTGTCCAGGAGTTTACCATCTCTGTTTCTCTGAAGGGAATGTCATGTGATAGGATTGAGTGTCCACATTTTGCGCCAGATCTACTTTGACTGAGTGTCAAAGAAGATTTTACCCAGCAGCTCTGTTTATAATTCTTAATTCACTATAGCTACACTACAAACAGTCTTGTATCTATGGGTTGTTGCTGTGCTATTTGAAATAGCACAGCAACAACCCATAGATACAAGACTGTTTAAAGGCCTGCTATTCATATATTGTAGTGTGGTTGTTTTAGATTTTCAGCCTTGAATGCTTGATTCTTTGTTTTCCTTGGTGAGGCCGTTAGGAGGGCCATTATGATTCACTGCTCCTGAATGAAATGCTGGTGCTGGGAGTCTGGTGCAACGCACAGGTCCTGTGCCAACCTGGTGAGAGCAGGAGCAGACCTGGTGAGACGTAGGAGGGGTCTGGACAGGAGTCAACCCACAGAGCCTAGTCCTTCCATGTGCCAGAGTATGGTTCTCCCAGTCCCGGCAGAGTAGTTCTGGAGCGGTGGATTGTGTGGCCTTGGGTCTTTCCCTAGTGGACTGACCGAGAGTAGCTACTGGGACGTAAGTCGGGACTTGATCAACCCCGGCTGGGTCGCCTGAGTGAGGGGTGTGATGTTGCGAGACCCGAAGCCCCGGTGACCTTGGGATACATCACTGAGGATACGTCCCAGTTGCATCCATGCGATGTATCTTTAAGCCTTTAGTTTCTATTTATAGTGGCTCATAGGAATAGACTATGTGACAACCGGGTATAGTCCGGTGACCACCGGAGAGACGGGTGACAGCCGGAATGTAGACGGCACCCGGGTGAGCAGTATGGGTTAGCGCCCCAGCCTGTGTCCTCCGTGAGGAGGAAGCCCAAAAACCTTGGTGAGGCCGTTAGGAGGGCCATTATGATTCACTGCTCCTGAATGAAATGCTGGTGCTGGGAGTCTGGTGCAACGCACAGGTCCTGTGCCAACCTGGTGAGAGCAGGAGCAGACCTGGTGAGACGTAGGAGGGGTCTGGACAGGAGTCAACCCACAGAGCCTAGTCCTTCCATGTGCCAGAGTATGGTTCTCCCAGTCCCGGCAGAGTAGTTCTGGAGCGGTGGATTGTGTGGCCTTGGGTCTTTCCCTAGTGGACTGACCGAGAGTAGCTACTGGGACGTAAGTCGGGACTTGATCAACCCCGGCTGGGTCGCCTGAGTGAGGGGTGTGATGTTGCGAGACCCGAAGCCCCGGTGACCTTGGGATACATCACTGAGGATACGTCCCAGTTGCATCCATGCGATGTATCTTTAAGCCTCATGGCATGGCAACAGAGGAGAAAAGATTTTCCCAACAATAGCAATCAAAGTGAAATCATTTGCGCATGAAAAGACAATCCAAAGGTCGAAGGGAAATCCTGCACTCATTTTTTTCACTTTCTATACAAACAAGTACATGGTTGTGGTACTTAGACTTTACTTCGTTTTTCCAATAATAATAATAATATAAATAATACAATTATTATAATAATACAAATAAAATTAAAGATAATACTTCACTGCATATTATTTACCCAGCATCTCTAGCTAGTGGCTAATCTGTTGAGAACATCAAGGTCCCATTGCTACACAGTCACATGCCATGTGGATTCAAAACAGTCATAAACAGATCAGCTGCAGCACCGTGTATTTAGATGTTTAGGTTGTTATGTCAGTTAACCAAGGCAGAAAGGCAGTAGTGGAATACATTTTCAAAAGATTTTTTTATACATTTGAAAACTTGAAATGGATAACTAAATAATTAAAACACACTACATGGATGCACTATTGCACTTGTGGGACGTAACTATCCACAGTGATGTGTCCCAAGGTCATCAAGGTTTCAGGTGACCCAGCTGGGGGTGATCAAATCCTGACTTACATACAGTAAGTAGCTACCGTCGAAGAAAGACCAAGGCCACACAATCCACACACTCCTGCCCTCACCAGACCCAGGACCTGTGCATTGCATCAGTGCATCAGGGTCCAGGCACCACACACTAGGGAGTGAGTACTTAAATTGAGTCCTAAATTTCGTATTCCGAACTTTGACTTGTAAAATGGTGCATTTACAGTATGTAACGCCTTTAGCCAAGGCACTTACTATAGTGCACCACGTCCAGCCATTCACAGGCAAGATACTGTATACACAGTACCAATTTGGAGCAATTTGGGGTTCAGTGTCTTGCTCACTGACTCAGGGGAACCTTGATTCGAACTAGCGACTTTGCAGTATTACTACATTGCAGAATTGATACTCTTACTGAAGTTAAAAAAAGAGTACTTATTTCCAGCACTGTAGATAGGTAACCTTTATAGGTGTATCTTGCTGGGAGTTGACACACTTAAAAGAGTGTAAAATCTAAAAGTGGGTCAATGTGGGTCAATATTTACATTCTCCGTCCGAAAAACCTAAATATTAATTTTGTGACTCACGTGGACACTGAGGATTTTACTATGTGAAGTGTTACACTTGTGAATGATTGACTGGGGTCTATACCAGAAGCTCAAGCACCCTTTTCAGGCCATGACCCCTCAAAATAATCATGAACCGGGGACCGCCGATGTGATGAAAGATGTTTGTTGACTAACTTTTTTTCACTCATGAAAACTAAATGGAAACTACATAAAAATAAGCTATGATGACTAAAACCATGACTAAAATATATTGACAATTTTGTCAAATAAAAAGTAGTCTAGAGATCTAATATAGGTAAAAGAGACAAGTGATTTTACACTTGGTTCCACGCTGAAAATAGCAGATCTATAAGCTTGAGAAACACTGGTCTATTACTTAAAAACACTGTGGAATTCATTCTACTATCCGCATGATCACATGAAATATGTGATAGCTTCTAATCTCGCCAATGGCAAACACCACTTGCGGAATCTTCTAATGGCTTGTTTTATCCAATATCGTATTACCCACAGTGCAGCATTAGTCATGTCTCTGGGGTCCAGTGCTGCTTCATTGTGCATGCCCTGAAATAATCAGCAAAATGCAAAAACTTTCCACTGCCTCAATGAGTGAGACTGGTCGTTACTGTGTCATTCAGGCCAAGGAATAATTACCGGTGCCATTACATTTAGCACTCAGTCTTCATTGACAAACTTGTGGAATTGAATAATTGCAGGTGATTGTTTGCAGCTTACGTAACTGTAACTGACACATTCGTTTCACTTTGTCATCTTTATCAAGAATGTCGATTGCATGACTACACTCATCAAATACATTTGTAGTTTGTTAATCATACCTGTTCTGATTAAACAGTGTAACAAATTCATATACTAAGATAAAATAAGATATCCTAAACTGTCAGCTAAATCACTAGCTTATTGGAAATGTCAGCTAAATCACTGTCAAACTTCTCTTTCTTGGGGGTGTGTGCTTCCAATTCCAAAGGCATCTAGAAACATATTGATTGCAGAGCTTTAATATCTGAAAAACTCCCAATGCAAATAAACATTGAATGGAATCTGGATAATTTAATATTCCCAGTGTGATGTGCATGCAGACACAGGCTAAGTTCATAAGCGTTCAGGACCCCAAGAAAAGGGGCTCTTATGTGTGCATGTGTGTTACAAGTAAAAACATGGCATTTAGCCAAGCAGGTCCATCTCCTGGGACCAAACAAGCATATCCAGTGTCCAGGATGTGTGAGGATAGAAGAGCAAAACATAGTAGCTGGCGTGCAACTGGCCTGGTAAACATCACGGTTGTCACGTTGGCTACAGAGCCAACACAGGGGGGAAAAAAACAGGGCTGGGGGAGAGGGAGGGGAGACATCATCTGACCTGACTCAAGTATGAAGTTGGAGGCGGGGCTAACAAAAGGCCCACCTCTTCAGGGGGGGCTGTTCACACTATGGTGCCGCTGACCTTAGCTGTGTGATGGCCTTCATGAATCATGTCCACACCGAGGCTCATATTCACAGGCTGCAAGGAAATGAGCCAAGCCAGTATACAGCACAGTTCAAATTCTTTCGGGTCATCATGTACTGTATAAAAGCCCTTCAGTACTTTTCCATGAGGGGCTACGCTTCATTCACATTAACCATGGGGTCATATGCTAGCTATAGGACTCCTGCACTGTTTACTGAACATCATTAATGTTTAAATTGTGGGTCATGTTGATCTCAGTGGTCTTTAATACCAAGACGGAGTGGTGTGACGAAGTGTAGCCTTTGATTGAAACAACGTTGCAAAAAATACTGTGGACATGAATTGGATTGGCAATGACCACTAATACATAATGTTCGGCAATCATAGGCTGAGGGCCTTTTTTGCAGAAACATACCGGTATACTGCTTAGCAAGATTCTTGTTTTACCCAGACAAATTATTTGAAAGTAGAATATCCTAGGCCAATGTCCAGCCACAGCACTATAATAATATAAAACCTGCACAAAACGACCCAAATCTGGTGATTTAAAAAATGTGATTGAAAAAAAAATCACACCCATGTGAAGTGACTATACATCATACATCATCTAATGAAGATGAGATTCAATTTATTGTCAATGTTCAGGATGAACACAGTACAACAAATACAGCGATGAACTGAATTCATGTGATTGGTTGGTTAAATGTATATCATACCGGCATTTGGCAGACATTTGACCTCATTTCTCCTTTCATTGTTATATGCAAATATTCAGACATGTGACAAAAGCTCTATATAGGAGGGTCTAACCCCTCTCAAATATATATTTACTTGCATCATTTAAAGAAGCTGCCATTCTGTCAAGGATTTGAAACCCTAATCCTATATATGTGAGATCAAATGTCTACCTCAGTCATAGATTTCTTGACTAACACCACACCAGGTCTACATTTCTCAATGGAACAGTTTTGGGGGAGGCCAACCTCTCCAACCACTACATGTGATAGTAATAATGTATTAACATGTACTCTGTCATCATAATCTTGATTGTCATCATGGTATATCTATTGATTGGATGAAATTGGTGACCACCCTGAAAATAAGTGTGTTTATACAAGAGCTGGAGAGACCGGGACTCTTGTTACTGAACAAACACTTGGAAATTATTGAGAATATAAACCTGCAAATTTGTGTTACCTACACAACTTGTGTGCACAGCACTATTTTGTGAGTGACAAACAAATGGTAAATGATCACCATGCACTCCTACAGTAAAATGCACACAATGCATTAACAATAATAATCCTTACAATAAATCATGCACTTATTCTCATTAACCTAGTTACAGTATGTTGGATGCCCCATGTGACATAATTATCTTGCTGTTATGTTTTCTTGTGCATTGAAAGACAGGACCATAAAATGTAATGTAACCTTTTATAGGCTGTAAGCATTTCAGGCCAGTGCGTCAATGCGTCATTCAACGTTCAATCCTTTGGCCTCTTAACCGTGCAGTGCGAAAGACAAGAACAATCGGTCTAAAGTGCAAAATACCGCTTCTCTGAATGTCCCACACAAGTGACAAAAGCTTTAATTCATCAGGGATTCTCATTAGTATTGCACACAGCAGCGGAGGCCCTCAAATTCTCAATACCTCCATTAAACAGAGGGAGAGAAATGTCGCACAAACTTTAAGTAGGTCATTAGCACACTTCCAGAGTTTCACTGTCACCTGATGTGCACCATAAGCAACCAATGCACTATTTTATGCACTAGCTGCTCCTGAAAACGCACCTCAATATAATATTTTTTGCAATAACTCTTCTCTGTACATGTGTACTGTGGGTCTAGGTCTAATGAGGACCATCCTGTTTGGACAGTTTAGTTACATTGACGTTTAGATACATTGACAACCCATTGCAAATAAAATTACCCTCCTTTAGCACAATGGGAAGTCAAGAACAACATGCCACCATTATTGTTAATGTCTATTCATGAATTAAATTTATATTTTGCTATGAAAAGTAATTGAAGCAGGCTCATGGTGAAGATAATGTGAGATACTTCCTATTGGAACACTGTCAATGTTTTAATATTGTCCTACTGAAAGCCATAATGAGAAGCACGAGTCATGTTTTTTCACACTGGAAAACCATTCCCCTGCACAAGCCTGCATTGTGGTTGACAGACAGCACACACGGCTCCAGAAAATGCAGGGCCATAATCATTTTCACCAGGCCCAACAGTGTCAAAAAAAACTTCAAAGACTTCAAAACATTTTTTCATTTGTTTTATTGTCAAATAGACAAGGTATAACAATGCTTCCTTTAACAGGAATTTTAAATAGACAACACATTTTCCATTGAAACCTACAGTACCGTATAATTCACAAAAATGTAAACTGCTCAATGTTCTTTCCTCACATTTAAAAGGAGATAATTGTGCCTTGATAATTTTATTATTGCACCTTCTATGTTCAAAAGGTACAGAAACAAGTGGGTCGCGTTTACATTTGGGTGAACTATCTCTTTGACATCGTAGAAAGGCTTGCAATGAAAGGGAACGTATAAAAATAAAATAATCAAACACTAAAAATGTCTAAACACCCAACTCCTATACAGTTGTGATCTTGCCCAAGTGCAATAAAGAAAAATAAAAAAAAAACAGATCATTCAAAAACATTTCCATATGGCAAATAAAGGCGTCTTTAGTGTGAGATGGGTCACACACACCTTGAAAGCAGCTTCTTTACTAGACATCCATTCACCACCAGAAACGTCTCATACTTGTGAACACTGCACCATACACTTCCTAGCTACATACAAGAACCCCTAAGACATGCCCCATCACTCTCCAATTCAAGCCGCGAGTAGTTTTCTTTTGCTCAAGACATTGGATTATCTGGAAACGCATAAACGCATCATAAAAGTGCCTAGTCAGTGTGGAGTCTTTAACAAAACTGTACCAACAGTAACCGCTATAAAATCCTCATTTTACAAAAATGACCAACCAGTCTCATTTTTATTTTGTCGCTAAAAAACAAAATAACCTGCTGTGCTGTAGAGAATAAACCAATCGCAGAATGGACTGCGTCACGTGTGAATTTGTGGCCGACCTTGACGCGAACCCTGCTCATAACGTTATAAAGTGAATCAGATTTCCCAACTGAGGAGACTGGATACAAATAGTATTGTATAATAAAAGAGTAAATGTAGAAAATTGTGACGCCGGCAAAGCGCAGTTTACATTCACAGTAGAAGTGCATCGAACCATTAGAAACCATCCCAACGCTGCAACGTTTAGCACTCCTCTACTACGGTACCAGCCGAAGCAGAGGAATAGAGTTTTTTCTTGACGAGCCGGAATCCCGGACTGAGTTTGAGCACATGCTTGAAGCCAGGCGAGAAGCAGGTGCCCATGAACAGGAACTCGCGGAGGCTGGGCCAGGCGCTGCCGTCCTGCTTGAAGACCAGAGTCAGCTCGAAGGTCGGCACGACGCTCGCGTCGTACACGATGCGCTCCAACCGCCTGCAGCCCTTCTCGCACTCCAGGTTCACGTAGAGGATGCACCCGCGCAGGCCGCACGGCTCGCTGAAGGCCAGGCGCAGGACGTCGCGGGCTATCCTCCGGGTTAGCTTCTCCGGCACCAGCACAGAAGAGCAGTTCAGCGTGGTCTTCTTGGCGCGCGACAGGCAGTTCTCAAACATTTTAGCCAGCTGCTGACACGTCCGGTCTTCGTTGAGGTCCACGTTCAAATGAGACTCGGCCAAACAGCGATCCCAGAAATCCAGCTCTATTTAAACAATAAAAAAGATTGAGGAGACCATGTGTCAAGATCGTAACTTTATTTGTACCGGTAGATAGTAAGGGAGATTATTCGGCAAACACATCAGTATTGGACGATTCTATTCTTATTTTTTGATGAAGTCGAATCAATCATCGGTCCGATTGTCTTTACAGATACAAGCCCTTGATATGGATATTGGCCAAAATGTCTCATTGACTCATAGATGTTAAGAAAATGCAAGGCCAATTTTCGGAAGTTTGTAGTTGAGACCCACTATGATACCGATTAAACATTTAACTCAACGGTACCGCGACGATCATTTGGTTCTTGTGAAATCTTCCAAGTGAAAGTTTAGGCCACTCCGTCAGTCTTTGTAGTTATTGATTGAAAAGAATGTCCTTTGACAATAAACGCAACTTGAATAACCAAGACAATTCACACAAAGACTGGCTTAGGAGCACCGTGAGTTAATGGGCCTCTGGGTAATAAGAGTTGATACAACATGACAAGATCATAATAAGAGAGGGAGAGAAAAACAAACATCTAGAGCATTTGAATAAAAACAGCTATTATACACTCGACACAAAGCACCAATTCAAGTTGTTGGAAGCCAAAGGGAGTGATTGTATTGGGTATAGGTAGTACTATTCCACCGTTTTGCACACTGAAAGATGACTTCATCCTTTGTTGACTTCATCATCCCTCCCTCCCTCCTTCCCTGTGCTGCAGCCATGCAGAGATGTGGCCAGGGTGACCAGATGGTCCCCTTTTCGTGGGACAGTCCCTCATTTCATATACGGGCATCAGTGTTCAAATAGTTGGTTTTCCAATCTGTTCATTCAATGCTTGACTTGACTTGACTGCTGGATTTTTTTTTAATTTGCGCGAGCAGAGCACAAGTACTGTGATACTGTGAGTATTATCTCCTGGTGTCTGGAGTACTCGCCCTCTACTCACTCACTCTGATTGACATGGCCTACCTGTGTGCAATACGCAAGTTGGTACATGTCAGAGTGCAATTCTTTTTTAAGTCATAACATGAGAAATATCCTCCTTTAGGCTATAGGTCGACTCGATCAGTCTGATTGACATGGCCTGCTTGTGTGCAATACGCAAGTTGGCACTTGTCAGAGTGCAGTTCTACTTCTAGTTTAGGTCATAACATGAGAAATATTCTCCTACAGGCTATAGGTTGAGCAACACTGAAGAAGACAGACTACATTTCCTCTCTCACTCCACAGGTATATCTTGCAAGTTCTGTCCTATCAAAAATAACAGTATGTCAGTAGGTCAGCTATTTTTGGTATATTTCAGTGGTTTTCAACTAGTGGTTCGGGGACCACCAGTGGTCCCTGAGAGGATTCCAGGTGGTTCCCAGCTAAATGATGGACAGCTGGTAGCCAAATGGACGCTTATAGATCTGCAACTCCTGACCTCTCAAGAGTTAAATTATATTTAAACATCTGAATTAGGCTACTTAAATTTTCAAGAATCTACACATTTAGAAAATGTAGAAGAGTTGTTATTTTGACCAAGATTTTGCCAGTTACAGTACATCTCCTAAATTGTGGACCAAAACTTGAAAAGCCTTAGTTTTGGGTCAGAAAGACAAGTCAACATCAAAGGTTGAAAAACACTCACATTTGATTTTTTTTTTAATTTGACATAAAGATATGAATAATTTGCCAACCCCATTTGCCCACTTGTCTGTCCCGCATATGCAATACTTCTGTCCCTCAAAAATGCACAGTTTGGATCTGGTCACCCTAGATGTGGGATAAACAACCAAGTGAACAACTGGAAGTGTCCACTAGCAGCACCAGTAGCAGGACAACAATGCACACATGCACACATCACACACCTTTATCAATGCAGGCCGTGTCGTGGTGATACCTCCGCTCAGACACGTCCGAGATGCACGACTCGCCGTTTTTGCTCTTTAATGTGCTCGTTGCGACCATGTTGAATACAAAGTGTTGCTTTCTTTTAGAGATGGAGTTTGTTGTTGCTCGTCGTTTACAGCTTCGTTGCCTGCAAAGTGGCGTGAGAGTAACAACAGCCTTCAGTAAATATATTCATTCACCCGTTTTAAAACTAGGCAAAATTAGTCTAGTCAATTACTAATAATAAACTAGTTCTACGATATTATAGCTAAACAAGTGAGCAACTCAGAAAAGCTCAACGTTTCGATCAAGCTCAGATAAAAAACAAATGGATATTACAGGGGCAAGACAGTCAATGCGCTTACCTTAATATGTTCTTTGGCTTTAAAATAAAATAACTTAAACTGTATTTTTAAATAAGTTAACACATTCAGATAGTCGGACTGGCAGACACTCACACACCACCATCCACCAACACTGCATTCACACTCACACACTGCCTGCAGCGGCCGCTGGCTGGACTCGGCAATATTTATACACTCTGGTCCCGTCAGCTGATCTGGCGCTTTGGCCAATCAGCGTCCGCCCTCTGCTCCGCCAGCATTTTTTTTTACCAGAGACTTCTGGATTCTACCAAGCAACCCGGTCATTGATCGCTTTGATTGGCTGTCGGATGCTGTCTGACTAAAAATTGACCAATAGTTCGAGGATTCGGTTTGTTGTTGTTGTAAAATGATAATTAGTGTAAAGAAAACAAAAGAAATATCCTATTTATGTGCTTTCTTACAAAATAACTGTAAGGAGGGAGAGAGAGAGAAAAAAACTAAATTACCTACTGTTCATTTGTAGAAAATGTAGCCTATTAGGCCTAGGTAACATTTGGTGTCATAGAGCATAGACAGATATTTAGATATTTTTATTTAAATATCTATTTTATTTAGATATTTAGCAGAACTCATCAGGACTACTATATGGGCTTAACATTAAAATGTTTCAATCACATCAATCCCTGAGGCTGTCATCTTGATGTATATGGTGGCCTGTGGCTGCATACATCTACATGACTGTGTATTCACGACATGCACATGACAGTACACATGCACATACATGTACAGAGGGACAGATGTTCAGTTCCACATTCACTCTTGTCATAACACATTCCCTTGTGCCACCATTACTCTGTTGGCTGATGATGGTAATGGAAACCAGTAGACTCGTGAGCTTGCTTTCTTTGGGTCACATGTGCAGAACTAGATATGCCTAAGAAGAGTCAGACCATTCAGGCAGTGCACTGCTATCATGCAAGCAAAAGTAAAAGCTACAGCTAAAATGATGAAGGCAAACAACAACTAACAAACAGTATAACTGTATACACCGAGAATGAAGATCACAAACCGTGAAATGATTTTGACAAAGCTTTTCTTTGGCTGTTTTGTCCAGGATGTTAAATCCAGAGTCAGTGAGTTTGGTGTCCAGTTGCTTTGGCCTTGCCAAAGCCACAGAATTCAATCCAATTTTATCTTGGTTAGGGAATGCGGTAAAAGATAATCTTTCTAGCCTTAACATCACTTTAATTTCATTCTCCATAATCATTATCAAGCATTGCTTTGGGCCAGAGTTTAGTGACATTGTCAATCCACTATCGATCCATGTCCGGAAATTGAAGGCTGTGATAATCATACTGTTTTATCATTGAAAAGCTTGTTCTGAGGCAAACGTTTTGGGATTCAGTATATCAACAACTTATAACCGGGGTCCCCACTTGTTCCTCCTATTTTCCCTTTACAACTATAATCCCTTTCTGGAGAATAGCTGATTTACAAGCTCACAACACTTCTAAACTTGCAGCTTTTTATAATATTGCATATTCTGGGCCTATTTTACTGCATTTGAAATTCAGTATGTGGTCAGAAAAGTACTTGCACGATGTGGAGTTCTCCATATTTGGCTTAGTGCCATATTTGTGTGATGCATGCACAGACAAACAGACATTTCTGCCTGGCAGAATAGTAATTGAGCTAACTTCATTCGTAATTATTTAGAATAATTTAGATATTTGTTTATTGGGGTTTGTTATGGTCCATAGCCTACGCCTTTATTGCTTATGTGCAGTTCCTTTCTCTGCTGTTTGCTGTGAACACTGTTCACTTATATAGAGTTTTGTGTCAGGAATGGTCAGACATACAGCAAATGTGGAGTGTGTGACGCACGTGCGCGCGCGCACACACACACACACACACACACACACACACACACACACACACACACACACACACACACACACACACACACACACACACACACACACGTCACAAACACAGACTGCCTGGCTTACATAGTATTCTCAGTCACTGTGTTCCCAATAATGCTGTTTGTCTCTGAATGATCTGATTCACTTCAAAGGTTGAATAGAGCTCACATTTGGATCATGTGGAGTTTGTTAATACAAGCATTTGAAATTGTGTCTATAGTCCCCATTTATTCATATCACCTTGTCATTACACAGTGTCCAATTGGGCATTTATAGAACACTGAGGATTTTCATTGTAGACTGGGCTCTCATTTCATTGGAATAAAAAAGTTGCCAATACCTGCATGAGCCTGTGCAACATGCAGCAGCACTATAGAACTTAAATCTCACTCAGACAATGAAGTTGCTCCATCTGCCAACTCCTGTTTCTGTAGAAGGCAAAAAACAAAACTCAGGGGCCTCACATTACTAATCCAGCACAGTTTAGTTTGACCTGGGGTTACTCTCACCCCTCCACCCGATGGAATTTAACCAGAGACTAGGCCTGCATATTTTTTGCTGAGTTGCATTTCTCTAACTGTCTAACAGAACACTTGATGGCACATGCACAGTACAGTGCTTTAAATGTTGCACGTGTTTCTAAATGTTGCCGTGTTCAAGTAAAAGTCAGCGTGGTTAAATGGAAACATGACAATCCAAATGGACAGTAAAACCAGTAGTAATGCAGTTGCAGCCAGTATATCATAAAGCGAGTACAGATCAGTGTTGAAGAAGAATCGGCACGCTTATGGAATAATACAGTAGTAGCGATAATACAGTAAAGGTCCTGCAATCAAAATACACTTGCGTAAAAGTACAAAAGTATTATACCAGTAGTATAACAAATACAAAAAGTGGCACTCATGAAGTAATCATACCACATAACGAGTTGTAGCCAATTTGATGATTAATTGATTTATTAATTGCCAATCTGGGGATGGGTGGGGCCAGGCCTAACCAGGCACAGCCTACTTTGCCATGTCACACCCTGCACAGCAGGAAGGGAATCAGGCTAGAGGGCAGAGGGAAGCCACACAGTTTTTCAACCGTGTGTGTTTGTGTATTGTTTGTTTGTTTATTTTGAGTTCTATTCGGTTTATTTTTCAACACCAGTTTTGTTTAATTTACAGCCAAACATCCGGTCTTTTGTTATGCCCTTACATGCAACCCCAAAATAAACCTTTTAAATGCATTCAATGAGAGGACCTGAGTTTATGATCACCACCACGCGTTGGAAAGAGCTTCACATTCCTTTTCCCTCACTGGCATCTTTTAGTTTTTTCGGTTGCCTTTACATTTAAGTTGAAAAACTTGCTTCCAAACAAGATTGAAGACGGATGGACATTGGACACAGAAGGACAGGCCTCCATTCTTTCCTGTTTTTGCCAGTTCAACCCACAGTACAACAGCCTGCAGTGGACAAGCAGATCAAACATCAAAGTGGTGAGATTGATTAATGAATGAAATAAGTTGCAGAAGTGATTGGCCTTCATGCAGCGGGATACAGGAAAATCCCACTGATCATTCTAAATAAAGCCTCCACTATATAAACAAAGATGAGTAAAGTGGGAAATCAGGAAATGAACATGGAAATGAATGCAGCTGTCAATCAAACTGAAATGGAGAATGAACTTGGAAAAAGGCCAGTTAAACTCACACACAAAGCTCTGGAAGGAAAAATCATGTCATTACAAAAGGAAAGGAATTCTGGATTGAAGCAACTGTGCAAAATGGCCAAGGAAATGGATCAAATGATGGCTTCAAATGGAAATGTTTCTGACATGCAAAGTAAACATGAAATGTTGTGGAAAATGTGTGGGGAAACTGCAAGGTTACATGAATCTTTAAAACCTTTATTGCCTGAGGATGAAATGTTCAAACAAACGGAGTGGTTTCAAAGTCACATGCACAATGTTAATGTGATAATTGACAAAGTGGAAAAATGGGTGATTGCAAGCAGGGAGCAAGGCACACCCACACTGGAGGATGAGGGTGATGATGAAATCAATGATGTGTCCAATGACAATGAGGTTCTGAATGGTCAAAATGGTACTGAGTCAAATCATGCAAATGAGTTTGTGCATAAACATGGTTCAAATCATAATGTTGTGACAAATGGAAATGATGTTCTCGAACACAATGGGTCAAATAATGTTGTGACAATTGGAAATGTTGTTCTGGAACACAATGGGTCAAATAATGCTGTGACAAATGGAAATGAGGTTCTGGAACACAATGGGTCAAATAATGCTATGACAAATGGAAATGAGGATGTGGATACTATTGATCCAAATGACAGTGTTTCAAATACTGGTGTAAAATCAAATGTGTCACGTGGGAGCTCTAGACATTCTAGGTCTTCAACTGCCTCGGCCTGCATCAAAGCAGAGGCTGAAAGGGCTGCACTCCTGGCTATGGAGGCTGCTCTAAAGGAAAGACATGAGCTGGAAGCTCAGGAGGAACAATTAAGGAAAAGGAAGGAATTGCTTGATGTGCAAAGTCAAATTGCTGCTCAGACAGCCAAAGTCACTGTCCTCAGGACCAGAGGGTCTGACATTGGGAGCAAAGTCTCTGATGGAATGAACTCATATGTGTCAAAACAAAGGTCTGCTCTCAATCCCTCTGCTGTGCAATTTGTTTCAAAATCTGCAAGTCTTCATGTTAATCATCCACCAAGAGGAGATAAAACTGCTATTTCAATGGAAGAACAGTCAATGGATTCACACCAACAATACAGATTTCCTCCACCAGGAGGCATCAAAGCTGCAAAACCTCAGTCACAGCAGAGCCCATATAACCAGTACAATGCACAAACAGGAGCTGCTAGGGTTGCCATGTCTGTACAATCTAAGCAAAAGGTCCCATACAACCAGTTCAATACTACAGGAACAGGAACACGGCCCAAGGAAACCACTTACCAAGGAACCAGAACAAACCCATATGCTCCGAATCTCAACCCAAGCATGCCTCAAATGTCTTTGTCATATCCCACTGCATATGCATCACAGCAATGTAACCAAATTAATGAGAACCAAGCCAGGATGCCACAGCACACTGTGTGTCCACCACAGCCGTCTAACTTTAACAGTGGGGACCAAGGCAATATTTTCACTATAATGCAAAAGCAAAATGACATTACAGCATTACTTGTACAACAACAATCTTCACTAACACTACCCCCCAGAGACATACCAATCTTTGATGGAAACCCTCTTGAGTACAACACATTCATACGGGCATTTGAACATGGAGTTGAAGGAAAAGCTGCTAGCAATGTGGACTGCTTATACTACCTGGAGCAGTATACTCGAGGGCAACCTAAAGAGCTGGTGAAAAGCTGTCAACACATGCCATCTGACACGGGGTATCAAAAGGCCAGGATGCTTTTGCAGGAACGCTTTGGAAATGAGCAAAAAATAGCTGCTGCATATATGGAAAAGGCCCTTGGATGGGCACCTATGAAATCAGAAGACATCAAAGCTTTACAAGCATTTTCATTATTCCTACGCATCTGCTGTAATGCTATGGAGGACATCAGCTACATGTCAGAAATGAATATGCCATCAAACATACGTGCAATAATCATGAAGTTACCATACAAACTGAGAGAAAAATGGAGAAACATTGCTTTTGACCATCAGGAGAAACATCACCGTCCAGCAGGTTTTGGTGATGTTGTCAATTTCATTGAAAGACAAGTATGTATTGCTTCTGATCCACTATATGGGGACATTCAAGACCCAGCTGCATCTCTGTCAAAACCCAAGTATGGAAATAATAAAGCATCACAGGGCTGCACAAAGAAAGGAAGCAGTTTCGCCACATCTGTGGCATCTGTTAACTCTGAAAAGCAAAAAGAAAATGACTTACCTGTTAAACCAGCCAAAGGAACATGTCTGCTGTGTGAAGAGGGCCACAGACTGGAAGTGTGCCCCCAGATGGAGAAAAAGCAGCATAGAGATAAAATCGACTTTCTAAAAAAGAAAGGTGCTTGTTTTGGGTGCTTATCTGTTGGGCACATGAGCTCACAGTGCCGCAGTAGGCTGTCTTGCAAAGTGTGTAAGCTGAAACACCCTACTATTCTCCATATTCATGAAAAGGGATGGAAAGAAATGAAATTAAAGGACACACAAGAAGAAACTGGAATAAGTCAAGCTACTGCCCCTCAGACATGTGGCCATATAGGGGCCGGAGCACAGGATTGCATCTTGTCTATTGTACCTGTAAAGATCAAGGCAAAGAAAGGCAGCACAATTATAGAGACTTATGCATTCCTAGATCCTGGCAGCTCTTCAACTTTCTGCTCTGAGCAACTAATGAAGAAGTTGAAGGTGAGAGGAAGGAGCACAAGATTCCTAATGAAAACAATGAATAAAGAATGCTTTGTCAGCAGTCACATCATCTCAGGGCTAGAGGTCGCTGCACTCAATGATGACACCTATATTGAGTTGCCTGATGTGTACACACAAGGAAAGATGCCTGTGACTCGTGACAACATCCCAAGACAGGAGGACTTGTATGCATGGCCATATTTGAACTCTGTGGAAATTCCTGCTATTGATGCTGATGTGGAGCTGTTAATTGGCACTAATTCTCCAGAAGCGATGGAGCCATGGGAAGTGATAAACAGCAGGGGTAAAGGGCCTTATGCTGTTAAAACCCTACTGGGCTGGGTTGTCAATGGACCATTGAGAGGAGGCAATGAAAGTGGGATTAGCTGCGCTACTATTACAGTCAACCGCATCTCCATTACTCAAATAGAGGAATTGCTAGTAAAGCAATACAATCATGACTTTAATGAGAAATCAGCAGACAAGCCAGAAATGTCCATAGAAGATCTGAAGTTCATGCAGATTGCCAACACGTCAGCTGAGCTAAAAAATGGACATTACTGCCTGCAGCTGCCTTTTAGAGAGGACAATGTCATCATGCCCAACAACCGCCATCTTGCTGAGCAAAGGGTCCTCTGTCTAAAAAGGAAGTTGGAGAAAAATCCTACCTTTAAAGAAGAATATACTAACTTTCTCAGTGATGTCATACACAGCGGCTATGCAGAGAGAGTGCCAGAGCATCAGTTGGCAGGAAAAGAAGGAAAGGTGTGGTACATCCCACATCATGGGGTGTACCACCCTAAAAAGAAAACCCTGAGAGTGGTGTTTGACTGCGCAGCAAGCTACAAAGGAGTGTCACTCAACACTAAGCTACTCCAGGGACCCGACATGACAAACTCCCTGCTCGGAGTTCTAACAAGGTTTCGACTCAACCCTGTAGCAGTGATGGCTGACATAAAAGCTATGTATCATCAAGTGCAAGTGAAAAAACAGGATGTGGATTTTCTTCGCTTCCTATGGTGGCCAAGAGGTGATCTGACACAGCCACTCACAGAATACAGAATGACTGTCCATCTGTTTGGTGCCATATCATCACCCAGCTGTGCCAACTTTGCCCTTAGAAAGACAGCTGAAGACAACAAAGCGGAATTCCCTGTGCATGTAACTGACACCATCAGGCATAACTTCTACATGGACGACTGTTTGAAGTCGGTGTGTTCAGAGTCACAAGCTATATCTTTGGTTACAGACCTGACAGCTGTTTGCCAGTTGGGAGGATTCCAGCTGTTGAAATGGATGAGCAACAACAGGTCTGTGTTGGAAGCCATTGATGTGGAAAAAAGGGCCAAGGAAGTGAAAGAACTGGACTTCGACAGGGACAGCCTTCCGGTCGAGCGAACCCTGGGACTGCAGTGGTGTGCAGAAACGGACACTTTCAGGTTCAGGATGTCAGTCCAAGACAGACCATTCACAAGGCGAGGTCTCTTGTCAGTTGTGAGCTCGGTCTACGACCCCATTGGATTTTTAGCACCCTTCACCTTACCTGCCAAAATGATGCTGCAAAATCTCTGTAAGATGAGCTACAGTTGGGACGAGCACATTCCCCAAAAATACCAGCTGCAGTGGGTGGGGTGGCTAGAAGACCTGGAGAGACTCTGCACCTTCAGTGTGCCCAGATGTTTTCAACCAAAAGGTTTTGGACAGCTCCTAAGTGCCAGACTACATCACTTCTCTGACGCCAGCGAGAACGGCTACGGCACAGTGTCATACTTGAGGCTGCAGAGTGATGACAAAAAGATCCATTTATCTTTTGTTTTAGGAAAGGCACGAGTTGCTCCATTAAAGACTGTGACAATACCAAGGATGGAACTAACGGCTGCTGTGCTGGCGGTGAGAGTTGACAGGCTGCTGAAATCAGAATTACACCTGGAGCTAGAAAACTCAACCTTCTGGACAGACAGCACAACAGTGTTAAAGTACATCAGGAATGAGACAAAGCGTTTTCATACCTTTGTTGCCAATAGGATCGCTGCTATAAGAGAAGCCACAGACATCTCACAGTGGAGGTATGTTGACACAAAACGCAACCCAGCTGACGAGGCCTCCCGTGGGGTGAGAGTTGAACACCTTCTCACATGCAGCAGATGGATTCAGGGCCCAGACTTTCTGTCTAAGAGTGAAGTGGACTGGCCTCTTAACATCTTGGATTCAACTTCCATCAGCAGTGATGACCCAGAGGTCAGAGGAGAGGTCGCAGTTAATGCTGTCATTGTCACTGATGCACCAAATGCAACAAATCAACTGATAACTTACTTCTCCTCGTGGAAAAGGCTTAAGACCTCTGTTGCGTGGTTTCTCCAGCTGAGGAAGGTGCTGCAGTTGTTGAGTCAAAAAAGGAAAGAAATACATGCTTCTCTGTCCAGCAGTGGACTTGACCCAACTCAGCAAAAGAACAAAGTGAATGAGGACATGAAGAGCTTCAGAGCCACAATGAGTGGTCACACCTTGTGCCCTGAAGATATTGACACGGCAGAAAGCGCCATCATTCAGTACTGTCAAATGGACAAGTTTTGTGAGGAAATCACTGCTTTAAAAGGAGGAACATCTGGAGTGAAGAAAAGCAGCCACATTTATAAACTTGATCCAGTGCTGAAAGAAGGGCTATTGAGAGTGGGAGGAAGGCTTAGCAAAGGAGCGATGCCTGATGACATAAAACATCCAGTCATTCTTGCTAAGGACCAACACATCACCACTCTCATCTTACGCCACATACATGAACAACTAGGACACTGTGGAAGAAATCACCTGCTTTCCAGACTTCGCAGACAGTACTGGGTCACCAGAGCAAATGCTGCTGCCAGAAAGGTACTCACCTCCTGTGTTGTCTGCAGACGAAATAGGGGAAAGCTGGGTGAACAAATGATGGCAGACTTGCCGAAGGAAAGACTGCAAGCTGATCTTCCACCATTCACGAATGTGGGCATTGACTATTTTGGACCGTTTGAGGTGAAGAGAGGCCGCGGTCTCATTAAACGCTATGGAGTCATCTTCACCTGCATGGCCAGTCGGGCAGTCCATCTGGAAATGGCCTATTCACTGGACACCACTTCCTGTATTAATGCAATACGCAGGTTCATTTCCAGAAGAGGTCAAGTGTCACACATAAAATCTGACAACGGAACTAACTTTGTTGGAGCGGAACGTGAGCTGAGAGAAGCTCTATCTCAACTGAACCAGGAAAAAATCTCAAAGTCATTACTCACCTCTGGAGTGAAATGGAGCTTCAATACTCCAGCCGCATCACATCATGGAGGAGTGTGGGAAAGGGTTATTCGCATGGTCAGGAAGGTGTTGAACTCTATTCTCCATCAGCAACATCTGGATGATGAAGGACTACAAACACTCCTGTGTGAAGTAGAAGCCATATTAAATGACCGTCCCATCACAAAACCCTCAGAGGATCCAAATGATCTCGAACCACTGACCCCAAATCACATTCTCTTGTTGAAAGGCAAACCCTCTCTACCACCTGGGCTTTTCAACAAAAGTGACTGCTACTCCAAACGTCGATGGAGGCAAGTTCAATTCCTCGCCAATCTCTTTTGGCACAGATGGATGCGGGAGTACGTACCACTGTTGCAGGAGAGACAACGGTGGCCAAAGGACAAGAGGAACTTCACTACAGGAGACGTCGTCATGGTAGCGGACTCTAACGCGCCTCGTGGATCCTGGCTGTTGGGCAAGGTACTGCAGACCTTTCCCGACAGACGTGGACTTGTGCGATCGGTGAAAGTCCGGACCAAGTACAGCACCCTGGAGCGACCGATCACGAAGATTTGTCTTCTTCTGGAAGCTGAATAGACTGAAACCCATTCTCTATTACTGGGGCTGCCAGCCCTATTGGATTACCTGAACACTGTGAACACACACACACACACACGAAGACAACGAACTACATGAACTTTGAGAAGACTGATGTGGACTATTTTTTATTTGGCTACAATGACTTATGTATGTTGAATTGTTATGTTATCATACAGTAACAATTAGGGGCCGGAGTGTTGTAGCCAATTTGATGATTAATTGATTTATTAATTGCCAATCTGGGGATGGGTGGGGCCAGGCCTAACCAGGCACAGCCTACTTTGCCATGTCACACCCTGCACAGCAGGAAGGGAATCAGGCTAGAGGGCAGAGGGAAGCCACACAGTTTTTCAACCGTGTGTGTTTGTGTATTGTTTGTTTGTTTATTTTGAGTTCTATTCGGTTTATTTTTCAACACCAGTTTTGTTTAATTTACAGCCAAACATCCGGTCCTTTGTTATGCCCTTACATGCAACCCCAAAATAAACCTTTTAAATGCATTCAATGAGAGGACCTGAGTTTATGATCACCACCACGCGTTGGAAAGAGCTTCACATTTCTATTCCCTCACTGGCATCTTTTAGTTTTTTCGGTTGCCTTTACATAACGGTTTGGCCGATATTTGCTGTTATCGGTCAATACTGGTATCAGCAAATGAAATTGACATTAACCAATGGCAGTAGCTGATGTTTATCTGTTGTTGATAAACACACATTTTCCAGTAACTATATTAATATGTTGGTTATCTGTAGTGTAGATTCTGAACATTTATTTCTTGTATTGAAGATGTATAGTTTCTCTGGCACAAAAGGAGGAAGTAAAAACAACAACAACAACTACGTTGTAAATAGGTATATCAATATCGGTATTGACATTGGCTATTGGTTAAACTGTTGTTTTAAACATCGTATCTGCCAGGAATTTCCACATCGGTGCATCCCTAATTTGAATTACTCAAATACAGTACAAGTACTTTACTCATACGGTACAGTACTTGTAGGCTTAGGGTAAATGTACTTTGTTACTTACCACTACTGCATAGCCTAAAGCGATCTTCTGCAGCCCCAACCCCAATACAGGAACTGTACAGTTAGCTCATGAAGCCAAGGTGAAGTGAAGTGTAGGCCACTGGAGAAATGGTTCATTCTACAATAGGAGCCTATTATGAATCATGAACACCAATGAGGATGTTGCACGCTATAATGTTGCAGCAATAACTTGGCACCACCTTGCCTGTAACTTAGTCCAGACCACAGCTGGCAGTGGGTTATACTTGAGTACAGGTGGCACTTTGCCAAAGCTGTCTGTCTCATTCATGGGAAGCAGCCTGCGATTATATCTGTCGCCCCATATCACACGTCTCCCAAAGGCCTTGGAAAGAGATACGCTGTTTATGAATCGCAAATCTAGGCCACCTAGCTCTGGTCCATAATCCAACTGCTTCAGTAGAGCTTTGCTGCTTCTTGCATTGAATGAATGAATGAATGAATGAATGAATGAATGAATGAATGAATGAATGAATGAATGAATGAATGAATGAATGAATGAATGAATGAATGAATGAATGAATGAATGAATGGGCAGCTACATGGACCAGAGCTGGTAGGTCAGCACATGCAATGAACACAATCCACCTCCACAAAATCCATTTTTTATGGATCTTTTATGGTGTTTGCATGTGCCCAGTGTTGAAGTGGGACTTTTAGAAGTGCTAGGCCTACGTCCCATAAGTGCAGGCACACATGCACACGCATTTGCATGTACGACATATGCATGCAAACACACACGGGTACAATATTAAAACATACAAACATGTACAAGCCTAATTAGAAACAGCGTTTACACTGCTTAATTGTATCCATAAAATTACATGACAAGCCAAAAAACATATTATTGCCCATGAATATATTTTAGATGTGAGAGAAGTGGAGGGACTGCACATCCCTGTGCCACCACGTCCACTACTCCCCTGCATACGTCCATCCACAATTTGCCTGGTCTAGTTATTAGTGGACACGAAAGCAGTTCTCAGAGTGTCCTGCTGTATCTCAGTGCAATGTTTTTTATTACAGATGCATTACTTTCTGGGCCAGCCTAAACCAAGCAACCTAAACAATTTCATTAAATCTGGTCTATAATAATTTAAATTCTTATACATGTACTGGCCACTGAATCACATTTGCTACCATGATTCAGACTAACAATTAGCACCCCCCAGTGGTGAGAAATTGAACTGAAAATTTTCACAATGATGACCCATGGTCATGCTATTCTATCTACTGTAAATTAAAGGGACATTAATTAAATTTATGAACAGTTGTGATAACTAGGGGTCACACAAAAAGTCTTGAAGATTTTGGAATGATCAAATCTGTGTAATAATATTGAACATCGCATCCCACCCTAAGAGCAATATAAAACTGCACTTTTGAATACTCCACACCATGTGGCATTAGATAGAAACAAATTGAGCAACAACCATGTTCAGTGATTTAATAGTGTATGAGTGATTGTGCATTTGAAAATGGTAACAAAAAAAATCTACCAGTCACACCTATACACAGCACAACAGTATATGTCACATTTCTTAAAAAAAGAAAAAAGAAAGAAAAAGTGTGTGTGTGTGTGCGTGTGTGTGTGTGTGTGTGTGTGTGTGTGTGTGTGTGTGTGTGTGTGTGTGTGTGTGTGTGTGTGTGTGTGTGTGTGTGTGTGTGTGTGTGTGTGTGTGTGTGTAAAAAAATATATTTCCAATAAGTTTGGTTTGAGATGGCATTATACTGTATACATGAAATGTAGCTAATCCTTTCGCAATATACAGTACAGGCTACGGAACGGAAAGTTATGAAAAAGTTGGAAAAAAAGACAAAAGTGGTTCCTACATACATTCCTCTGCATCAGTGTTCATGTTCATAGTGAATGTAGTATCCCAGTTAAATATTTTTGGTTAAAAATGATAGAGAAAAAGAACAAATCAATCAGTGCATATACAGAACTAAATCCATAACCATTTGAATATCTGCAACTCTGTTGGTGATGGCAGTCTGTGGCAATTAAGACAAGACTGTTGGATTAAACATGATTTACATTATAGGAGCAGCAGGGAATAGTAGCTAAAAGGCTTTCTTTCAAAGACAAACAAGTAAAACAAATCATTTAGAAACCAAAGAGAAAAACATATACTCCTGTGAGGGTCTATCATGTCCCTCTTGTGGTAAAGCTTGGCTACTGCGGATATCAAAACAACAACATGAATGGCCATATAATCTAACAATTTTGATAATAATAATAAAAAAAATGCGATATTAACATGAGAATGACTAATTACATCACACTGAAATAAGTTTGCTGATCTGGAACAGAGTTCACTGTACAAGAAATCAGAGAATATGTAGAAATTCAGGAATTCTAAACAAAGTTAGTCTTGTTCAGTGTATTGGAACAAACGGGGCGTGTATACAATATAGATCTCACGTATCAAGTCTTGGCTCACAGGATAAAACAAAATACAAAAGAATAAGACATGATAGTCCATTTCTACAGTAATTGTCCATTTCAACTGATCAGATCTAACGCTGTAATATTTTACATATAAGGGATTTATTTATAAACCTATTTTCCTTTCCAACATCTCAATAAACAACATTGTTTGCCTCACTGCTCTCTTATCCTAAAATGTTGGATATTTACAATAGACCATTAGGTAAGCCCCGCCCTCTTGTCCACCCTAAGACACTTTCCAGCTGGGCTCATTCATTCCAATGTAAATATCATGGACATTACACAATAAATACTGGTTCATTTTTGGAACCAGACCTTTCAAATCTCTTCCAAATCCATCAACAAAGCATGCCCTATGCAGTGGAAAAATGTCTGTGTGGCATTTATTTTTTATAGGAAAGCTATTGGTGGAGAGGTTTGTCTATCACATATTATGCTTAACTATGATTGGACCATAGCAGTTTGGGGAGGGGCTTACCTAAAGGTCTATTAACCTTGTGTTTAGCATTCTAATCTATTCCAGTCAGGCGTTGTTTATCACAGCCTACATAGTGCAACTGGAACTGCATCGAATGGACACTTGTCGGTGGTCAATTTGTTCATAAACAAGCATTCTATCGAACATTCTATCTAAATTATTTTCTATTTCTCAGACTGTCCTACCCCTCCCCCCTCCCTCACCCTCCTTCCACCACCTTGTTGGGTTCAAACTTAACCCGATGCAGGAGCATTGGACCGCTGGTGTTGGGGAAGGATGGGTCTGCATCCACTGGTCCTGCTCTGGGTTTTATCTGGCTGCAGCTGAAACACACAATAAATAAACACACATGATAAGCTTTCCTAAACACCATGAAGAGATTCACTTTTCTGAAAAACTACATGAAAGGTCTTGCATTATGGCAGACTATTTACATTTGCATGTTTTCCTCAACTCAGCAGCAGATGGCAATGCTGTTACTGTACCTGGAGTAAAGTAACTAAGCCTCGCCAATCCATGATGTCATGAAGCTTGGCTTAGCTATGAGGCCCATAGGGCAGGAGCCTACTGTTTCTGTAGCGTGAGGCAGCTTTGATGTACAAGTACACCCTAGTATGTCAGAGGGACTTACACCCAATCCACCCCTTTATGCTGAGTGCCAAGCAGAGAGTCTTTGGTATGACCCGGTCAGGAATCGAACCCTGACCTCTCAATCTAAGGGCAGACACTAAGCAACAATGCTGATCACTAAACTGTACTTGGAGAAGGTGCAGTAACAGCAGATACAGTGTATCTCAAGGTTTACAAGGCTTCAAATAGTGTTTTTTTTTCAAGGACCCTAAGGGTCTCTTGAGTGTGTTCCAAGATAGAAACTTTGATATGTACAGTAGTTTTAGGTACTGATTCATACTTACAGTGAAGACAGACAGGAAAGAGAGAGAAGGGGAGAGACATGCAGCAAAGGTCGCAATGAACGGGACTCGAACATGTGACATGCTGTCAGGTCTATTATGTAGCACGTCCCTTGAATTACTGTGTGTCATTCATTGTTAACCAGGCAACCTTGTGGTCATTGTGTGCCCAGCAGCTGAGAACTGGTATCCTGCCTCTGGCTATTGAGAAGAAGAGAATAGATTGTGTAATGTGTGTGACCTAAATTATACCGAAAATGATTTTCACTTTATGTTTTATTATGCACTGTATGATGATTTGTGGGTCCCATTATTTGAGGCGAGATGGTGAGAAGTTGGAGTGGATATTTAATCATGGAATACTTCAGTTTGTTTCTAGAGTCTGGAGTACAACTGGAGTACAAATGGAACCAAATGGATCTGCAAGGTTCCATTTAGTTCACATTTGTACACTCTCAGGTGAATTCCCCTTTACCTTAACCCACTAATTGCCCACCACATTATTTACTCCAATATTGCTACCTATTTTAAGGATTTTTATTTATCCCCTTAATCCCAATCAATAACGTTTACAATTCCAAATATGTCTTGGGTTACTCTTTCCATTATCTGGCAGTAAATCCGGACGATCTCCGGAAAATGGCTGCGAAACCAGAGAACTTCCAGTTCATCGGGTCATAGCTTCTGACCAATGGTATAGCAGTGTTGACACGGGAAGAAAGAGCTTGATCGGTGCGATCGTGTTTATTAATATAAATTAGTCAAATCAAGCTGCAATGATGTGCCGATTATGGTCAGCGATGGACATACAGACCGTGTGTGTGCAGCGTGCAACTGACGTTTTTGGTCATTTTAGGAGAGTGGGACCTGCTGTCAGCCGGTCGATTAATGTAAAACAAATGTGTCAAATGTGTTAGGGAAAATAAGTTAAATAAAGAAACAGTCAAAATCACCATCATGTAGGCCCTTGAAATTATAGCAGTGTGGGACAGATGGCGATTGGTGGGTCATGTACTGCCTCCTGAACACAGATTGTCAATTGATTTATTTAATAGATTAATAATGGCAAGCAATACAATAAATAAATAAAATAAACAGTAGCAGAATGCAATGACCAAATGACCAGCTTCTTATTTTGTAAAATTCCTAAAACCTGACTCAGTTTTCCTCTCATGGGTGCAGTCAAGTAATCTGGACATGCTCAAGTATTAACAAAGGAAACGTGGTGTAATTGAATAGTTGTTTTGGGCGGAGTGAAAAGGTTGTGAGTAAATTTGCCAAGCCACATACAAATGACACGCTCATACAAACATTTACGTTTGCGTGTTCATGGTCATAAAACATACGCACATGCACACACATGCACACACCCTGGCCTGCACACCCACACACACATGCATGCATGCACGCACACACACACACACACACACACGCACAGTCACACACACAGTCCAGAGTGTCTGGACTACACTGACATTTGCCGGCCTACACAATAGCTCCCGTCCCAAATAATCTGTGTGTTTACGAGGAAGTCCCTATCTTTCTGCCCCTGCTGGTCGTTCAAGGGTGGGGTGCAAAATCACAGGAAACACCTTCCCTCACCCAGAGCGCAGCCCAAAGCCCATTACGGGACACGTACAATGAGATATTAAAAGCTCCAAACTTCACTGGAATAATTGCGAAGGCTTGTCTGATGGAGCAGTGCTACGTGGAGTGAAGAAGTCCAAGACTGAACGCTTTGAAAACATGTAAAAGAGCCAGTACAGTCTAAACCTACTAGGTAGCTGTGTCTGTGAACTGGTCATGACTGGTCACTTACAACTTACAATACTCTCAGTTCATTACAAACATTGCGTCTCTGTATGAGCTTCTTACATTAAAGGTATATTTCACTTTCAAAAAGTTACTCCATTCAGTATTTACTATTTAGATAGTTGATGTTCATTTTAGCGTATCTGCCTCCTTCCTACACAAATCCTACACAAGTCAGCAATTGCAATGCAACCTGGCATCGACTAGATGCAACCTAACTGCGACTAGATGCAACCTGGTCACGACTAGATGCAAACTGGCCACGACTAGATGCAACCTGACTGCGACTAGATGCAACCTGGTCACGACTAGATGCAACCTGGCCGCGCACAGTCACACACTATTGGATCTCACTGTCTCTCAGTTTTCTGAGATAGTCGGGGAAGAGCGGAAAAGTTAGAATGCCTAGTATCGAACTCTGTGTTTGGGATTCAGTTGTGAGTGAAAGAAAAAGTCATTTTGAACATTGTCCGGAATCGGACCCAACGTAAGTGTTTACCATTCTCTTCTCCACCTGATGATTTCACCCCCAGCAGCATTACTCCATCTTTGGTGCTCTCAGGTCTGCTTTGGAAAGATGCACTGCACAGAAACAAAGGACACTAATCAATCACACGTAATTTAGAATGGCACTTCACTTGACACTGAACAAACCAATCTCTTCAGAATTCTGACATGTAAAGGTATACTCACTTCTCAGTGCCATTATCGATGGTCTCTGTTGGACACAGCAAATAGGGAACATTAGTAAATCCAAGTGCCTTTATTTACCTTTGCAAGGGTATTTCATTCATCATTTAAACATAGATTTAAATTTATATTAAGGTTTGGAGGAGGAGGTCCCACGGGACAAGCTTCAAGCACACTCTCGCAAGGATTCATTAAAAAGCCTTTATTGCTAGACAGGGCTATGCATTTAAAAGCCAAACGCCAAGTGTTTTTCGACAGTCCTGTCTTATTCAGGGTGTGGTTATAGACTGCTCTATAAAGCCTGGATAAAGGCTGTTTAATTAATCCTTGCAAGAGTGTGCTTGAAGCTTTGCCCTGGATGGAGCCGTGTTGACTTTGTCAACTAACAGGATGATGAAAATGATTTGTCGACTACCCTTTTTCAAAGATGAAAACTAAATGGAAACTAAATGAACATTAAACTGTGATGACTAAAACTAAGACTAAATTTACAGTATTGACAATTTTCAGGACTAATAAAAATAGACTAAAATGTTAAGAAGGTATTGGACACTAGATCCAGTATAAGTCACAAATTAGGCACATTTTACAATTAGAATTTACACTGTCGAAAATGGTGTAAAAGCCATTGCGACGGCATTACAGCCAAACGAATACATTTTAATCATCTAAATCAACTGTAGATTTAGTTCTATTCCAAAGACGACTATGTCAACAGTGGGATGTACATCTTGTCCAATTACTATACCCTATATACTGTCCATTCATAATAAACTGACCTGTGTGGTCATGGACCTTCATGCATTTGAACTTGAAAATGAAGACAAGAGCAGCCACTGCCACACCGAGGACTGGAAGAAGAATCCACAGAAGTCTTCTGTCTGTGTAGATAGTACACAGAGATGTTTATTTTTAATGCACTGTATTTGTTTTACATGAGTAGCTAAGTTCACTTAGAGGTGAAGATATTCCACAGAAGAAAGTGGAGTTGGATTGCCAAGAAGAGAAAATGTAATGAAATGTATGAAATTAGATAATAATAACAATATGTAATAATATATAATACAATGGCAAGTTGAATAAAGTAAGAATGGAACTATGGTAACTGTGAGATGAGAAGATGAGAATAGTTCAGTGGTTATCTGAGATTTCTGAGCTCTGGTCCGCTAGCATATTTCAAGTCAATAATGACCGATAAAGGCTTGATATAATTCGCTAGTAAGTTGTTAGTATTAGTTGAAAATCCAACTACAGCAGTAGATTGTCCGACAGCCCTGTCACTCAACAGTGTCGGATCCTCCAATGCTTCTTTAAAGGGGAATTCCACCCATTTTCAACATTTTTTCTGAGAGCGCACAAATGCAACCAAATGAACCCGTTAGGGTTCATTTGGTTGCATTTGTACGCTCTCAGAAAAAAGAAGCGTCTAAAGAAATCCAATAACATGGTGAAAATACATCTTGATGATGTCATCAAGTTGTTTCACCATGTTAATGGTTTTCTTCAGACCTCCATTTCTAGGAAACACAGAATGGGGGAACTTTTTTTTTATCATGTCCACCCAGCACCTCTAACGTATATTAATGACATATTAGAATGTTGAAAATGGGCGGAATTCCCCTTTAAAGGAGTGTGGGGTTTATAAACAATATCATAGGACATATTTTACTGCCCCCCCACCAAATGGGACATGTTACATCCGCCCCTGTTTCAGACTGATGTCAGGCTAAGAAACAACAACAAACAAAAACAAACAAACAATACACAGTCAGTAGAGGTCTCTTACCTGATTTGGGAGTTTCCTTTGGACTGCCACCCTGTTGACCTGAATGAGCCAAATGTTTTATTTAGTTGATTTAGATTTAGATTCTCTAACTTATGAGTCAGTCATGATTAGTAATCATTGTGTGAATGTAACTGCATAATGAATTCAAACTAATGCCTTCGGGGAGAAGATACAGGTTGCCAACATGCAAGCTTAATAGATTTAAGTTTCCATTTGTTCCTTCATCGATCAGGCTCCTCAACAGTCAGGGATAATGGACGGTGGTATGCATCTATGTGTATGTATGTATGTTTTTATTTCCTGTGACTTTTTTTGTATTCTGTGTAATGTGTATAACGCCAATGTCTCCCTGTGCCCAGAACCAATTTCTCCCCTGGGAGACTAAATAAAGATCTATTCTATTCTATTCTATTCTATTCTATTCTATTCTATTCTATTCTATTCTATTCTATTCTATTCTATTCTATTCTATTCTATTCTATTCTATTCACAACTTACCAGCATCGTTTCCTTGAGGACTTTGGGTTGCTTTATCGGCTGCATCTGCAAATATAGATACACAGTTTATGTTGTCAATGGTGTTATACTACTGGATATTCTGTGGAAGAAAAAAAAAAACATTCTTGTACACTGAAGGCTTTAGATTACATTTCAACCATCAGGTGTCCTTCCTCAAGTGGTACTTGAGGAAGGTCTCAAGTACCACTTGAATTTTTACATTTCTTGTGTTATTTCATCCTACTACTTCATCATACTATACATGCACTGTGAAGATCTGTTATTGACTCCTGAAAGCTAACAGTTAGTTTAGTTTAAGAGTACAATACATACCTTTGTCTGGAATAACTGTTGGATTGCTGCTCGAACCAGACTCTAAAATGAATGACTAAATAAGTAAGTTGATAAATGTATTGTGCATGCATATAATAAGACAACTATAATCATAAGCAAAACAAGACAAGGTCTAAAAAGGTCAAAATAGCAGATGCACAAATTCGTCGTGATGATGACACAGATGCTTTCCCGTGGTCCAGATTCTTATATGCAGATTGCACTGTGTTTCTGAGAGAGAGCGAAATCAATTGGCAAACCTGGCATCCGTTTTACTATCAGTCGGTGGTTTACTACCGGCCGTGGCCGATGGATCATCGGTCACGACCAATTGATCATCGGTCATGACCAAAGTGTTAGTGTAGCTGAAATGTAAGTGTGTGCAGCTGATTTAGGATTGAATCATCTTTGTGCTTCTGTCCTACGTTGTTTACCTACTGTACCATCTGTCTCATCACATCAATATGAAAGCTTCATGGTAAATTAGCTCTCACCTGACTGGTTATTGCTGGCCCTGGGGTTGATGGGAGAGACTGTTGAGACTGTGAGGACTGTTGAATTTGTGTTTTCACTTTCAGAGTCTGTTGCTGATGGCACAAGCACATACAGTACATAACAGGTTTTATTATTATTGTGAGCAGCAAAATATCAACTAACAGTTCTTTTGAATCGAGCAGAGAGACTCACTCTTGTTGGTTGGAGCAGGTTCTGGAACTCCAACAGTTGTTGCTGGTGCTGGTTGTCCCTGTGTCGTCGCTAATATCTCTGTTTTATTGTCTGTCGTGGAATTCTGGGTAGGAGGCTGAAGTGTCCCTGGTACGGCAGGATTGCTATCTGGAACTGGAAGAAAAAATACAAATAAGTCACCAAATATTTGTTTCTTTTCCCCCTTTTTTGTCAGGCTGCCTATTGCCTAATAAACAGGCATGGGGACTTTGGAGATGGAAGGGTTGCCGAGAGATGAAATAGCCATTCAAAGGTTGAGGCGTTGCCAATAGACCAGAGAGCCAATCAGATAGCCGGTACAAAAAACATACCATGGCTCAGAGGTCAGAGAACAATTCTACAGAAATAATACAGCATCCAATTAATTAACACGTTGTAGCAGACTTGCAATTTGAATTCTGGTTCATTCTGACTGCTAACTCGTATGATTGGTAGGGAGAGCACAGGCAATACAAGACATGATTCAAGGATGCTTTATTTATTTATTTAAGTTCAAATAATCAAAATACAAGGTCTTTGAACCAACAGTACAGATAATGTGCAGTATATCCTCAAACCATCATCACTTATTATATCTTGTGTGGTTTAATTGGGATTTAATGAAAGTGCTCTGATCAACCTTTACTTGTGGATGGTGATGTCATCAGCATCAAGATGTGAAACTTTGAGAAAATGCATTTTAACCAATGAAAAGGCACTTTATCATACCTGGCAATTAAAATAAGTAGTTTCACCGTACATACTCCATTATTCAACTGCCTAAATGTTTGGTATGACTCTCAGATAGTCTACGGAAGTATGGATAGACAATTGTCAAACACTTCCACACATTTTAAAATATTGTCATTAAAGGGGAATTTTTCAACGCCCATTTTCAACTTTTTCTTGAGAGTGTACAAATGTGAACCAAATGGACCATTTAGCGGGGTAAGGTAAGGTATTTTAATGACATAGTAAAATGTCGAAAATGGGTGGAATAATCCTTTAACCCTTACTGTAATGAACGCGTTTTGGTGTTCGAAGCATTATGCTTTAACTATTGAAAAATAGCAGATCTACAAGCTCATAGCGCGCCACCGAGTGGCGCGCTATGAGCTTGTATCTCTGCTATTTTTGAAAAATCGTGAATACGTGGTGCAAATCTTTGAATATTATGTTATTCAGAAACTAGAAATCTAGACACGACACAATGGGTTAAGCTAAAATAGCTGGGGGGGGGGGTCCAACATTAGCATAAGAGGATGTAATAAGCTGAGTAGGAGGTCTTGTTGGGATAGAGTTCACAACATGTATATGTTTTGGACACTCACCATTTGGTGTCTGTTGAGTGATTACTACTGGTACTGGAATAGTGGTAGGCTGGTGAGGAGGTTGTGTCGTGGCTGCAGCTGTAGGTACTATGGATTCAGAGGACACACACACACACACACACACACACACACACACACACACACACACACACACACACACACACACACACACACACACACACACACACACACACACACACACACACACATTATGTAAGATTCATGAATTGGTTCGAATTAAATAAATCTGTGATTTTTTAATGCTATTTTGGGAAGAAATGACCATATTAATGCCGCCCCAGAACTAAGGAACACATATTTAGCAAAGAGGGGTGAAATCATCTATTTTTTTTTTTTTTTTAACAATCATGACCTTTTCCCACTGTTTTATAGTCGGTTGGGGGTTGAGGTTAGGTTTAGGCGTAGTTTTTACTGAAGTACTTAAGTTTATAGCTAGGTTTAGGGTTAGGTTTGGCTGTGACCAATGAAAAAAGGTTGCAACCGTTTCCCAAATGGTCACGACCGATCGTAAACCGGCACAACGGTTTGGGAAAAAGATAAAAGATCAAGGTTCTTGACCTATAAGCATCAGTCACGGTCGCTAGATGATCTTGCATTCTCTCCATAATGTTGCAATAATGGCTCTGACTGTTTCGGTAGTGACAACTTCAATTAACCCTTTAGTTACACATCTCTGAACCATGTGTGAAAAAATGTATATGACTGCTGTTTGTGATTTTTTTGTTTTTGAGATAATCAATCAATTACTTAATGCATATAAATGGCACTCTGGACCTCAAGGGGGCGCTACAGGCTGGCAAAATGGCTACCAAGGAGTTACCAGCGGCTGCTAAAAGCTTCCATTGTGAACATAATGCTACAGTTGGCACATGCCAGGTGGTTGGTGTACTGGTAACAGAATGAACCCAGTGAACCTGCTAAAGAGTAGGTAATGAAACCTCTCCCGAGTTCTTCATACGACTAATAATAAACCCAATAATGTGCCTACAGCTAAATGTCACTCAATCAAAGAGCACACTATACCTGTATGTTTAGTATCAGTGGAGGCTGGCTTTTAAACTTTTAAAGGGACCATGATATAATCAAAAATGTATTTTATTATTTGCAATTTTTCTTATTTACTTGCTTATTGGTTTGTTTGTTTGTTTGCTTTCTGATTTTTTTATTTTATTTATATATATATATATATATATATATATTATATATTTTTTTTATTTTTTTCAGATTTTCACCCTCCGAAAAATAGTAACTTTTAACATTCAGTTGACTTCCAGAGGTTTGAGGTTTTCTGACTCCAACAAGTTCTCACAGTTTGCCTGTGGGTTGTGAGATAAAAGCCCACAAATCCATATTATGAGCTCAAAAGCCTTCAGAAAACACAGAGAATACCCCAGTCCATATGAAAATCCAATGAATGCTCTTGTAGGTCCTGTGGGATAGAATTCACAACATGTAGATCAGGGGTGCCCAAAAGGTAGATGGTGATCTACCAGTAGATAACTGTTATTTTGACCAACATTTTGCCAGTTCTCTTTCCCAATTGTGGACAAAAGCGTGATTATTATTAGTTATTAGCTTTGGGTGCAAGAGACTAAATTCAACATCACGAACTGTCAACTCAAACCCAAATACTGTTTTCAAACGTCAGTAGTAGCATACAAGAAAACCATCCAATTCTCACACTCCATTTTTCATTGTAAGTGCATTAATCTTAAAGACTATAACAGTAAGTAACACCATCACCACTATTTCAAAGTTCAAACTTTCTTGGGGGCCTTGAAATGGATCTTCAGTAATGGAACAATCACATATTTGATGTGTAGATCTTGTTGAGCCGATCATGTTGAAAGCAGCTCTCAAGTCAAAAAAGTTGTTTTCGACACTCACCATTTGGTGCCTTTGTTGTGACTGCTGGAGCAGGGGTTGAAACAGGAACAGGGGGCTCAGGATCATCGGCTGTAGCTGCAGATTCAGAGGACACACATGCATTATGGATGATTCATGAATTGGTTCAAATAAGTAAGAAATAAATACATTCTTTAAGCTTAAAAAAAAAAAAAAAACTTTGACCATATTAATGTTGCCCCAGATTTAAGGAACACATAGTAAAGGCATAGTCAACATAGCCATCATCATATTGTTAAAAAGTCACTTCACCACTTTTCAACTACTTTTGACCTTCCAAGTGGCCTGGAAGCAGATATTTATTGGCACTTATACAGTAGATATTAAATGGTAGCCATTTTTGAACACCATGATGTCCACCCTCTTCCATCTTGATGACGTGGCCCCACTTCGAGATTGTTTTTTTTTTTTTTTGCAGGCCCACGTCTGGTGGTACAGGCTTTTGGCTTACACGCAAGGCCCCAGACCTGATTTGCTGCCATGCAGCCAATGAGAAGACTTACACCATACCTGGCTACACCATAGTGTTCGAGAATGCCAGCCAATGTTTGGCAAAACAATAGGTGAACATTCCCTGAAAATAGACGATCTGGATTGGATATTGACCGCCTGAGGGTCAAAGTGCCATTTCACGATGTAGGTTTTAATGATTAAAAACATTTCCTCAGACTAATTGAAAGTCCATCCATTCATATATTCTTAGCGTTGTCTGTTTTGTCATAGTCTGAAAGGTCATCGTCTGCTACAAAGTCCGGCATCCTCCCAAGTGTCACAGGGAGGATTAGAAGTCAAGATGGTGGCCGGTGGCCGGTGGCGTCTCCGACACCGTGGAGGTGGATATCCTTTGTTGGGAGGCCAGACCAGTGTTAAGCTGCATCCTGTCCCAGACAGACTATTGTTGTCCCTTGACCCTTCCAGCTGAAAGGTGCAGGCAGGGATTTCCTGTCTTCACGGCTGTCACAGTGGTGATTTGGGCACCCTTCTTCCACCGTCCAGTACCACACGGTCAGTGGTTGAGAAAAGACATCAAGTTGCAAGACGTATGACGCCGTCCTGGACCCCTAGTTTACACTTGGTCGCACCCCAGGCCCAAACAATCCTCCAGATCGGATGTGTTCGTCGTGTGACACTGTCAAGCGGCCATGCCGGCGAAGCATAAATCAGGCCAGACTATGAGAGAAATGTCAAAGGACGTTTCCTGTGGCCTGGTCGGAAGCCGCGTGTGTAATGGTTCGTCAGGCTCGAGGATTGTGCCAGACGCGAATGTGTAGACGAAACTGGATTTCCCCCTCGATCAGTGGGACCTGCACTTGAGAGACTTCAAGGTGGTCCCCAGCTAAATGATGGACAGTTGGTAACCAAATGGACTCTGGGTCTAGGACCTAGGTCTAGGTCTGTAACTCTTGAGAGCGTTAGTTTTACACTCTCAAGAGTTAAATTATATTTAAACATCTGAATTACTTAATTTTCAAGAAACTACACAATTAGAAAATGTAGAGGAATTGGTATTTAGACCAACGTTTTGCCAGTTATCTCTCCTAAATTGTGGACAAAAACTTGAAAATCCTTAGTTTTTGGTCTAAGAGACTACACTCAACTTCAAAAGGTGGTCCGTGGCTAAAATGCAGAATAAATAGTGGGCCCTGGAATGAAAAAGGTTGAAAACCACAGCGCTAGATCTTTCTCAACCCATGACCATTAACATGGTGAAATACATCTTGATGATGTCATCAGATGTATTTCACCATGTTAATGATTTTTTCAGACCTCCATTTTTAGGAAATACAGAATTGGGGGAACTTTTTTTTATCATGTCCACCCAGCACCTCTAGGGTATGACATATTAGAATGCCATACCCCTTTAATAAGGTTCCCCTTCAATCCCCTTCAATAAGGTCTCCTCTACTGCCTCTTCAACAGTTTAACGCTCTTTTCCTTTCAAGACAAGGACGGCTCAGAGACGTTTAAAGTGCTGGCATTCTGGCCTCCAGTCAGTGTAGAGCAGGGGTTTTCAACAGGTGGTCCGGGGACCACCAGTGGTCCTTGAGAGGGTTCCAGGTGGTCCCCAGCTAAGTTGGTTAACCAGATGTAACTCTTGAGAACGTAAAAATGAAACCAAATGGACCCTTGCGGGTCCATTTGGTTTCATTTCTACACTCTCAAGAGTTAAAATATTCATCATGTGAATTAGTCCTAATCTACACAACTAGAAGATTAATGGTCATGGCCAGAAGCAAAAGAAGTCTTTAGTTTTGGGGTCTGTGGGGCTAAAATGTTCTCAAATGGTGGTCCGTGGCTCAAATGCTGGATAAATGGTGGGCCCTGGGATGAAAAAGGTTGAAAACCCCTGGTGTACAGTATGGCGTGGGCGTTGCCCTCAGATGTTTACCGATGGGGAGTTGGGGACGTGTCACTGTGAGGACAATGATCTGTCCTCTCTCTGTGAGAAGAGAGGGCAGTGTGGTTCCCACTGGTTATCTGCCTCTTCCATCACCTATCTGGGCAGCGCAGAACAGTTAAAGGTTCTTTTGGACGAGTGCCCGGCTCTCGCGCAAAGGAAAACAAACAATCAAGAGCCAATCTCTTTTTCCCTTTTCCTTCTTCCAACCGAGAAAGTTATCTGTTGCTTGCCAGCGTGTTTTCTCGCCTTAATAAACGACGCTCGCCTCTTAAGTTTTCCTACCAGGGACACGCTTTGTTCTTTAACAGCCTGTTGTTCTGTTATGGAGAAGCGTGTGGATTTCTAAACTAGTTTATTTAAATGACTAGGACGATGGGATTTAGACAGTACATGCACGCATGCACACGCACGGTCTTATCGCCGACCGGATAAACGGAAGTGCACTCTTTTAGTCTGGATGCCCTCAAGCTTGTGTTGAAAGTGCCAAGTGTCTCTGAGGGACACAGACTCCTCTGGGTGCAGGAATAATCTCTGCACATACCAAGACAATATTAAACACAACTCAAAAATATCAAAACAGAAAAGAAAAACAAAAAAAATCCCCAGTGCTCAAAAGTCGAATTTCTTTTATATCGCATCCTTGAAAATATAACATTTTATATCCTTTGGCTAACCATGTTGTTTAGTGTTGTACCTTGTATCTAACATATTTCAGGAGAACCCTGATGCACATATCCGCACGCACGCACACATGCGCGCGCACACACACACCCACACACACACACACACACACACCCCTCCCTAGCCCTGGTCTTTAACAACCAGGGGTAGTAGTAGTAGTACTAATAAAATAAACTCCTGTTGTAAAAGAATGATCAAGGTAACACAACCAAAACGTTGGAACCAGTGTTGATTTCATTGATTAATACTATGATGAAAAGCTTTCCTTGAATAGGCCCTACCTATTTTCATTTTTGGAAAAAAGCTATTAAATAGCTTTTTTCCAAAAATGAAAATAGGTATTTAATTTTAGTCATCATACTTAGTATTGACTTCCATAACAAACTTAAATTTTAAGTTTGTTATGGAAGTCAATACTAAGTATGATGACTAAAATTAAAATTACACCATATTGGCAATTAAAAAAACACTATAATGTTAGGAAGGCACTAGTGGACAAGAAATCCAGTCATTTTACACTTGGTCGCATGCTGAAAATATTAGATCTACAAGCTCACCACATAGATCTTATATTTTCAAAAAGTTTGAAAATATAAGAGTTTAAGTTAAAAAAAAAACAGCACCATCAAGGCCCGACAAAACACCTTTCATTCGACTCGATCGACCGTGGATTTAGTCGGATTTAGTCGACTGAAACAGACCGAGACTAAAACATTCCGGGCAACTGAAGGACACCGTCATGGATGGAACCCTTACCTGTGGTGAGGACTAGCAGGAGGAGGACAGCAACCCTGATGGTCTCCATGGTGTCTCCGCGTACGGCGATCCGATCCGCTCCGTTCCTTCTTCCCCAGAGCAGGGCTGAGAGGCCAGTGGAAAAGGGACCCTGGCCCTCCGTCACTGATGCTTATTCTGGCACTTCCTACAGATAGAGGAGGGGAGGAAATACACCAGCTTCCCTTCCTGCATGGTTTGGTGAAACTGTGTGTGTGTGTGGGTGTGTGTGTGTGTGTGTGTGTGTGTGTGTGTGTGTGTGTGTGCATAGGGGATTTTAGGCTCTCCCATAGGTATAAGAGTAGGTATCATTTATATATTTAAACATCTGAATTACGTAATTTTCAAGAATCGACACAGTTAGAAAACGTAGAACAAAAAGTTATTTGGACCAACGTTTCGCCAAGTTTATCTCTCCTAATTTGTAGACCAAAAAAAAAAACTTGAAAATGCTTAGTTTTGGGTCCGAGAGACTAAACTCAACATCAAATGGTGGTGCGTGGCAAAAATGCAGAATAAATAGAAGCATGACTGGAATGCAAAAATATAAATTGTTATAAATGAGTATGAAGTTACAATTGAAAGAAGTTAGAAATGACAAAAGCATTTTTTGGTCTATATACTGTGTAGCCTAACTTTTTTCCCCCATTTTTTTTTTTTGCCACCAGGGATGTGCCCCCCTGGCACCATCCTAAAATCGCCAGTGTGTGTGTGTGTGTGTGTGTGTGTGTGTGTGTGTGTGTGTGTGTGTGTGTGTGTGTGCGTGTGTGGGTGCGTGTGTGTGTGCGTGTGTGTGTGTGTGTGTGTGTGTGTGTGTGTGTGTGTGTGTGTGTGTGTGTGTGTGTGTGTGCGCAGTGGGGAGGGTATGGGGTGGTAGGGGGGTGGTGGGTAGGGTTTAGAAGCCCCTCCTGGCCAGTGGAAGAAATCTTGAACCGAATTGACAGGAAGTCGGCTCTGAGGAGTGTGTTTGCAAGTAACAGCCAAACTCCTGACTTGTTTGGTATTTTTTCCTGCCCTTGGCGTTGCAGGGTCCAGTTTATCACATACCTGAGGGAGCGAGGGGCGGTGGGCAGACTGGGCACCGAGCCGGGCATTGTTACTACTACTATACACTGCACACAGAGCAAAGCAGAGAGGTGACAACAGTTGGGAAGGGGTGAAGGTTCTGGTAAAAGAAGGAAGAAAGAAGGCGGAGAAAGAGGGAAACTCCCAAGAACTTTGGAATTCATTGTTATCATTAGCTGGGACACAGTGGGACAGGGTCATTTGTGGTCAGTGGCTTTATTAACAGCTATACCTGCCTGGGCCTGTGTTCTTGAGAAATGCTAGTTGTCAAATTGGAAAAACATGAAAAAACTGAATATTTGGGAGTTTAGTTGCTCTAACTGGCAATGAGGAGAAAAAAATATTATACTGTTGAAAAAAATGTCAGCCAGAAATTAGCACTCAATGGACGCACACACACGTCCACACACACACACACACACACACGCACAAGCGCCCACACACGCAGGCACACACACACAAGCGCGCGCACAGACAAAAACAATCAAAAACAATCGTGGCTATTTAAACTCTGAGGTGTGCAAATGGATTGTCCACTTGTTTATGCGCGTACAGTTAATAGAGTTACTGTACAGCGGGAACATCCCTGGGGGAGCTGTTAAAATGGCAGCCATGACGTTTCCCCATTCTTCATTGTTTCCACGGTGACACGCCCGCAGATGACCACTACCAAGGTCACCTTCACTGCACCGCTATGATCACATCCTGACTGAGTGACCGCAATCAATAACCAAACAGTCAGATAATAATATAATAATGAGTGTACGCCAGTGGTTTTCAACCTTTTTGATATACCAGGGCCCACTTAATTATTCAGAATTTGAGCCACGGACCACCACCATCTGATGACATTTTAGCACCCAGACTCGAAACTAAAGATTTCTTTTGCTTTTGTCCACAATTCCAGGATGGATTTGGGAAACAAAAACAACACAGGGAAACAATATATCAAAAATTGACCATTAATCTTCTACATTCTCTAGTTGTGTAGACTTGGGGCTAATTCAGATAATGAATATTTTAACTCTTGAGAGTGTAAAAATGAAACCAAATGGACCCGCAAGGGTCCATTTGGTTTCATTTTTACGCTCTCAAAGAGTTACACCTGGTTAACCAATTTTCCAACATTTATCTGGGGAGCACTCCCAAGGACCACTGGTGGTCCCCGGACCACTGGTTGAAAACCCCTGCATAGAGTAGCAGACAACCGTAAACACAATCCTGATCCACAAAACCTGTCACCATCCACTACAATAGAAACACTACGGACTTGGGTTCTTCGCACAATCAAATGTTCCAACAGTGGAACTCGGTCGGGTTTATTTCTAAAGGCCTGGAGCAGTGTTCTGAAAACAGGATGCTGCCGTTTAGCTTCCTTCCAGTCCAGTCATTCATTGTGCCTCAAGTCTCCCTGCCTGGGGTTTAGGGACTGTAGAAATGGAACACACACACACACACACACACACACACACACACACACACACACACACACACACACACACACACACACACCAGGGGAGTTTTTTGCCATTAGGCGCTCTAGGCAGTTGCCTGGGGCTCCATGAGGGGGGGGGGGACTGGGAGCGACCACCAGACATGCTTTAAAAGGATCCCAGGCTAATAAGCCTCATATGGATTAATGCATTATACTTGTCTTCTGTGACTATAATCGCAATCGGACATTTAAAACACATACAGTATACTATGTTCTTTAGTTTAAAAATAGTTGTATAATTTTATCCCTTGGGGGCGCCATTTTACTGTGCCTGTCATAGGTATGACGTCACAGGAGATTTGCTCTGGGCTCCAGGGAAAATCTTACAAATTGCTTAGAAACGCCACTGCACGCGCACATGCACGCACGCGCACACGCACACGCACACGCACACACACACACACTCTGATTTCTTAAGGATCTGCATGCTAACATTGCGCTATGCTAATGCTTCCAATAATGTTTGGATGTTTCGAAGAGGACAGCAGTTGAAACACAGTGTAGGACAGCCTACAGTTTCTTAGATCACTGCGGATAAGTTCAAACAGATCAGAACACCATCAGTGATATCCAGTATGTCCTACCCGTTTTATGATTACAGACATGAGTACAGCATAATAAATAAAGTGTGTGCGCATGCCTGCAGCAGCCTGTTGAATGAATTCTGCCTGCTACTTCTAGCATGCAATGCATACAAACATTTCCTGCCCTTTTGTTGTACTGTACGTTTCCAAGGTCAAAAGCAACTCACACCACATTTAGAATCTGGCTAAGATGTAATACTGTATGTTTAAAGTGGACGCAGTAAATGGACTAAATCATCTTTCTTGCTATAGGCAGGCACACACAAAGGAGTTTGGACATTTCTTGGGCATGGCCCTCGTTGAGTTTTTAATCAGTGTTAATAACTCCATTTGGAGGAAACACCTTTGCTATGCGGAAGTGCCAAGTTGTCATTTCCGTACACCGAGCAGCCGGAGCCAAATTCCTCCGTGGAGTCTAGAACTGTGGCAGTCGAATTTATGTTCCGTCTCACGACAGTGTCTTGCTAAGCATAAGCAAACAGCAGTTCTCTCAATGCTCCATCGCCAAGACGTGCTGCAAGTTTGTAGATCTCCTATTTGTGTCGTGCAATAAAGTTCAAATTCAATTGTAATTCATTACACAATAAATTACGCCTAGCAAAGATAGACGACCTACAAGCTCAGAAGGCACCACATGTTCTCGCTCACTCATTTAAAAGTCTCTAGTCTAACAAATATATAAACATGTTACTGTGCATAGAAAATCACCTTACTGTGATTCAGTATAGGTTTAAGATTGCTAATGCGAACAGCAATAAATACAGGATTCTTACACGTTGTTTGCATAACCACCACCCCGCCCACACAAAACCGCCTCGTTTCAAGTTGAAATTCATGCACATTTTTATTGAACAGTTATATAAAATACTTTTTCCATAGTTGCAAGTGCATGCCTCATCTGCCAACAGTTTTGAAGTTAAATTACAAAAGCAAGGCTTCATGTTGTGTAGTGAATTACTTGGGCACTTAAGCAGTTCTTAAAAAAGTTTGAAGTTTTTTTTTTCCTTGTTTCATCTTAAAGTATTGAGCAGTATCAAACCTGTAACTGATATACAAAGCAGAGACCCAAATAATAATAATAATAATTGTAGTAGTAATAATAATGGTAATAATAATAATCAAATTACACTTTCTGTGGCACATTTACAAAACAGAACAAAACTGATTAAACCGTTATATGACACTAACAGCTATCATGCATTTTGAGTTTCCACATGTAACCACACCTCACAAGAATTTGTCAAACATGCTTAATTGGACTGTGTGCACATACAAGCGTGGGTTAAAAATATGACTTCCTCATTCGTCTTAGATAGGTAAATGCTTCAATTACAAAAAGAAGTTGAAGGCATCGCATTATTATGGTGTTAATTTAACGTATGCAGGTATACATTTCCAGTATATGATCACTAAAGCGCAATATATTTCAAACCAGGCCTCTACGGCCAAGGTATTCAATTTCTCTATCTCAGTTTGATTTTTATAAAACATGCATAGGCAGACAACTTTATTGTACTCTTATTTTTTTTTTTACACAATATAGGTTCTCTATTTTTTTTTTACTTTGTTCGCAATACTTAAAAAGAGAGAAAAATAAAAACACTCAAGATTTCCAGCAAGCCACAATAAATCTACCCCCCCGTTCCCCAAAAAGAGACAAAAAAATATTTGCAAATGACAGATAAATGTAAATTCCAGTTATGAAACTCAACAAAATAGGTATTCATTACCAAGTCATTTTAGCCATTATACAGAAAAATCAGGTCAAAGCACACACCAAAGGAACCTGAGGTAAGCAGAATCTGTACAAAACCAGAAAACGTTCCATTATTTGGCATTTCGACAATGTTGCAACATTCTGTTTTTAAGACTGCCTAATTCATTTTCAGAGCTATTGTTTTTCTTTTATATAAGAATAGCAAAAAAAGTCATCAATAAATAGTCCTCATTTAGTTTGTACACCCTTATATGTTAAAAACATAATCTTATGTTCTGTCTTTTTTATTTTAGTGCTGTATTTTGTAAACGTACAATAGTTAGTAAGAAGTTACACGAGCCTTACCATTTCCTTGTAAATGAGCGAGGGGCCTTTCGATAAAAAACGTCTCCGATCTCACTCTCTCCCTCCTCCGTTCTCCCCCTTCATCTTTCATCCACATACCGCGTGTGTGTTGTGTATAATCGCGCGTTCGCGACCGTTCTGAAATGTGAACCCACAATAATTTAGCAGATTGTTTCGACTGTGTGTGAACTAAGTAGATTTTTTTTATCTATTTTTCTTTTGAAGGCATACCCCAAAAAAAAGACTAGCAAGTGAGATGTCACGCGCCCTGAACAAGCCCCACCCAACCCCCCTGCACGCATTCCGAGAAACTCCACACACACAACACCTCTCTGCTTCTCCGTCTCCTTCGTCCCTTCTTTGTGTCCCCGTTTTTCTAGCGGTACCGGCCGAAAACGAGGAGATGAGGGTGGCAAACGCGGCCCAACCAACGCGGCAACAAAAAACCCCACCCCGCAAACCCCTTTTTACCCCCAGCAGTCACGTTGTTGTTGTCGTCAGGGCCCACACCCCAATACCTCCACCTGTCAGAGGGAGGAGCGGGATGTTACTGGATGTTGCTGCTGCCGCTGCTGCTGCTGCTGGTGCCGCCGCCGCCTCCCTTGGCGTCCGTGCCGTTGGTCTCCGAGGACAGCGCCTTGTTGAGCGAGTTGAGGCTGGCGTCGGTGGGCAGCGCGTCCCGCCGCGGCGGCATCCTCTCGTTGATGCGGTCCAGGCCCTTGGCCTCGGCGAAGCTGGTGATCTTATGCTGGGGCGAGAAGCCCTTGATGGCTGTTTGAGGGGGAGACAGGGGGGAAGGGGGGAACACGACACAAATTCAGGAGTGGTTGAAAAGCCAATAAGGGATTATAGAATATAAATGGGCCGGCACTTTTCTTAGGATTTCTTTTTTAAAACCATTCTGTACTGTGCTTTTGGTGTTTTTAACTTTTATTGAGAAATAGCAGGTAACAACTGCTATTTTTCCAGGAAGTTGTGAGAATGCAGTACAAATCTTTCAATATGTTCTTCCAGAGCGAACGTTTAGTAGAATCTACAATGTCAGGTCGAAATGGGTTAAAGATGTTTGGTAAATTTGAGTGACAGTTCATATAAGTATCTTGACAAGGCCTAAATGCTCCATATTAATCTTCATTCAGTCTGCAAATGAGCCCCGAAAGAGTAGTGCTGGAAGAGGCATTAAGAAAAATAAAGAGTGAAAAGTGTGTGACTTTTTAAGAATTAATAGATCAGGGGTTAAATCAAGCGTTCTGGTCCAAGTACAGTACATAGTTACACACACAACGTTGGTCCAAAATGACCAAACTTACCATTCGCATCACAATTAACTCTTTCTACCATAAAGCCGTAGATCATTATGCGTGTGAATGTATTTATCGCGTTGGGCGTGAAGCATTTGAAGGGCTTAACATAATGCAAGTAATAAAAAGAAAGGACAACTCATTTGGGGAAACAGTGACAACAATATCAAGGCAGTACCAATTTAACATTTTCAAAGTGTTTTTCTTTTTGTCCTGAAGAGAGGACGTGGTGCTTCTAAAACTACACAGGGAAACTCCTGGCATTAGGGTCAATAGGTGTTCTTGGTGCAATCCAAAGAAAAAAAGAAACCAAAAGTTTAATAACACTTGCGTTCACGGCCAATCAAAATAATGTCTTTGAAACATTCATTTAAAAGAAAAGGACTGCCATTTCAGGTGAAATAATTTGAGTAGTTGAGTAATTAATATATAGTCTGATCTACACACAAACATATCAATATGCTACAGTCCTACGGACACAAATTAAGGACACATAAGTCATCAAAGAAGAACACCTGAAGACCCCAAAACAAACAGAGCTCCACAGCCACATCACAGATTAAAAACACGAAAGATTGACAAAGGAGAACGGTCAAAGAGAAGACAAAATAAACAAAAGAATGAGATTTAAAAGAAAATGTAGAAGAGTGAGGCCCACCGAGCTGGACGTTCACTCCTACAAGGTATTTCCACAGTGAGACGGTGCTCATATACAGAGACACTACAAAAAAAGGTACTTGGGGTGCTAACCACTTGTTACGCCTGCTTGGAGCATGCAGCAAGTACTGGGAGTTCACTGGAAGTCCATTTTGAGGGGTGGATGTCCCAAAACGTCATTTCAAAGTGGATCGAATTAAATGGAAAGCGGGATTTGAGGTAAACTCATGCGATTTGCCGCTGTCGGTAAACGAATAGGAGCCAAATTGGCATAACTAAATCAAACAAATACAGTATGTTTACAGGTACATATTGACTCAACTCCAACCCGTGTTCAATCTAGTGAGACGTTCCATATCACTGCTGTCCGGAACAAACCAGCTGATTAATACTATGATGAAAAACTTTTCCTGAATACCTACTTTCATTTTTGGAAAAAGACAAATGAGAATTATACAAATACTAAGATATGATGACTAACCATATTGGCAATTAAAAAAAGACTAAAATGTTAGAACCAGCCAACACTTTTTTTTTTTAGGTTTTTGCATTATTCTAACCATTTACGTGTGTGTTTAGAAACATATCAAACCAATGGAAAAGTATTTTTTAAAAGTGCTTTCCTGAAAAAAAAAAAAAAAAAAAAAATTAGTAACTAAGTGGTTTCTTCCAGACATCAGAGATATATCAAACTATTCACTTGTTTGTATCTTTAATACACCCACCTCTCATAGTGCTTGTTGCTGTAGTGGTGTAGTTACTGTATGTACTAGCATTTTCTAAAACAAGGGTGGGATTGATTCTTCGCTGAATTGAGGGACACCATGTTTTTTTTGTTTTGTTTTGGATTTAGAACACAAATTGGATGCGGGGTGTGTGGAGAGGAGGCTGATGGGTAGTGTAGTTGCTTTGCTGCATAGCACAGGTCAGACACAGGTTATTAGCAACTCACAGCGGTGAACACAACACAGCAGGGCAGGAGGAGCCACATGAAGAAAATAAGCAAGAAAACGTGTCTCGACACTGCAAGGCACCGTCCTCTAGGCGGTGCTAAAGAGGAATCACTGAACAATTCCAACGTAAATAGCAGCTGGCAGACTACTATTTAGCTCACAGTTGAGGTTGTTCTTGCGCCACAGATGGTTTTAAATTATATTTTTCTTGTTGTTGAGGAGAAAATCCAATTATCGTGTGGAATATCTTTTTCCCTTCCAATTCAGAGGTACAGCTATGGCGAATTTCTCAATATGCTATTGCAAAAACAATACACAACTGCTTTGATTGTTTCAAAGGGGAAATGTGACTGTAAACATTCATAGCAAGATTTAAAATTTATCTTGAGCGGACAGCAGAGGCTAGAGATGATAAGATAAAGGGGGAAGATGCAGAAAGTCTCAGGAAAAAAAACAAAAAACGCGCAACAAAAGATATGTAGTTGCCTGGGCGTTTGAGAATTTCCAACATCTTCCTGCAAAACCGAAGAGCTTCTATTTGTGTCAAATGCAACAGCACCAATGAGTCTGCAAATTCAAGTGCATTTCTTTTATATAAGCCTATATCCTTCTGGTACCTACAAATCAAATCTTCTACAAAGCTGCATATAATAATGTCCAAGTGTAGTTTAAACATGCCTATATGAGTCTGTTTGGGTGTGTAATGTTATTTATTTTAGCTGTTCCAGATTAGATTTAGAAAAGCATGAATAACCTTCTCCCTGTAGCAGTTCAAACAGCTGTCGGACGACCTAAAATATCACCACACATTTAATACTTTAATGGTGTGTGCGCGTGTGTGTGTGTGTGTGTGTGTGTGTGTGTGTGTGTGTGTGTGTGTGTGTGTGTGTGTGTGTGTGTGGGTGTTAGATTCTCTGGTTGGGCCTGCAGGACATCAATTAACATTATTTCATGTAAAAGAGACTAATTTTCTAAAAGCTAAGTGAAAGGGACGAAACCTCAATCCTAATCCCTGTTATTGCAAAGCATTTGAGTTAAACTGGCATTACAGAAAAGGCTTCTGTTTGCGGGGGAAAAAAAGCTTGTTGTGCAAACTAACGATTTCAGAGAAATAGGATTACTCTGAGACTGATGTTGTAATAATTTTCAGTGAGCTGACACAATGCAAGGCCTAATGGGATTCCTCTAATGGAAGAAGCTGCTGAACGTCGTTTGATTCTCATACTGCAAAAAAACTGGGCATTATTATTATTATTCTGTATATATTGGGCCTTTTCCTCAATGGGAGAGACATGTGGTGTGTTTATATGTGTGTGAGACACACAGCAAAGAACGTCAGCATAGGGATTCAGGCCTGCGACACACCGTCACCTGTAGGCGCATAGACGGCAGCGCCAGCCATTCAGGCCAGGATATGTTATTTTTTAACCAGGAATTAAGGCATCGCAATGATGACATTTACTTTGCACACCAAAAAAATAAAATAAATAAAAATACAATCAAATAAGTTCACAGTTTATGAAGTAATACGGCAATGAAATCTGTGCTATGAAATCGTTTCCCCTTTAAAACAAAGTGCACAACATGTGGGATTTCCGTACTTACTTTTTCTTTTTCGTGTTAATAAATTGTGCCACAATTTGTTAGCCCAAACACCCAACACACTCTACTCAAGCACCAGCGAGATGGATGGTAAAGGAAAAATAAAAACCCAACGGGATGCCCACTGTCTATTGCGTTCACAGCAACAGAAGAAGAGGGCGGCCAGAGCCCCATTTACCTTCGTCTGCCTCAATAGCTTCAATAGTAGCTGAAGAGAAGAACAGGGGGGAGGGGGGTTGCAAAACGAATGAGAAGTGAGCAAGAGGAGTTCCATTTATTTTGGTTGTTTGTGTTTTTTTCGTCCCAAGAACAATGAGCAGAGAGAGGGAGAGAGAGAGACTGAGAGAGAGAGAGAGAGAGAGAGAGAGAGAGAGAGAGAGAGAGAGAGAGAGAGAGAGAGAGAGAGAGAGAGAGAGAGAGAGCAATGCCAGACAACACTTAATGTTAAAGAAAACAGCCTTGTTTGTGGACACTCAGACACATAGACCCACGAATGTTAGCAAAGGGGCGGAGGAGGAGGGAGGGTAGAGGAGGATGATGAAGAAGAAGACCGGGTGGGTGGAAACTGATTTTTTGTTTTTGTTTTCTTTCTTTTTTTTGTTTGTTTTTTCCTTTGGCAGTTCCAGATATGTTGGGGTGGAGGGAGGGAGGGAGTGACTAATGCAGTCACTGCCAAAGCCTCACTGTAGGGAGGAAGACGTCCATGATGGAACTTGACCTGAACTTGACTCCCCAAATGGCTTGATTAAACGGAAGGTTTAATCAAAGTCTTAACTGTGGGGCTGGAAGGTGATAAGCAGGAGTGCATGAAGATCACAATGGAGATAAGAAAAAGACTGGAGGCAAGACCAGTTCTTTAGAGGTTTGGAGTGTTCTTAAGTTGTTATGATCAAACTAGTCCATTATTTCACAATATTCACATATTTTGCTACGTTGTGCAGTTTAATAGTAAGTATGGCAAATATGACATCAGGAAAGGATAGTAAAAAGTGAAAATAGACATGAAAGAGGGATCAAGAGAGAGAAGGGGAGAGGCATGCAGCAAAAGTTGTCACGTACAGTACGGGACTCAAACATGTGACGCGCTGTTAAGCCAAAGCCTTTATGTGGCGTGTGCCTGGACTGCTTGGCAAGCAGGCGCCCCGCACAGAACGTCAGTTAATTAAAAAATGTATTTAGTATTTTATTGTGTAGAAAGAAGACCCAGTATGCTTACGTGACCGAATAACTTTTGTTCACTGCACAAAGCGAACCAATCTGTATTTAGCCTGCCGTTACCAGACTCAGCCATTTGGATCATAACAAGGTCAGAAAACCATCCAAACCTGGAAAAAAGTGGTCTTACTCTAACCTATAGACTATAACTCATGAGTTAGTTGAGCTAATTGACACACGTTTTCCCAAAACATGATTTTCAAGGAAACCATGGGCTTCAGCTCATTTCAGTATATTATGCAAAATAAACTTGCAGGGACTTGAAATCTGCTCGAGATAGGAATCATACTATTGGATTGCCTTTCCCCCCTCAGATTTATGCGAGTGAGATAGGAGAGACAGAGAGAGAGAGGTTGAAAATAAATATTTCCTGGAGAAAATAAGCATATAATTGGTGGTTGCCGGGGTGGGTGAGAGGGGGAGCAAGCTAGCTATGTATGAATTTATTTGTATAGTATATCTACGGTACAAATAAATTCATGTTCTTCATGTTTTTATGGAACACCCTAAACAATGATGATCTCAAAGGAATGATACTTCAATAAAATCTGCAAAACCAATTATTATCATTGACTAAAGGATGCTAAGTTCAGCAAACATTTACAGGGCAGTGGTCGGTTTGTGTGCCTTACGATAATATTGCCATGAACAGTGAGCAGACAACGATACTGCTGCCACTTTTGTCTCCTTTAGTAATGATTAACAGCATTCTATACACACAGTATTAAATATAAAGTGCTTGCAGTTGAGGCTACAACCTATACAGCGTTTCATGTAGTGGAAGACTTCCATTAGGTAACAACTTCCCAGTATAAGTCAATGACGCCCAAATAAAAGCAAATGTCGGGAAATGCTGACACATAGATGTTCACATGTGGGAATAGAAGAGCTCTACTCTTCTATTATTAACAACTAAATCACCCGCTGTAGGGGAGATAATGCAGAATGAAAAGGGTTTCAGGGAACACAGGCGAGACAGAGATAAGGTTTGAGGGTGACTTTGGATGAGAGTGCACACATGTGTTATGTGCTGTATGGGCTGTGGCTAAATGACTACACCACACAGGCAGCTGAACAGATGTCACACTCACAGTGTTCTGGGCGGGGCTGGACACAACCAAAACATTATATCCTAACCGGAATTTATCTACAAGTTCTAACCAACTCATGTGGGTTCATTGTCACACTGAATGCATTGGTGAATTGCATTGGAATTCCATTACAATCATTTTTCTTTGGACCTTTTTTTTTCGGAGAGTGTACAAATGGACACGCTAGGGTCCACTTGGTTCACATTTGTACACTCTCAGGATTTTTTTGAAAATGGGCGGAATTCCCGTTTAAGTGTCTGCTAAATACCTAAATTTTAGGGGAGCTAGAATGTAAAAAAAACACTGCTTATATATCAACAAATTGATACCAGAAAATGTCTCAATGTTGACATTTTCTTCTAAACCGATTAGTCTGATAAGACATAGTATGCCATACGATTGTGGCATGCAACAATAGTGAACGCTCACGTCACGTTGTAGATAACGCCATTGCAACCACTTCCTTAGAGGGCTTTGCGGGTTCCTGGGTATCTGTGAGCACGGAAGCAGCATATGCTCACCGCCAGGTGTCACTGTTGCACCACTGACTTCGCACTGGTCCATTCTTGCAAATTCTCTTTTTAACATAAAACTTAATTCATCACAATTGAGGGAAAAATATTTAATAACAGTGATATTGATTTAGTCATATCGTCCAGCCCTAGTGTTTGGGTGTAGGGGGAGGAGGAGATGGGGAGGAGGAGGGGTGGGGAGGGGGGTCTGTAACTGCAGAAGCATCCTATGATAATCAAGAACAACAACAACTAAACATTTTTTGATCAAAAAGTGCTGACATACCTTCAGAGGGTGAGAAGGAAAGGGAAACGATAGATTGTAAACACCTTACCACTTACCACAGTCTCAGCAGTAAAGCCAAATAGTGATGGTTACCAAGTCAGATACTCAACCTTGACGGTAGTTATTTTATTTAAGCTATGTACAGTAGGCCCAATAAACTCTCTCTCTCTCTCTCACACACGCACACACGCACACACACACACACCAAACAAACACACACCAAACAAACACACACCAACACACATACTGTACACAAACACACACACAAACAGAGTAGATAGATGAGGTAGGTAGTGGAGTTGACGGCAAAATAAAATACAGCTCTACAATACAGGGGGTGGAACTAAACACCGGCATGTGGAGGAGGGGAAGAAATACACAGGAGAAGGGACACAACGGGAGCGAATAACACAGTGGACGGCTAAAAGCAAAAAACCAAGTGGCTGATGGATAGATAGATAGATACACAACATTACAGTGGAAGCTGCTCAGGCTGTGTCCGTCCGTGTGGTGGTGGGCGGACAGGGCTGCACATTTCCACTAATGCTGGAGCAGAAATCCTTCAATGTCACTCTGCCTTCAATCAGGGCTCCTTTTCCTTTTCTCTCTTCCTCCCCATCGTGTTAAGGTAATTTACCGTTTCTGAGCGGCCTACGTAAAGAGGGATGCCAGTAAGTGAGTGTGTGTGTGTGTGTGTGCGCAGTTGTAATGCACATGTTAAACACAGGCGCACCAAAGAGGGTTCAGCCCGGCTGTGACGAGCACTCAATGTTCTCTTACACTGCTCTAAGATCTAAGGAAGGTCACTGTGCTTGTCCTTTCCGTGACAATTGTTATGCAAACAAAGTATCTACATTTTACTGGATTTTATTCTATGGTCCTTCCATAGAATAAAATTGTTGTGACAAAAATTCAGTCCCAGTCGAACATTTTAATCGCCAAAATCTCAGTTGATACAAGTGATATGTAACCATAATAGAAAATGGTAAACAAACTGCGGCAGCAGTTTGTTGGACTAGACAGTGGTTGCCAAGACAACACAGTACTTTTTTTTTTACTACTCTAACAACACTGGTGATATGTAACCATAACAACAGTTAATAAACAAACTGTTGTAGCAGAGGTCTGCTGGACTAAAAAACGTGGTTACCAAGACAACTAAGCCTTCGCCTGCTGTTTTTAAAATCGTAATTCACACTTGTCCTATTAACATTTCTGCTACGGTATCAATATCTAGTCCAATAAACTATCTTAGCATGCAGCGCTGTGCGTGGACAAATTGAATCGGCTCTCTCTGTGCGAGAGAATATTCTATCGCTCCAACGTGGACTGAACCCTTCATACGATATGGAGTGGATGATAAGACTGGGTTGAGTGGTGTTCACCGTCTACAAGACGCAATGCAGAACGCCTTTTTCAGTCAATTAAGAGGAAAGCTCTTTAGCGTTTTCCGTGCTCTCTGCGCGGGGCCTGCGCTTGCACTTACATCTGATCAAAGAGATGGTCGTGTTAAGAGCCTACATCAGAAGAGTGTCATGCTGGATTTCTGCTCGATTTCGTACCGTTTTTATTTTGTAAATGACAAGGTGGATAATAACTATCCCCTTTCATTCACAATTCATTTTTTATTATGTCAATTCCAATTCATCCTTTTAATCAAAGTCAGTCCCTTGTCTCACCAGGCAAGAGCACTGCAAAGAATTTATTCCAAAAATAACCTTAAAAAGGAAAGCAAATGAATAAATACTACAACTACACTTCAAAACATGTATGTTAAGACAGAAATATGCCCATTGCTGTTGAGGAACTGAAAGAGTTCCGGCTAAATTTGATGCCAAGAGCGTTCTGGATTGATCCAGAAGGCTTAGTCCAAGATCCTGTCAGCGGCAGGACTGTCAGATCTACTGGAGTGTTTGGAATTTAACATGGGAGGATGAATTCTATTACTGGAATCACAATATGAACACTGTGAACAGAATACTTGCACAACCGATTATACCTGCAGTTTCTAGTGGGGAGAAACAGAAGAAGAAGAAGGAGGAGGAGAAGAAGGAGAAGTAGAAGAAAATAAAACAGCATTTGAGAATTGAGTCCAAAACCCCCCCAAAAAACAACACAAATCAAAGGGTGGATCGTAGAGAGAGAGAAACAGGGATGGGTATATGGGAGGAGAGAGGGAGACACATGAGAGAAGACAAGGATTGGATGCATTCGACATCGTTGGGGAGGGAGGGCGTAGACTGCATGTGACAGATGCGGCTGGTCATTTTTTTTAATGCAGAGTAAATGCTTTCTCATTTACACCCTCCCTCCACCTCAATTTCTCAGCGTTATAAGAGTACACAACATTCCAAGTAAAACTGTGTATATACTGTAGGCCAGGGGTGCCCACACTTTTTTTGACTTGAGAGCTACTTTCAAAATGACCGGCTCAACAAAAAAAATCCATTCAAGGCCCCCAAGAAAGTTTAACTTTGAAATAGCGGCGAAGGTGTTACAAAGTGTTTAAGAATAATGCACTTATAATGAAAAATGGAGGGGGAGAATTGGAAGGTTTTCCTGTATATGCTACTACTGAAGTTTGAAAACAGTATTTGGGGTTTGTATTTGGGACAGTTTGTGATGTTGAGTTTAGTCTCTTGCTCCCAAAGCTAATAACTTTCACGTTTTTCTCTTTCACATTCTCTAATTGTGTGGACGCTTGAAATGATGTTTGAAAATACTTTAACTCTTGAGAGTGTAAAATGAAACCAAATGGACCCTTACGGGTCCATTTGGTTTCATTTTACACTCTCAAGAGTTACAGATCTATACATTTTAGGGGACTGTCATGTGATCTACCTGTATGGCCTGCGTGATCTACTGGTAGATCATGATCTACCTTTTGGGCACCCCTGCTGTAGGCATTCGCATGTCTTGATAATATTTAATTAAGTACAGCAGTTGCCCAAATGCCCATGCTAATATGAGCGGGCTAAGAGCAAAAAAAATCTGTCTGGAGTCTTTACCATGTCCGTTAAGAAGTGACAAGTGGAAACACAAATTATTCTTAAGGGAGTAAAACAGGCCTACAATGTGCACATAAACAAATCGTGCGAACACGGAGATAGCGGTGTATTCAAAACGGCAGTGGGAACTAAAATAGGGGGACCCTGTGTGTGTGTGAGGAGCGTTATCTTTTAGGGGAGACGGATGGTAACTCAAACTGGGATGGCAAACGGGCGAGCTGCGAGGGATCTTACCATTCTGGAGCTTTTCCTTGCCGCCAGACAGCACTCCGCTGGGCAGCATGCCGGTCGGGGTTAGGCCCTTCAATGTCAGGACACTCTCACTCTCCTCTCTGAAAGACAGACAGTCGCACACACGCACACACACACACACACACACACACACAACCAGTGTCGAGGTGTGTGGGTTGTTTTTGTGCATGCCATCATGTTTGGTGGGGCAGTCAGGGCATTTAGGGGGTCATGGCCCCCCCATGCCCATGCCTAGATCCGCCCCTGTGCGGGATGAAGATCGTTGTGAAGGTTTTGGCTTGTGTATATACCTGAGCACAGAGAAGACCCTGGCCATCTTTCCGATGGCACGGATCTTGTTCCGGATGACCTCCTTACGGGCAGAGGCGGTGGCACCTAGACAGGGGGATCAGAGAGCAACGTCAGAGAGCAGTCACACTGCGAAACACGCACATCATACTGTACTGTAGATGCTTCTCGTAGGCCGAGGTAGGATATATATGGGGAGAGGATATACAGTATATAAGTAATGTGCTAGCAGAAGTCATTTGGGGGAAATCAGACATTTTCGGAAGTTGGTGAAATGAACGATATACTGTATCAAAAAAAAAAAAAAAAAAAAAAAAAAAACAGACCATGTAAAGAGAAAAACACACACACACACACACACACACACACACACACACACACACACACACACACACACACACACAATGCAGTTGTTAAAGCTCCAGGTCAAAGAGGCAAAAAAAAAAATCGTACCCAACCACGCAGTGGGCATTTTGTCGACTAAAACGGTGCCAAGAAATGCGATAATTCAGGCATTGCCATCAGAGCACGCAAAATACATTTCATTCGATCTTAAGATAATTAGTCAACTAAAACTATACTAAAATTGTATGTTATACAACTACAACAAGGACAAATTATGTCAAAATTAACACTGCAACCACTCATCACAGCAACGCCAGAATAGTGCTCAGCATTCAGTGCATTCATGCTGCTCGTCTGGGTGTCCAAAATACGTTTTTCAATCCATTTTTGCTTCCAGTAGAATAGGATCATATGAGGTGCAGTCATCGGTATGTGACTACACACTTTGTTGTCTAGAGATGTCTTCAGATGACAACACTTTTTTTTCCTAATGAACACTGTAACAGGACTTTTTTTTCTTCCTCCCACCCCACAGATTGGAAAAGACGACTTAGTGGAAAAAGAACCTGTTGAGCATAATAGCTCCATGGGCCCTGAGAGAATATGTTCAGGAAATGACAGCATGTTGAATGTGAGACATGGAAATGGAGTGAGTGCTTGGTGATAAGTTGGAGGGGAGGAAGAGAATGAGAAATATTTAGAGATTAGATATTCCCTCCTCTCAACATTCCACATGAAAGAATGCTTAATAATAATAATAACAACATAATAATTACAGTATTGTGATAATAATCAGGGACCACATTTGTCCAGCGTCGAGAATCAAGGCTGGAACTTTACTGCTTCACAGGAGGATAGCTCTGCCCACTTAGCCGTGCCCAGTGCCCACCCATTAACTTTAAACTTTAATTATATTGATTTATAAAAACACAGATTTGCATTTTGTTTTCAACATGAACAATCCCACCAATGCAAGCCATCGCTTTGGATGAGAAAAGACGCCGGCCTTCATGAAGAACGAGGAAAGCTTTTACGAGCCATTAGCTGGAATAATAAAACCTAATTCGTTTCTGCTTTTAGTGATTTAATGAACAAAACAACAAATAGGGCGTTAGTCGAGTCATGTACAACTGAATGGACTTTGCGGAACAGGATCTGACTAATAGACTACCGGGTCTGTACTCCTCTGAGCATGACTTTGCATCATACAGCAACTTCCTACTGGGAAACGCCTATATGGTTCCTTCAGCGCTGCCTCTGTTGTTTTCTTGTTTTCTTTATATAAATAAGTAATTAAAAGTCTAATAATAACAGTCTAAATTAGCACACACGTTAGAAGATGTTTTTTTTTAAGAACTGGAGTTAGTCTAGCTAAAAGTGCAGAGTGCAAGCACGGCAACACAAGGTCTAGTTGCTGCACACGTTTTTTATAGAGCTGGCATTTTGTACCTTTCTTGGGGGCATATATTAGCTGGCCTTCTCATGACACACCCCCAGAAGAGAAGAGAAAAGATAGAGTGATCAGTGGATGGCTGTAGAATGACAGAGGGGAGGTAGCGCACACGCACACAGGGAAAGGAGAGGTAGACACTGAGAGATGAGAGAGACGCCAAAGCAACAGCAACAACAACAACAGAGGAAGTGCAAAACAGAAAAGCAATGCCTCAAGGAGACAAAACTCTGGAAAACAGAAGAGAAAGGAAGAAAGAAAATGGTGTTAGATGCGACAACCAATGTAGTGAAAACATCACAGCATGTGAGAGAAATGAAGGGCATGAGAGAGATGGAGTTAGAGACAGAGATAGACAGAGGTAGAGATAGATAGATAGATAGATAGATAGATAGATAGATAGATAGATAGATAGATAGATAGATAGATAGATAGATAGATAGATAGATAGATAGATAGATAGATAGATAGATAGATAGATAGATAGATAGATAGATAGATAGATAGATAGAGCAATGTGTAAAAGAAAAGTAATTAAAACATAGTAAGTAAAATATCAACACAATGGATATTTAATCAGTGGCACACAGAGATATAAAAAGCTATTATGACAAGCACAGATCAAGCACAAAGAAAAAAGTAAACAGAAGTCAACACAGTGAATATTAAACTGAAATCATGAAAGAGTATGAGAGGATTTAGGAATAGAAAAAAAGAGGGCAATAAAATAAAGAAATAGTCATGATGGTGAAAAGGAAAAAACGAGGTAGAATAAAACGAGACAGTGAAAGGGTGTAAGTGAGTGAGTGAGTGAGTGAGTGAGTGGATAAATGAGTGAATTCATGATGGAGTGGCTGTTTGGGTCCAGCTGGTCTGACTGTGGGACAACAAGTCCACCTCATGTTCGGACAACGCCCCCCCCCCCCAGCAACCAAACAGGAAATGACCTCACCCGCTCCTTCCGCTCGGTCTTTGAGCTTTCTGACGCACACGACTGTAGCTTTGTAAACAATTTCAGGGTGAAAAAAAAAGTAGCCCCGCTTACTCTAGCCCCCGCTTGCTTAATTTTGTGGGATGAAGATGGAGATTTTTTAAAACTATATTTTTTGGCAACCTTTTAGCCCAGTGGTTTTCAACCTTTTTCATGACAGGAACCACTATTTATTCTGAATTTAAGCCACGGACCTCCATTGGATGACATTTTAGCCCCAACAGACCCCAAAGCTAAAGATTTCTCTTGCTTGTGTCCAGGCTGTATTTCAGAGAAAACAAAACAGTCAAACATACAGATCAAAATGACCATTAATCTTCTACATTCTCTAGTTGTGTAGACTTTGGACTAATTCAGATGATGAATATTTTAACTCTTGAGAGTGTAAACATGAAACCAAATGGACCCTTAATGGCGTTACAGACGGCGAGTCTGAAACGCACACATTATTGCGGCGATTCCACGGTGTGACTCAGTGCTGACAGACGAGAATTGGACAGCGAGAAAAAAAAAGCTCAAAGGATTGGTGTCTAAAATAAATCGCTGACGTGTGCACGAAACGAGCATGCGCGCATTAACAACACTGGACGCCGCGCAATAACGCCTAGCGTCCTCTCTTTATCGCACGTCGCCTCCTATCGCACAAGTACAAAACGCTGGTCCTGTTGAAAATGAACCGGATTGTGCGATTTGTTACTCGCCCTCTGTAAAGCCCCTTAAAGGTAGGGGAAGTGATTTGAAATTCATGGTGTAGTACCAGCCTGGTGCACTAGGGGCCCCCAAAAGTAGCTACACTATGTGAACCTGCTGCTCTCTCCTGATTGGAGGAGAATTGTGGTGACCTGGGGAACTTTTATTAGCTCCTCTGCTAACGTGGGGGAGGTGGAAACTCCATATGTGGTTTCCACACCTTATAATAGAGCATTTTAACAGAAAAAAAATATTTTTTGGGTGATATCTGACAAAAGTGAAATCACTTCCCCTACCTTTAAGGGTCCATTTGGTTTCATTTTTACGCTCTCAAAGAGTTACATCTGGTTAACAAACGTTCCATAATTTAACCTGGGGACCACCTGGACCACCGGTTGAAAACCACTGTTTTAGCCTAACAAATCAGATTTTTTTTGTTTAAAAACGGCTACTTTTAAAGTTAATGTCTCAGTATCTCGCCTCCTAGATTACCTAAAATCAAGATTTTTGGGAACAAGGAAAACAGTGGAGCTGATACCTTCTAAATTAGGCATGAATGGGTCGCTATTTGTGCAGTTTTATACTGCATATCATGTCGTTTTCTTTATTTGCCCTGCTATAAATGGATGGCCACCAGAAATAATTAGGGCTGTTGAATGACTTTTAAGCAGCTCTAATCTGCAGATCTAATCAGATTTAATCACAGCTTCAAAATTGATTTAATAATGATTAATCACGATTCAAACTATGTCCAAAATATGCCATGTTTTCCTGCACAGGATCTGAACATTCAAGAAAGGAACACAATCTGGGGGGAAAATAAAAGATTTATCCAAATAGGTGATCTACAAGCACCCAATGCTCGTAGATCCCTCGAGCTATACTCTATGGCTCTGGTTACAGGGAGACACATCTACAGTGTTATGTTTTGTTTTTTTTCAATGAGAAAATGCTCAGTAGGTTTAGTCAGTGTACACATGAGTTAATTGCGTTAAAAAATTAATCAGATTAATCAACAAAATTAATTTAATCCCATTAACTTGTTATTTTCAACACCCTTAGAAATAATATCTATGACCCAGTAGGAATACCATCTTTTTGCATGGCATCATGTTTGGGGCAGTCAGGCCATTTCTCCATTTAGGGAGCCCCAACCCCTGTGCCTATGCCTAGATCCAGCCCCGGTGTTGGTGTGTGTGTGTGTGTGTGTGGGGGGGGGGGGGCGGGAGGCACTCTGTCTAGGACAAAACCTGCTCGTCTGATAACAAACAAACATTAATTTAATGGCTAGTGACACGGGCGGGGTTGTGGGTAGAATATGATATGATTGTCCCTGTGTTATTTATAAAGTCTTTGTCATTGTTGCGTCACTCTTACTAGAAATAGAAATAAAATAAATTGCTACTTCCATACCTCTTCCATACAGGACAAAAGTAGCTTAAATGACACGCCCTCTAGTGGACACAGTGAGCAGTGCAGTGAGAGCGGTTTGGACATGGTCAGTACCACCACACTCGGGCCTGTGACCCAGTGGCGTTTCTAAGCAATTTGGAGCCCCGGGCAAGATTTTCCCTGGAGCCCCCCTTACCAAAAGGACCCTTACGGGTCCAGTTGGTAAGGGAAAATCTCCCATGACGTCATACCTATGACAGGCACAGTAAAATGGTGCCCCCCAGGGGATAAAAAATATTTTCATCCCTTATTTTTAAACTAAGAACACATTAGGGGCCCAATTTTCGTAACATGCCTTGTCCGAAATGCTGCACACAACCCGCAACGAATTCCCTTATTGATATTTTCGTCACCTTTCCTCTTCCCTTAGCCACTATTCCTTATGCCGACACCGTTATTTGCGACAGGAGGTGTGGTCATAGGCGCGTTTGTCACGCAGTCCTTTAAGTTGCTAATGTTGTCAAATAGATTTGGGAAATAGATAACGGGAAATCAAAGCACACGCTAACCTACTGCATACAGAAACCAGAGCGGAGGCAGAGCGCGCAAGTGTGTGTGTGTGTGCGCGCGCCCCTTGGAGAAGTCCAATTGGAACAGAACTGCATCACTTCACTTCATCTCCATATTTATTGATTGTCCTATAAACAGGTGTAGATTGCCTGCTGTTGATCACGTCCTTGTGTCTATTGTGTTTAGGTAAGCTGTATTATAGTTAAATTAATTGACTTGTGACACGTTGCTGCTGCGGATTCAGTTTCACCATGTTTCACCAAATTCCTAATAGTTACGTTCCGCTTGATCCTGTTTCGTAGAGAAGACCTACCCACCTATTTTATACAGCAAATGAGAGATTGATGTTGCCGATCATACAGAAGTTTGAAATGTAAGAAATGGTCCAGAATAGGCAGAGATATGAATTTTCAAAAAGTCGAGTTCTCAGCGGCGCCTATTAAATAGGGCTTTGCTTATAACGTTTCATAAACTAGGGCTAAATGCACGCCCCATATAGCAATATAGACTTTTGAATAAGAAAAAACAAATGATCCAGAATTGACCGAGCTGTGGTCTTTGATCGTTTGTGTGAGTGGAGCCAAAAAAGAGAGAGAAAGAGAAATCCGTGAGGCTGAGGGGAGGGTAACAGGAGTAACTACCTGTACTTGGTCGCCCCGGTGCCCCCCCCCCCCCCCCCCTCCCCTCATGGTGCCTAGTCTGCCTAATGGCACAAAACTCCCCTGCGACCTGTGACCTTACCGTCCAGCTCCTCCTCAGTGGTCAGCTCGTCGTTGGAACAGATGCTCAGGACGTTCACCAGCATCTCAGTGACTGGAGAGCAAAAACAAAACAAAACAGGGACACTCATGAGCAATACAACGCCACAATGCAGTCACAATCCAATTGTAATTACAATGCTGCATTTTCTAAAAGTGTACATTCTAGCAAATTAGGTACGGTAATTCAGAGGTTTAGATATACTGTAATTTACAGTAACTATTGAGAGCGTAAAATGAAACCAAATGGACCCGTTACCCGTTAGGGTCCATTTGGTTTCATTTTACAATCTCAAGAGATCGACAGTATAAGGATCTATTTGGTTACCAACTGTCCATCACGTCACATCAGCAGGGGACCAGTGACCACCTGGAATCCTCTAAGAATTCTGACCCCTGCACCTATGAGTCATGCCGGCAGCAATCCGACCGACATGCCCGTATATGGAGATCTCTGTATCTTCGTCCGTTTTATGCCCATACATGGAGATCGATGATGTCATCAGCATAAACCCGTTATGTAGCGCTCTTGCGCTTATATTGTTAGAAGATAGAATCATTTAAAACCTTTTAAAATCGTGGCAGTGATTCGGAACTCATCCCGATGCATTTGTACGCAATGGCCTCATCTGATCGGTTGTTATATACGGTATATGGTGACGTACCCAACTCAAATCTTCTAATTGAACAACATATTCCTACAGAGAATATACCGGTTTTGTCCAATCAGTCTATCGGTTGTAACAGAATGACAGCAAAGTATCTACAAGGTATTAATTCAAGTCAAGGCCAAAATCAAAGTGTGAAATATTCCACTAGGCCTGCCTGTAATAATACAGTAAATATTAGAAAACACACAGTAGGGCACTACTGCAAAGAGCAGGTGTAGTGGATCTTAACCTCCATAGAAATGCCTCCAGTGTAATATTTCTTGAACCTCCCAACTTGTGAAGCTGTGCGCGTAGGAGCAGAGAGCTCCCCCGACTTGCGCTGCACTCAGCTCTGCACAGTGGAGCTGTGGGGGCGATTCGCCGTGTAACACTAGCCTGACGGACTGCAGTTCATTAGAATCATGACAACCTTAGCCTGACCCCCCCCGATGCTGTGGAGCGCGTTGGCTTTACATGACACCGCTACTCTGCTGAAGGAAGGAATGGCGCGTGTGCGCGCTTGTGCATGCGTGGGTGCGTGCCGAGTCTAAAACAGGCCAAACAGTGTGCATGTGGGTGCGTGTGCGTACGTACGCGCATGTGTGTGATTAATTAAAACAGATAACAAGGGACCTGCACCAGAGGAGTGGTAGATGTCAGCGAGATGCTGAAGATCACATTACAGTGACAGGGCAGAAAAAAACGTGGAGGGAATGAGAGAGCACAGAGGGACATTCAGCTCGGGGCAGTTCATCCCAATGAACAAAACATGTTCAGAAGCCAGAATGTCTTTCTTTTTAGTACCTTGGGTTGAAATAATTTACACGGGCAGACCGGGTACTCGTTGTACTGTATACCTTCGATGTATCAAACAATTGAACTGAATGAAATTCCATTTCCTAACCCAAAACCAACTGATAACATTCTTCTGTAAGTGTCCTGAGTGGCATAATCCTGACTGATGCTTGAGTTGAAACCATCTAAGCCTCTATAAGCGTGTGTGTGTGTGTGTGTGTGTGTGTGTGTGTGTGTGTGTGTGTGTGTGTGCGCGTGCGTGGGAATGATGCATATGTACACACATGGTTAAACGTATCTTCTGTATTGTCTGCAAACAAGTGCATTTTCTGTCACTCAACAGGCCACATGTTACACCCCCTCCAAATGGATTAGTGATGACATTTTAGTATATATATACTGTATATACTGTATATGCAAATGTGTGTATTTGCAGACAGACATGCTCTGTGTCAGCAGCCTTTTACCTTTGTGTCAACACGTGCTGTTCAGAACACACACTCACTTTAAAAGGCCATGATTTAAAATGTCATCTTTCACTGTAAAACAAAATGTTACTGGGCTGTTGTCACTTCACTTGGCTGATATAATTACATGTAAATACAAGAAAGTCTTATATGAAGTCCACCAACCAATAATAGTAGACTATTCACTCAAATGTGCACTTGGGGAAGTGATACGATAGTGATACTTTTCGATACCGTTACAGTATTTGCCGATTCCGATATGAAGCGACAAAAAAGGTCCAATCTGACACTTTTTCCAATACCGATACAATATCGGGACATTGATAATAAATTGATTAGTCTCATTAACCCCGCTATTTTATTCCTTTGTCATACAAACAGTGAAGTGAAAGAAGAGAAAAAGGACCATATTATTTATTTCATTTATCGATTATTTTGATTAACTAGTGTTGGCGCAGCCTGGCCTAACCTGAAATTATTTTGGCGCCACAGCATGTTATACTTTAGCAAGTGGCCACCGTAGATAACAAATTAGTCTAGGCTTCCCGTTTTCGCGCAACGCGGACGGAAATGAAGGCCTGGGTGTGGAGGCTACAGTTGGCGTTGCTCACCCTTCTCTCCGACGAAGGGCAGGGACCACGTGAAGACGTCCATGAAGTTGGGCAGCCAGTAAGGGTGAGGCGAGCAGTTGAACTGTCGGATGTTCATCACGTTGTTCTCGTACTTCAGCACGGCCGCTGTTTGGATGCACACACACACACACACACACGCACACGCACGCGCACACACACACACAAAATTTACAATTACAATTTAAGCATTTAGCAGAGGCTCTTATAGGGGAACTCCACCCATTTTCAACATTTTAATATGTCATTGATGTACCTTCGAGGTGTTGTGTGGACTTGATAAAAAAGTTCCCAAATTCTGTGTTCCCAAGAAATGGAGGTCTGAAGAAAGCCACTGATATGGTGAAACATCTTGATGACATCATCAAGATGTATTTTCACCATGTTAATAGATTTCTTTAGACGCTCTCAAAAGAAAAAAATGAAAATGGGTGGAATTCCCTTTTAAGCTTGTGTGCAGAAAACAACTCGGCCGTTTGCTCACACTCTTGACATCCCAGACAGAGCAGAAATACACACCATCTGTTTTTAATGACCGTCCACAAATCAGAGGTGTTATCCATTGGTTAGAAAAACTGTTGGGTTGCACTTCACAGTCCAGTGACTCACACCTATAACTGGCATTAGTGTAATTACTCTACACAAATATTCATACAGTATATGAAATTCTGTATCTTAATTTTAATTGTCACTTGAAGAACAATGTGAAACGTGTATTTCTGGTTATCATGTTGATAAGCTAATAAGCTATAGTCGCACACAAAATCAAAATCAATGTCATTACAACATGCTGGTCATTTGCTAATGAGGCTGCATTAATCTAAAAAAACAAAATAGATACTTCACTTTTGTTACATCTAATTACACAAATAATGTATGTCTCCATTTCTCTAAATAAAAACAAAGCATTTCAGTGGTTGTTCACTGCTAGATGCAGCAAGATAGTGCAAGATTGTATGTTCTAGATAGAAGAGTTACCGGGAAATGTGCACAGGGATGTTGCTGTGCTCCAAGCACACAATACAGTGGTTTACACTTATTTTGTGTGTCAAGTGACCCCCAAATTCAAAGTGAAATTGAAGAAAGTGAAAAATTGAAAGTGCCAAGCGATTATTATTAGTCAATGAACTTCAACATGTTTCCTACACACAGTATCTAATGATTGCAATGCATCGGTTAGCCAATCTTTTAAAACCAAATGGACCCTAGCGGGTTCATTTGGTTCCATTTGTACCCTCTCAGGAAAAAGGGGTCTGAAAGAAAAATCATTAACATGGTGAAATACATCTTGGTGAATTTTTCAGACCTCCATTTTTAGGAAATACAGAATTGGGGGAACCTTTTTATCATGTCCACACAACATCTCTAAGGTATATTAATGACATATTAAAATGTTGAAAATTTTAAGGATCCATGCAAATCCTCAGACCCTAGATTTGAGAGACTCACTAAACACAAAGATGTAGGTCATACATACATGTCTAGGGTAAAAATGTCCCCCAGGTGGCAGGAGATCATCACAGATTAGGAAAAGCATTCGCTCCAGTTCTTGGGTTTGTATAACACGTCCTTCAACCACAGTACACAGTACACCACCCCCACCCCCCCTTATGAACTATTGACATACAAAACCCCACCTCCCCAAATCCCTGACCTAGGGCCTCATGCCAGTAACCTTGGGCCTGCAACGATTGAGTGCACATTGCAGATTTAGGCACTGGGGGACAGCCACCACCACCACCAAGGGCGGATGTAACATGTCCCATTTGGGGGGGCAAGACAACATGTTGGAGGGGCAAGAGAAAATGGTATGGGGGCGGCTTCATCGCCCGTGGCGCGAAGCGACACGGGCGATGAAGTCGCACCCATACCATTTTCGGTTACAGGACTTTTATTAGTCAAGTAAAGCATCAATGATAACATCAGTTGTTGTTGAAGTTGCAACAGACACGCAGCATGCATAAAGCTAAAGGTCTGACTCAGAGAGTTTTCTGTTTTCAATGATGAAATGCTGTTGGTTTAGTGGTGCCAAAATTGTAGTTAGAATAGCAGTGGTATTGTTTCAAATCATTTTAAATATAAGCACTTTAATTTGAAATATCTTGGGTTGTTTTGCATGGCATCGTGTTTGGGGGGGCAGACTGGGTATTTAGGGGGGCATTGCCCCCCCATGCCCATGCCTAGATCCGCCCCTGACCCGTACATAAATATATCCCGCAGAGCGTACTGTATATATAGATAGCCCCCCCAACCCAACCCCTCCCCTACACAAACACAGGCAGGCACCGCCCCCCCCCCCCACCCCACATACTCAGTGTGTCCAGTGGATCTGGACGGAGGGGGGAAAGCGGACACCGTTGGCTGGGTCACCACGGGGGACTTTCCTGCCCGGGACCGTCTCCGTCCAGAGTTCAGAATAGCAAGTCATCAAACCCGGCATGCCAGCAGCCAGGCAGCCAGCTGGCCTGCTGCAGGCCTTCCACTGCAGCACGGCGGCTGCAGGCTGCAGCTCTTAGCTCTGTGGGTGGGTGGGTGGGTGGGTGGGTGGTGGGGGTGGGGCAGTGTTGTTTTGTCAACTAAGACTAAAGACTAAGTCGACTAAGGTTTTTGATATTTAGTCGACTAAGACTAGACTATCAAAAATGAAGACTAAATGGGACTAAAAGTTGTGTGTTTTCAAAAGACTAAGACAAAGACTAAATCATAACCTAAGACTAATGGAAATAGGAAACATTTTTATCTTCTTTTTTTCGTTCTTTTTAAGTATGTGACATATCTGCAGTGTACATTGTATACCTTTTCAGGAAAGGAACTTATTACTATTGCACTAATTTTATACAAGAAATAAAACGAGTCATGCTTCATACTAAAAACTATAAATCTGTATAATATATAAACCTACAATGTATTTGCATGTAAGACTAAACTACCAAGACTAAGACTAAAAGACTAAAAGACTAAGACTAAATCCTTTTTGACATTTCGTTGACTAAGACTAGACTAAAAAAAAAAATCAGAAGACTAAATGGGACTAAAAGACTAAATATGCCTTATTGAGAAGACTAAGACTAAGACTAAATCAAAACATTCTCAAAAAGACAACGCTGGGGTGAGGGGTTGTTTGTGTGAGTGTCCATACGTGACAGCAGGGGTGTAGTGGAGGGGGGGCGGTGTCCCACCAACTTCTCACATCTAAAATATTTTTGGGGCAAAAGTAGGCCTATGTTTTTTGTCTTGTCATTTACTTTTATGGATACAATTAGGCATTGTAAACAATCGTTCTCAATATGCTATACTTACTATAAATGCAAGTGTGCATGCACGACTTTGCACGTGTCTTAAAGGGGAATTCCACTTATTTTCAATATTTTACTATGTCATCAATACACCTTAGAGATGTGTGGACATGATGAAAATGCTTTTCAGCATGTTAATGAGTTTCCTTTTTTCTGAGAGTGCACAGATGGAACCACATTTGTACACTCTCAGAAAAAAAAATGAAAATGGGTGGAATACCCCTTTAAGAGGTGTCCCTCCATTTCTAAAAGTCCCACTACAACACTGCGTGACAGCACATCCACGCATGCTGTCCAACCCGTCAACGTTTCACAAAAGGAGAAGAAACGCAAGAAACGCTGTGATACGCAAGGTCACAACGCCGTGCGAACGCTGCGACTCGATGTGAGCTTGTAGATCGGCTACTTTTTGCTGCTTCCAATGTACGTTGAAATTAGGGCTGTAACTTACGGTTATTTTTGTAATCGATTCATGGGCTGATTATTCATCGATTAATCGGATTGTGAATCTTATTTGGCAACCTTGACGGGGGATTCCACCCATTTTCAAAATTTTCCTGAGCGTGTACACATTGTGAACCAAATGGACCCCTTCACTTTTGTACACTCTTTTGCACACTCATTTGTAAAAGAAAAATCATAACATGGTGAAACACAACTTGATGAAAAAACTGGATAAACTTGGGAAACGGGTAAAAAACAGTGATTAGCTGATGAACCGATTAACCGATGACTAAAATAGTTGACAACTAATTGAATAATAGATTGGGATTAATCGATTTAATCGTCGCAGCCCTAGTTGAACTAGACGCAAGGTTTACGTTGTGCAAGACAGCGAGGAAATACCGTACAGTGCATAGTAAATCCCGAGTGCTCAGTGCTCATTGTGATGTGTGTGTGTGTGTGTGTGTGTGTGTGTGTGTGTGTGTGTGTGTGTGTGTGTGTGTGTGTGTGTGTGTGTGTGTGTGTGTGTGCTGCGCATGCCGTGGGTGATGAAATGAGGGTGGCTAAGCAAGCATTAGATTCGGCGTGGACCTTTTTTCTTTGTACGTAACGAATGCGCGTTTGCGCACAATCTATAAACCCCACCGAAAACACATACCCCTACAGGGAGAAACGCCGGCAAACCCACTGAATTATGCACACAGCGTTTGGTATTATCAATATCGGCACGGAATAGACAAAGCCATCAGGAGGCACTGCATTAGTCCCGATTGTTAGCGCAGTATAGAACAAAGAGAGAGAAGAGAGAGAGAGAGAGAGAGAGAGAGAGAGAGAGAGAGAGAGAGAGAGAGAGAGAGAGAGAGAGAGAGAGAGTCCCTACAGGAGTTTGACAGTGCGTATAAAAGAGCACACGTGGGCAGTCATTGCATAAACATCACACATTGCATAAACACCATTGAGGCACTTGATCAAATACAGCTCCGTGAGCCTAGAGCAGAAAGGAGGAGTGTGGGGGGGGAGTGGGTGGTGGAGGGGGGTGGAGGGGGGGTGGGGGGGTAGGTCAGCTCCCCTGTCAATGTTCTCCTCCATATCTGACTCCCTTTAAAGGAGCAGAAACACAGACGAGACGCGTCACCTGCACTAAAACCAGTGGTCCGCAAAGCGGGGGCCCGGGGGGACCACTAGGTTCTCCTTGAGGAGGGAGTTTCAGGGGGGGTCCGCCTAGCTAAATGATAGTTAGGAACCAAATGCTGTCCTTGTTGGGTCCTGTAACTCTGAGAGTTTACTGCGCAAATGTGGGTTCGTACCGTAATGCGTGTGAAGCTGGGGCTGAGAATTACTGATAGAGCCATGAAAGAATATATACACAATATACTGTGTAGTGTGTAATATATATATATATATATATATATATATATATATATATATATATATATATATATATATATATATATATATATATATATATATATATATATATATATATATATATATATATATATATATATATATATCTGAACTGCCCACAGACTGAGTAGGAAAAAAATATTGGCATTTCATCATGACCTATTATAGGAAGATACGTTGAAAGGTGGTGAAGTGGTCCTTTAAACACCCAACCCTGACCTAATCATTTCCCTAATTTCAAATAATTTCCGAAAAATGGAGTCCATTTTTCGGCCAACACATTCAGAATGTGATTCTCACAACGCACACACACACACCACATCCATGGCGGCACCCCCCCCCCCTTCCCCACACACACACACACACCATAGCAGCTTTGTAGAGTGAACAACAAAGGGTGCCTCCAGAACCACTAGATGTCTCTGTTGTCCTGACAGAGGCATGATAAGGGGGGAAGGGCAGCATAGTAGTGGCTGAGCCTTGCTGCTGCTGCTGCCATGGTAAACGTGTACATTCTGATGGGCAACGCCTGCCCCCATTCATTATTCATGAGGGAGTAGTAGTGCCTTGACAACGCCGGCTATGCCCACAGTACAGTTAACACTCACCTTAGAGATCACAGGGAGATTTCCCCCTACATGATGTACGTATATTTCCCAACCTGGCTCCGTCTCTCTCTGGGTTCCTCTGCTTCTCTCTCTGTCTAGCAATTAAAGTCTCCGTCTTTACATCTGTCTGTCCGTCTCTCTCAGTCCCGTCGCCTTTCCTCACCTCCCTCTCCCCCACAAGCTCTCCGATATCAAGCTCCAGCAGGCTTAATATTCCACACATGCCGTCTTGACTTCTCCCCCCCTCTCTTTCTCCTTCCCAGTCCATTATGTCGAGCTGTATCCGAGAGAGAGAGCCGAGATATATCTGCCATTCCAAGGGAAATAAATTAATGCCGGAGTGACGGGAGAAGCCCGACAGTGAGGCAACGCTGTGGGTTAACTGTGAAAGTTGGAGCTCACCTCAACAGCGTTATCATTTTCTTGGGAATGACGCACTATGGTTTTGGAGGGACTCTATGGTGGAACGTCAGCTCCCGAAGTGGGAGGTGAACATTTTTGGACAGAAAGACGCGTTACGAACACTGCAGAGGTCGACGTTACGGTTCAAACAGAGCGTTGAATGTTCATAGACCGGCGTTGCGCTTGTTGGCATGGATACGCTGAGCCATAGCTGGCTGAGAGACAGAAAGGCCAGGTTGTGACCACTTGTTTACCAAGTCTCGACCGCTTTCTTACTGGGTCGCGGTCGCGTTAGTTGCTCGTGGTCAGGACTAGTGACAGCGCTTTTCACGCAGAAAGTAATAAAACACGCCTCTAGTCCATTTTCAATGAATCGCCATGCGATGAAGCAAACGTGTGACGCAACGCGCTATCTCACAGAGCCACGTGTTGTTTGTTGTGGCGCATGTGTCTCGTTGCACACGCCCCATGTCTGATTTTAGACATCCCAGTTCTGGTGAGCTTTTTATTTCATGCTGAGCAGATATCGCCCTGTCATCAGGTGAGGGGCACAGTGGACTCTGTGCGATAACACGGGTGTTTATCACTCCCCATCTGCAATGCGCATTATGGTCGTGACTACTTTATAAGTTGGAGGAGACCCTAAGCCTAAACATAACGGCTAGCACAGAGCAGTGCCAAATTACTAAACTTATCTTTAATCCTAAACCTAACCCTAACCGCAAGCACAGAGCATTGCCATATTACTGACCCTATTCAGGCTTAGGGTTAGAGCCTAAGCCCTAACACACCCCTAAGCATAGAGCAGCGCATGTCACCAACCTGATCGCGACTAATAAGCAACTGGTCGTGACCGAATGCGACCAGAAGCTATAGTACAGACGCAACAAGAATATCTGGTTGCTACTAGTCAGCATGTGGTTATTGGTCGCTAGTGGATCTCGCCCCCTTCCTGGGCTGGGTAGCAATAATGACCAACTGCTGCAGCGTTGTTTGCACATGAGCAAACAGCGTTTCGTTTGCCCAGAGCTACTGCAGGAGCGTTATGCCAACGAGCGTGCAGAAAACAGCCGAGCCCCGGTCATGTGGCCCGTGCAACTCGTTTGTCAGTCACGCCAGCCCATAAGACTTTGTCTCTCTTTGCCAAAGGAGGTCTATATAAAGCCGCTGCCATTGGACCGTTCCCTCCGCGAAGCTGAACGGGGAGACGTCATGACTCTCCGTCAAACGGCTCTCGATCTGTGGCCCCGCCAGCCCCACACAGCCATCGCAATCACGGACGGGGCTGTTCTGGTGGAGAGAGAGAGATGGTGTCTGACAAAGGAAAGGTCTCCGTCACAGTTTGGATGGAAAAGGGAAGAGGGTCTGTTTTGTATCTTGGCTGGGTACCCCCCCACTGCCCCACCCGCCCAATACGCTTTAGGCCAGGGGTGCCCAACCTTTTTTGACCCAAGATCTACTTTTCAGCAGCCAACCCCTTCGGGATCTACCAGTCCAATATCAACATTTCAAACCACACGCATCGTTGCCAGCCTGCAGTAACTTCACAACAACACAACACACTTTGTTTTACCACTTTACTTTATGTCCATATAAGCATAAAGTACAACAGCCTATTCATAAATAGGCCTACAACAGTACAACATAAGTACAACTTGGACAAACACTGCAATTGCAAATGCAATCATAATAAGAACAGTCCAGAATAGTCCATTATAAGTTGCAGAACAGTCCATTACACGTTGCAGAACAATTCTGTCGGCATAATTCACAGACAGCAGACAACAATCCTCCAAATGAGCCGCTTCGTAGACATACAGACAGACACGCAGACACACACACACACACGAAAATCTTTTTTTTTTTCTTTTCCACCCCATTTTTTTTCTTTCCCCCCCACATCTCCCGAGATCTACTCATGATCAGGCCGAGATCTACCGGTAGATCCCGATCTACTGGTTGGGCTCCCCCGCTTTAGGCCTTCTATTCTGTCATGTGCTTTAATCAGTGAAGGCCACCAGTGAATGCTGCAGTAGAGGAAAAAAAAAACGAGAGTGCTGCTGCTTTATTTCATAACTGGATTTATTCCGACGTGAAAGTGTCCCAAATGCAAAAGAAACCAGCGGCAAAACTGCCAGATGTGGTACTAGAAACCTCAGGCCTACTCCCAACAATATGATTACACTTGGGCACGTGCTTTGCTTACACAAAGATAAAACTGATTGCATGGGTTAGGGAGGACCATTGTAATGTCCTGCCTTGTCCTGCATTGTAATCTATGACACAAGCCCACGCATGACCCAGGGGTGGATGTAACATTTCCCAATTGGGGCGGCAAGAGAAAATGGTATGGGGGCGAGGAAAGTCGCACCCATACCATTTTCAGTTACAGGACTTTTATTAGGCAAGTAAAGTATCAATAATAACACCAGTTGTTGTTGAAGTTGCAACAGACACGCAGCAGCATGCATAAAGCTAAAGGTCTGACGTCTGACTCAGAGAGTTTTGACAAATGTAGTTAGTTAGTAGCAGTAGTAGTGTTTCAAATACGTTTTACATAAAAGCACTGAAATATCTTGGGTTGTTTTGCATGCCATCATGTTTGGTGGGGCAGTCTGGGCATTTAGGGGGGCATTGCCCCCTCCCCCATGCCCATGCCTAGATCCACCTCTGGCATGACCCAAACTGGACAAGAAAGGCCCAAAAAGAAGAGGCCCCAGAGGTTATCTGTGGTGGCAGTCCCACTGGTATGTCCAACTGGTAAGGGAAGGTCCATTCCGGTGGCATGTGATGAGAAGGTCATGGCTGCCCTGGCCTCGGTCCTGCTATTTGTTCCATCTACAGAGCCAGAGCCGGGCCCTGCCCTGCCCTGCCCTGCTGCCCGGCCACCCGGCCGGCTGGGCCGCATCGCTCATGTACCTGCCTGTCGCCACACGACCGCAGGGCGCCTGGGGGCAGGAAGCGGCCAACGCGGCCCCTGTCAAGTTTGACCCGGGAGTGAACTGCGACAATGAGCTATAAAGGCTTTGCCTCAACGCCGGGTTTCCCCCCCTCCTCGACACCGACGGCACATTCCTCTAGCTCACCTCCTCACTTTCCTTTCCGTCTGTCCAATTCCCTTTTTTCCATTCTGTTGTTTAAAACGACAGCGCAGAGAAAAATAAAAAGGGAAACGTTTCATTTGGCTGTGAGAGGCTGCCCAACTCTGGGGTGAGATGGATAACAAATTACAAACCGTTATTTCACCGTCCTGGGGCAGTAAATAAACGGCATCAACATGGCTAACCTTCTGTTTATACGCTTTCATTTTCCTCACGCAGTCACGCAATGAGGTTCCACTTGACTATTTCGCACAGTCCCAACCGGAGGCTGAGCAGCAGTCTGGGACTGTTGACACACACACACACACACACACACACACACACACACACACATACACACACACACACTGTCTGTGACTCTCAAGCTGTGCCGTTATCGCCTACCTCGCGTTTCGACGGAGGACCTACAAGGACGCGGACACGCAGTTTTGGTAAACAGTCAGTGAGTGACGCAGCGGAAACGGCGCTGTTAATAGATTCGATCGAGAAAAACAAAAGGCAGGCGACTGCCAAAGAGCCCCCCACACCCCCCACCCCCGCCGCCAATACCAGACACCCCCATCTCCCTCCGGCACCATTTCAACACTTCTTCAAAGGCTTCTCGGTAAAAAAACAACAACAAAAAACTGCACAATCACGGCTGCCTCGCGCAGGGGGACTCCCCTGCTGTTAATGTGCATCTGCCCGTGTTTCCATGGGCTTCACCAAGCAAATAGTTAGGCCATAATGACACCACATTCTCAAACAACTGGTTCTCATCTAGCCAGGATGAATGACTCAAACTACAGGAGTGAGTGTGAATGGGCAGGCAGAGATCATGATGGGAGTCCTGATCTCACCTTAAGGCATTCATTCCTTTCGGGAGGAATCATTTCAGGTGTCGACGGCGCTGCCGCTGCTGACTCAGCACAGAAGACTTTTTTCTCTTCAGTGTCAAAATTAGTGAAAAAACTCCGGGAGGAAAATCTAGTGCTTTTCTTGATGGTAAGTTGGGGCCTTCCTTCCTAGAAAGGACCATTGGTAACCAAATGGACCCTTACAGACCTGAGAACTCTTGAGTTAAATTGTATTTAAACATCTGAATCACCTAATTTTCAAGAATCTACACATTTAGAAAATGTAGAAGAATTGCTATTTTGACTACACTCAACATCAAATGGTGGTCCTCCGTGGCTAAAACGCAGATTAAATAGTGGGCCCTGGTATGAAAATAGAAAACCACTCACTGCTCTACCGCATTCTAGTGCGTTTTGGAAGTGCCACCAGTGCATTTTGGATTTTGGCAGTTGGCAACACTGGGAAAGGGAAGCCAAAAAGGAGAGAAGAAGAAGAAGAAGAAGAAGAAGAAGAAGAAGAATGAACAGGGAGGTGGAGGTGGTGGTGGTGGTGGTGGTGGTGGTGGTGGTGGAGGAGGAGGGGGAGGTTTGGGTTGTTTGTTTATCTGGCAACCCCCAGTGCTAGGATTGATGGGACCTGCTGATGGGCTCCACGTCCCCCTCCCCTCCCCTCCCCCCTACACCGTCCCCCATCTTAGATTTATGTGATCGCTCGATTGACCATCAATCACCAGGCAATACTACCCCCCCCCCCCACCCCCACCCACCCACCTACCTTCCCCCACGGCCCCACTCTTCTAACCCAAGCATAGAGAAGAGAGAGAGAGTAATTCATTACGCTGTCTTTTAGGTTCCACTGCTCAACCCCGCCCACATGACTGATTAGACCGGCATCAGCAGGACTGCGGCGCTCCGACCGGCCCGGCCCATCCCATCCCATCCCAGCCGTAGCCACAACAGTACTGTTCTTCTTCTTATGTGTGTGTGTGTGTGTGTGTGTGTGTGTGTGTGTGTGTGTGTGTGTGTGTGTGTGTGTGTGTGTGTGTGTGCGTGCGTGTTTGTGCGCGTGCAAATATGTGAGTGACGCATGTGCTGTATTCCCGGCATACATGTGTCACAAATAAAACCTTGTTTGGATCTTTGTGCACAGGGATTGATCTATACCAGTGGTTTTCAACCTTTTTGATACCAGGGCCCACCATTTATTCAGCATTTGAGCCACGGACCACCATTTTTGAGGACATTTTAGCCCCGCACAACCCGCAAAACTAAAGATTTCTTTTGCTTTTGTCCACAATACCAGGCTGGATGTGGGAAACCAAACAGGCAAAACATACAGACCAAAATGACCATTAATCTTCTACATTCTCTAGTTGTGTAGACTTGTGCTAATTGGAGTGAGCTGAGAGTGTAAACATGAAACCAAATGGACCCGCAAGGGCAATGTTTACGCTCTCAAGAGTTACATCTGGTTAACCAACTTTTCATCTGGTTAACCAACTTAGCTGTGGTCCCCGGACCACTGGTTGAAAACCACCGATCTATACTGCAAGTCCCGAAATAAAAGTGCCGAGTAATGCCGCGATTAGACGAACATTCGGCCAAAATAAAGCAAACATCCGGAGGGGATTCCGCGCGGACATTCTGCGTAAACAGCAGATCCACAATTAGGTCGGCTATTTTTGTGCCATCTGACGCACTGCAACACAATAGGGTTCAACTGGTTAAGAGGTGGAAGAAGCAACATCTATGAAATTCCTGCCATATGCTGCTTGCCTCCCCTCCCCTTGTTGTCCGGGTCATTCCCGTCTTTGAGAAAGGACAATTGTGTATTAAAAGATAAAGGAAAGAAAGCAGCAATCTTTGTCTGGCAGATTACCGCAGAGTAATGAAAGGCAGTTTATCTCCTTAAGGCCAGCATGTTGCTGCCAACATAGCCGTGAGCTTAAATATACCGAGGCTCGGCGTAGGGTAACAAAAGGATCACAAGGGAATCCACTGCCAAAACTGCAAACTGCCACGAATCCGACACCGGTTTGTTTGTTCGAGTCGCGTGGAACGTGAGCCACGGGTTAGATTAGCCTGGCTGGCAGTGGCAGAATGGGAATCCTGAACGATAAACAATAACACAAGACAGGCCCAAGCAAATTGCCTTACCCCTGTCTTGATAATCCCATTGTGTGTGCGCTTTAGAAAGGAGTGGCTGTACTGTACTATACTGTACTGGTTTTGTGGAGTGAGTCAACCGACGACAACAACAACACAAGCCACATTTTGAGCCAAGGAAAATCCCTGAGCAAATAGCACAAGAAAACCACTGTCGCTGCTTCTTCTTCTTTTTTTTTTTTTACCCCGTCATGCAAACACGAGTGAACCCTGATGACTTCCATCCACACCTCGGTGATAATATTTCAACCGGGGGAGATTCTCGGTTACCCCTGTCATAAACCCCATGCATGCTCGCTTTAGCCTTTTCTATTTCCTGCTTATCTGCCTTCCTTGGGCACTCCTCTGGTATGCATTAACCCCCTCCTCCGTTCTCACTTCCCTCCCTCCCTCCTTCCCTCCCTCCCTCTCTGGGGTAAAATGCTGACTCACAGCACAAAGGCGAGTCTATCTTGTTGCGTGGGTACCACAGTGCGGTGACACAGGCTTTGCCACAAGAGCAAAGTGGACCGGCGCCAGCCCTGCTAAGTGCCGACCGGGCCTCTTCCACTCTAAGTTGCACCAACCCCACCCAACTCACAGTACTACTGGCAAGCGGTGTTTGATTTCACCGACTAATACGGTGGGTTTTCAACGTTTTTCATAGCAGTGGCCCACTATTTATTCAGCATTCGAGCCCACACGGACCACCATTTGATTCGACACAGAAGACCCAAAACCCAAAGATTTCTTTTGTTTTTATCTACAATTCCAGAATGGATTTCGGAAACATAACAGAAATACCTAGATTTCTAGTTGTGTAGATTTGGGCTAATACAGATGATGAATATATGAACTCTTGAGGGTGTAAAAATGAATCATTTTTTTAAATCATTTTTTCGCTCTGAAAGAGTTACATCTGGTTAACCAACTTTGCTTCATTTACCTGGGGACCACCTGGAACCCTCTCAAGGACCAGTGGTGGTCCCTGGATGACTGGTTGACAACCACAGGACTAATCCAGTGGTAAAACATTGATAATTCCATCAAAAAAATAAAAAATATATACTGAAATGTTAGGAAGGGATTATAGTGGGCAAGAGATCCAGCGTAAGTAATTTTACACTTGGTTGCATGCTGAAAATAAGTTCACAGCGCATCGCAGCTCAACCGTGTGTAGAAACTGTTTGGTGTCCAGGCTCTCAATCATTTCACAAAACAGTAAGAAATATGGCACCTTGTGGCTAAAAGCTCCAGTATAATGCTTGTGATTTTGCTGCGCTGGGTGTAGGAAAGCCGAATTCATGACTGCTCAAAGGAGCGTTCAGAGATTTGTCGATGTGCACATGCACACGCTCTGCAGTCAGGGAACGTGCATCAGGGCAACAGCAAGCACACCAAGGCCCGTCCCTATGAATCCTGATTGGAGGAAGACTCCCTCTATCCTGATTGGATGAAGGCTTTGCCACCCAAAGCCAAAAGGTAAAACTGTATGTTCAGAATATACTGTATATATTTTTATCCTTGTGATCACTGGGAATCACTGGGAAAGAAATTACTTACATGGTCAGCACACTCTATAGTAGGGAGGATTGGCACAAAAAATAATATAAATAAGTGCCATTTGAATTAAGTGAAATCACTGAGAATACCTTTAAACCCTTTTTAATGAGTGACAACTATGAGGTATTTGTCGCTAGGAGAGCAATGAGCCGTGGGATATTACATGGCTCAATGATATTTAACTCCAGGAAAAGTCATGTGGAAATGAAACCAAAACTAAGAGTATTAGTAGTAAAAATATATATACTGTATATATATACCAGTAGGCTATTTAGGGCAAACCTGCTGCTCGACAAGCACTGATAAAATGATGGCCACGCATGCTGTGGTGTACTGCCTGAGTGCCTGTCCAATCATGTCTCACAATCCCTACATAGGGACGTCACCCCCGCCAAACAACAATGCCCTGTGTGAATGAATGGGAGCAAAGCACGCTGAAATTCAGAACCTGTGTCATTCCCAACATTGATGACCATCAGGCTTGGATGTAACATTTCCCATTTGGGGGAGGGGGGGGGGGGGGGGTATATTAGGCAAGTAAGCATCAATAAATAACACCATTTATTTGTTGAAGTTGCAACAGACACGCAGCATGCATAGAGCTAAAGGTCTGACTCGGAGAGTTTTCTGTTTTGAATGATGAAATGCTGTTGGTTTAGGTGCCACAATTGTAGTTAGTTAGAAGCAGTAGTAGTGTTTCAAATCATTTTAAATATAAGCACTTTAAAATATCTTTAAGATTTGGGTTGTGTGCATGCCATCATGTTGGGTGCGGCATTTAGGGGGGCATTGCCCCCCCATGCCCATGCCTAGATCCGGCCCTGATGATACTTTGTCAAGTCATACAAAAAACAACAACAACAAAAAAAAACAGATATTATGCTCTGCCTTGCCTTTGTTGTTGTAGACATCTAAGTAGTTGGGTGCAGAGAAGATGGTGATTAGGGAGGGGAAGCCAGTGGTCTGACTCTTCCTGTACATCCGATATCTGTGCGGAAAAAGAAAAGCAAAAGGAGATATGAATAAATAACACAGAAAATAGAAAATGTCTAAATCAACCGGCCAGCATGAACAGATGTTACAGCGCGATTACTCATCGTAGGCCCTTTTAACCCCCCGGGGGGAGACGATTAGGATCAACTCTTCTTGTAACATGTTGTTGTGTGTTCATCCTCTTGATAAAACCCGCCGATGCATCATCGGCGAGGGAACAATTCACCCTGGAGGTCATCTCCCAGAGGGGCAATCCACCCAGGAGACACCTTGCAGCAGTGTCGCCATGTCCCCTCCTTATGGGAGACTTCTTTTTGCTTGTAAATAATTGTTGGGGGTTGCGGTTCCATGGACATGTATTAAAGGGTGGATGGCGCGAGGCAGGAGTCTCCAGTGTCGCTCACTGGCGGCCATTTTGCTACAGTCCTACAACAGGGGTTTTCAACCTTTTTCATACCAGGGCCCACTATTTATTCTGCACTTTATCCACGGACCATCATTTGATGTTGAGTTTAGTCTCTCTGACGCAAAAATAAGGATTTTGAAGTTTGTGTCTCCAGTTTAGGAAAGATAACTTGCCAAACGTCCCAAATAACAATTTTTCTACATTTTCTAATTGTGTAGATTCTTGACAACTAAGTAATTCAGATGTTTAAATATAATTTATCTCTTGAGAGCATAAAATGATGGTTGAAAACCACTGTTCTACAGTTACAGTATATGTATCCTTTCAATCCAACACAGATTGATTTTTATTCCTTTTCCCTCTCTATGCTTTTTATTCCTAAAAAGTGCTTTCGCTGAAAAACAAGCTATATTCAACAACAAATAAATAAAGAACAGAACAACACGGTCGGTAACATTCTCTTTTTTTGCTAATGAAAGGAGACTTTTATCTTTTGAGATATTTGGTGTTTACACAGTCAAGAGCAGAGAATATTCTGTGGGTCTTAAAAGATTAGTAGAAACGCTGGCAGTGTGTGTGCAGACTGTTCTGGAGAAGCCCTGGGCCAAAGTAAAGGAGTTCATTAGGATTTAAACCAGTGAATCTCAAATAGTTTCATGTCACGGACCTCCAAATTGTTAATTGCCCCACAAGCCCCATGTGAAAATGTTCTGTTGCGGGGAGCAACGTACCCGATTTGTGGTGTTGCATTAGTATGTTTCAAAAATCCTCTCAATATTTCACAAAATCTGCCAACCGCACCTTCTAGTCAGGCAGAGAAAGAACTTGGTTTCCATCCTAAAAGATCAGCTGCAACAGTTCATTCATTCGACGGCAGACATTGTGTTTTTTGAAATAATGGACAAAACCTCTGCATCATCATCATCATTTAGGAGAGTAACTGTGTGTGTGTGTGTGTGTGTGTGTGTGTGTGTGTGTGTGTGTGTGTGTGTGTGTGTGTGTGGTAGTAGTAGAAGCAGCAGCTCGGGGGCAAACCGCCTCCTCCTGCGAGTGCAGGCGTACTGTAGGTTTCCCCATGTGACTGTGCTCCGTGGGAGTGCATCGGTAAACAACCTTGCACCGTAGCTCCCACCCGCCCTCACCCTGCCTGGGGGAAAACCTGCCGACACGTCCACCCACACACCCACCCACCACGCAACCACCACCCCCACCCCCACCCGACCAGCCAAACCCACCGCCTCCACCTCCCCTCTCCATTTTGAAAAACGAACTCTTGACAGCAGCTTTCCAATCCCTTGGTACAAAGCCAGGCTGTACTGCACTGTACTCTACTGCAGGCTGCTTTTGTTTAACAAAAAAATACACTTAAAGACCCTACATGAACCCTATAAGCATTCCCTTTTCTGGGGAGGGAACATTCAGCAAAAATATCACATCTACTGTATAACAGCCTATTGTAAGCTTGTAGATCAGCACTTGTTTTAGCAGATATTTGTGGCTCCATTTTCGTTACCATCTAAACCCCTTATCCTAAACCCCTTATCATTTTTTTACTATTTTGAAAAACTTTTTGGAATAGTTCAACGTGCCAATCTACTGACACATTGTGAGCTTGTAGACTGGCCATTGAAACTATTGAAAAATGTTTTTTTTTATAGTTTAAAAAGGCAAAAAAGTTAAGGGATAAGGGGTTTAGCGGTGACGAAAATGGAGACCTTGGTGTACAAAGAACAATACGCACAATATGCAGAGTTCCTCGTGCTGAACCCTGGAAGTCTAGGTTCAATTAATTACATAAAGGGTTTAAGTGTTAGCTGGTTAAGACCAGATTCTACAAGATCTCTACTAGATCCTCAAAATATCTGAGTTAAGACACATTTTTACAAGGCCTGGACTCCCGTTTTCTACCATAACACACAAATTGCATAGTATGTTGTGCCTATGCCATGGCCAGCACCAACAAATACGGAAAACGCTGCTGTTTCTGATATTTTAGTCTTTGTTGTACTTCCTCTTAATGTTTTTCAACCATCACTGGGACTGTGGGTGGGTTGGAGGGTGGGACAAGGGGGTTTATTTTTGTTTTCAGTTTTTCTTTACTGTACGGTGTCTACTTACCTCCCAGTCACTGTTACCTGAGAATGAACACTCTAACGCATTCCTCATTTAATTCTTTACTTGACTAATATTATTTTTCATCTTTCTAAAAACAATGACTTGACATAATTTTATACTTGACCTGTAATTCGTTGTGAAACTTCAATAGAGATTGAAGAAAAAAATAAGCTAGCTACAGCATAAAATAATGGTTAAAGGGGAATTGCACCCATTTTCAACATTTTCCTCAGAGTGTACAAATATGTACAAATGAGGGAAAAAAGTTCCTAAAAGAAAAATCATGAACATGGTGAAATACAACTTGATGATATCATCACCATGTTAATGACTTTCTTCAGACCTCCATTTCTAGGAAACACAGAACGGGGGAACCTTTTATCATGTCCACACTACATCTCCAAGGTACATAAATGACATAGTAAATGCCCCTCTAATGTGGTTAAACACTGACAGTGACAGAGATGTGTTCCAGGTGTTGACAGGTTAACAGAGACAGTGTGAGGGAGGAGGAGGAGGAGGAGGAGGAGGAGGAGGAGGAGGAGGAGGGGAGGAGGAGGAGGAGAAGAAGGGGGAGGAGGAGGGGGAGGAGGAGGAGGAGGGGGGAGGAGGAGGAGGAGGGGGAGGAGGAGGAGGAGAAGAAGGGGGAGGAGGAGGAGGAGGAGGAGGAGGAGGAGGAGTGGCCGGACAGTGGTTTTGTGCTGCTGTCCGATTTGTGACAGAGAGCTGCTGGCTGTACAGCAGATGGATGACATGTTCCTCTCCCGTCTCTGCTAATCGGCCATGACAATCCTGGACCCTGCCTTGTCTTGCAAATGTTTTTTTTTTTTGCAACAGGATCCAGTCGGAGCAGAACGTTTCGGCAAAACCAAATATACAGTATATCCAATGATGCCGCAAAAAACAAATATATATCCAATGACTATAGTAATATTTTAGGAATCAACAGGGCTTCGGTATAATCGTAAACCTAAGCCTTTTTCAACCTTTTTCATACCAAGGCCTACTATATAATATATAGTGGGTAATATATAGGCATCAAAATGTGGTCTGTGGCTCAAATTCTGAATATATTATATTCAGAATTTGAGCCACAGACCACATTTTGATGATAGTTTAGCCCCACATACCGCAAAACTATTTCAGAGAAAAAAAAACATACATTCATCTTATTCTCTTGTTGTGTAGACTTATACTCTTGAGAGTATATTTTAACTCTTGAGAGTATAAAATGAACTCATGAGAGTATAAACTCTCAAAGAGTCACTCTCAAAGAGTTACCTCTGGTGAACCAACTTTACATCATTTAGCCTGGGGAACACCTGGAAAACTGTCAGGGACCACTAGTGGTCCTCGGACCACCTGTTGAAAACCCCTGGTCTAAATGAAAATGCATGTACTTTGTTTATGACAGAATAAGACTTGCATTTCTCCTTTATTCCTTTTTTGGGCACAGTGTTTGCTGGGTATAGTTATGATAGTACGGTAGAGATTTGACAAGAAATAGAGAAAGCGTGGTGATTGACAAGCAGCAAGTGTCCATCAGAATCGATCCTGAAACTGACCGCCAGGCCTCATCAGAGGCTATACTATTATTAACAGTACACGCGTCTCTGTTTCTTGGTTCTTGTATTCAGTAATGCCTTTCAAAGCAACCCCTTTAGTGAACTACATGTTGCTCGGAAAACTGCAAGGCAACACCATAGAAAAGAACACGAATGAATGTAACCTTGAACCGCAACCACTGCCTCCTGAAAGCAGATGTCCAGCGTTGGCCCTGACAGTTCAGAAAAGTGAAAGTTTTGATGTCAATCAATATGTTCAAAATAAAGCAGCGTAGATTGCAAAGTATTGCTTTCCATTTTGAGTGCTGCCCTAGTCAAAGTTTTTTTTACAGGTCACCTTACAGAACAGAAGCCTCAATGTTTTATCATCCTACAGGGGTTGACACTAAGGTCTCCGAGACACTTGCCCATTGGGCAAGTGCAAGTCAGGTTCTACTTGCCCTCAGGTCATGGTCACTTGCCCCCAAAAAATATAATGTAAATTTTGCATTTAAGTTTGCTTCCTACTTGGGTGCTTTAAACCAGGGGTTTTCAACAGGTGGTCCCTGAGAGGGTTCCAGGTGGTCCCCAGCTAAGTTGTTTAACCAGATGTAACTCTTGAGAACGTAAAAATGAAACCAAATGGTTTCATTTTTACACTCTCAAGAGTTAAAATTCTTCATCTTAATTAGCCCAGGTCTACACAACTAGAGAATGTAGAAGATTAGGTCATTTTGATGTGTATGTTAATTTGCCTGTTTTGTTTCCCAAATCCAGCCTGGAATTGTGGATATCTAGAAAGCAGGGAAAGACACAGAGGCAGAGTGCAATGACTGCCTTCAAGACAAATTTATCTTGTGTTGTGTTATAGTGCACTAAGTTGCACACTTGCCCGATCGGGCAACCAGGTAGCAGTCTTCACTTGCCCAACCATTTTTTACTTGCCCCGGGCAAGCGGGCAAGTGTTAGTGTCAAGCCCTGTCCTAACACGAATGCACCACGTCTCTGTCTGTACTGTATATCCACGTCTTTAATCCATGCAACTAGGAACACTCCCCCACGGTCTCTCCTGACAAAGAACTCTGTATGTGGGCATAAAAAGGACACATACTAACTGGGTGTGGGCATACAGTATACTGTACATTCACAACTTGTATTATAGTCCAGTGTGGTGCCCAACGGGACCTTTTCTAAAAAAAAAAAAGGTCCTAAAAGAAAAAATCAAATAACACAACACGATGATGTCATCAAGTTGTGTATCACCATGTTTTTTCAGACCTCCATTTCTAGGAAACACAGAATGAAACACATTTTTTATCATGTGCACACAACATCTCTATAGTATATTAACGACATAGTAAAATGTTGAAAATGGATGGAATGTCCCTTTAAGATGATATGATGATAACAGCACCACGTTTTCTGATGGGGAAGATTCGACGCCAAACAAATGAAAAGAACGATGAATAAACGAAACTCACCCGGCATCCTGTGCTTCGTGTGCTCGGATCACAGATAATAAATTATTGTGTTGTAGAAAGTCGCAGACTGCAGGGTAGCTGTTGGAACAGAAACAGACAGAGGGAGAGAGAGAGAGAGAGAGTTAGAGACAGATTTGTTTAGCTCTTCAGAGAAATCCCTGTCACATCAAGCAGACCATCAATTTCAATGATAAAAAAGCAGTAAGAAGTACTGTAAATTGGGCCCGGTTGGCTCAACCGTCTGCTCCACCTAGGCTGCAGAACCAGCCCAAGACGGTGCCTTTGCCGGGTCTCTTTCCCCCCAATCTTTCCCCCTTCCCTGGCAACCTACTGTTAATCTATCAATCTCAAGCTCCCCCTAAAAATGTTTGTTTTTTCTTTTTGATTTTCATTTATCAATCCCAAATAAAGGCTACAATTCCAAATATGTTCAAGCCACAATGACCCATCGATTGTTGGGTTATGATCAGTGATGGACATACAGACCGCCGCGTGCACGTACGAGTGTGCACCCAACGATTTTGGTTATTTCTAGGTGAATGGGCCGATCATGCAAAAAACATGATAATCAACTCAAATTAACTGTCATGATCATTGGGGATCAATTAAATGCCCCAAGGGCAATAAGGTTGTAAATCATTTAATGCACCAAAAGCGTCTAGGGCAAAGTGGGTTAAGAAGTAATGTAATTGATGAGCAAAAATGAATACTGTGGATGGCAAAATCAACCCAACCAGAGGTCTTCCTCAATGTGTGCGATTTAGCCGAGAGGCAGGTACGGCTCCAGATGGGGGCAAGGGGGGGCTTTAGCCCCCGCTGTTGAGGGCTTAGCTCTCCCTAAGCTCGCTCTCTGTGGTGAGTCCATCACTGAAAGAGCCACATGCGTAAACGCCATATAGCCATGAATGTGAGCTGCGTGTGCCATGATGCAGACAGACAGACAGCGCAATGGCCTTACTGACATCCATAAAATAAAACTAAAGGCTTAAATACATACAAAAATAGTTATTTGAACAAAGTTTAGTGAAAGCTCAGTGGCTGCTGCAGTGAACACACTGCTTCTCTGGCTATTAGGGTAATAATGTGGATGAAATTGGAATAGTCCAGCGTGCCCCGAAAATCACGTGCACTTTTATTTTTATTTTAATCAGTTAATCACTAGCCGTTAATGTTGTCGCTAACCGAAATTTTTAACGACTAATGGTTAACGGTTAACCGTTGGACGTCCCTACTCACAAGTCATGGCGCAGATCTGATTCTCATTTCGATTAGCTACCCATGCATGATTTCCTTGCTTGTATTAAAAGGCAGATGCTCTAACAACTCAAAGTATTTGTTACATAACAGACATCAAATCGATGAAATCTAAAACTGTATCTTAGAAACAACAGCGACAGGCATTTGAGTTAATTGCACTTTGTGTATGAATAGCAGTTCCATTTAACCTGCAAGATACTGTTTGAACCTTTGCGGTATAGACTTTATTGACAATGTTTACTTCAGGGAATGGATATGGAGCTCCTTAAGCATGCATTATTTCTGTTTTTAAAAGATTCCTTTAAGGCTCTAAGGGTCAGTGTAGAGACACAGGACGCTAAGGGCGCGATTCGACTAAATATACAATTCTAAATCGATTACTTTCAGCATGCAACCGAGTGTAAAATGACTTGTGTCTTTTACTTATACTGGAGCTCTTATCCACTAGTCCGTTCCTATTTTAGTCAAGTTTTCATTTGTTGATGACATTTTGTGACAAAAGGATCTTTCTTCCTCGTACTAGTTGACGAAATAGACCTTGCAGTAAGCCCCGCCCTCTCCCTAGCGTCCAACCACGGGTTGGACGCGTTCCAGCCGGGCTCATTCATTTGAATGTAAATATTATGGACATTATACATTAAATATTGGTTCGTTTTGGGAACCAGACCTTCAAAATCTCTTCCAAATCAGCAAGGCATGCCCTTTTTTAATCAATGTTTTATCATATACAGTGCTGCAGGAAAACTACTGGTGGAGAAGTTTGTCTGTCATGTTATGCTTAGCTGTGATTGGAGCATAGCAGTTTGGGGAGGAGCTTCCTGAAAGGTCTATTAACCCTGCCACAGGCAACCTCCTGTGAAACATTCAAGACAGAGGTGCTGGTATGTGCACAAATACACTAGACTGTACATGGTAGTGTTAAATAGCAGCCTCACAATGTAACAGTCCAGTCCAACCCGAAAAAAACAAACAAACAAACCATATATTCTGACCAATTTGGTACTGTTTTTTAATGTTATTGCTCTTTGCTCTATAATGGATTCACTTTTTTGTGGGTATATTTCGTGCCTGTCTTGGTTTTGTTCAAAATGGACAGTTTATTATAGCCCCTTTGGCCTGATTTATGGACAATAGATTTATGCCATGTCATTCAGATGAAATAGCGTGTGGAGAAAGGCGGGGTACAACTGCTACTTCATGGAAGAAATAAGGGCAAAATAAATAAAACACAAGTACATATTGAAGGAGGAGAAGCTACTAGAGTGGTTGCTTAGAAAGATGTCTTACTTGGCGGCAGATACCAAAACAAGCACGCATGCACGCACACACGACAACGCCAATACATCTACTATACTCTACGTCAAACAGGGGGGAGGGTGCATTAAGGATGAGGAATAAATGTCTTATTTCTCTCAGGATTTGCTACAACAGATGTAGTGTTGATACATAGCATTTGGAGCCCCTTCAGCAGACTAAATGCAATTAGGCTTAGTTCTGTTTTTGGCAGTTACTGCTTCGAGCGTTTCCCATCTGCCTGAGAATGGAGCGCAGATGTTAATGAGCTGGAAGTGACAAGCTGTACATTAAAAGACACAAAAGGAAGAAAAAAAAAAAACTTAAGCAACAACACTCACTTGAGCAACTTTTGTGTTACATAAATGGCTAATGTAGGTGTTACTTGTATCCTCTTTTTTCATTTTATTCCATTGCAGCTAAGAATGACAACAACAACAACAAAAATCAAATTTCATGCCTCAGTAGCTTTTGTAAAAGTGTTACGAGGGGGCCCGCCGTGCCGCGGTACAAATCTCGGTTGCTGCAAGGCAGGAGAAACAAGGGAACGAGGGTTTATTTTATTTTGTTTTTTTTTTTTTCGTGTGGGAAGGGTGTATGAAACGACTCCATTCCCTTGGTCTGGCTGAAACGGACTCATAAATCCAGAATGCCAGTGTGATGCCAATTAGTGGCCAACCCCCTCAGGCAGACAAAGTGCAGGACACTGATGAAAACAAGGCACTGCGGACCAAAAGTGAAACCAAATGTCAAGTCACGCTGGCACAGGAAATGGATGGGACAGAGGTGGATGTTGTGTGGCGTCACGACAGCCCTGGAACGCTTGTGTTCTGTAAGCTTGCGTTCGAGTGACAACAAAGCCGCAATACAAACAATTCCACTTTTCTACCCTGGGTCCTGTTATTATATCAATGTTTGTGCTCACACTAGGACTAAAGTTTGTGCACACCATTGTTGGGGAGTAACTAATTATATATTACATATTATTGTAATATTATTAACTTGTCCAGCAAAAGTAAAGATATCACTCTATCGCCAAAATCTGTAATAAGTAATATGTTACTCTGCCAAAACATTACTTATTACGTTTGAGTTTGTTGTTGCATGATGTGAAAATAGAACAGATTTACAAGCTATCAACAGATAACATCAGAGACACACATAAAAGCTGTACATGTGGGGCTTGTGCCCGTAAAATAATACATAATAAAAAAAAAGTAAATAGTTACTTTTTTTCACATGTCACCTGAGATAATGTGTATATGTGCACTAAGGTCTCCGAGGCACTTGCCCATCGGGCAAGTGCAAGTCAGATTCTACTTGTTCTCAGGTCATGGTCACTTGCCCCCCCAAAATGTTTGGTTTAAGTCAGAATCAGCTACAGTAAATATTCAACTTGTAAATCAGTGGTTCCCACAGTGGTCACAGACCCAGTGGTCCGTGACCCCAGCAAAATGATAGTTTAGAACAGGTGTTCAACAGGTGGTCCGTGGACCACCAGTGGTCCTTGAGAGGGTTCCAGGTGGTCCCCAGCTAAGTTGTTTAACCAGATGTAACTCTTGAGAACGTAAAAATGAAACCAAATGGACCCTGGCGGGTCCATTTGGTTTCATTTTTACACTCTCAAGAGTTAAAATATTCATCATGTGAGTTAGTCCTAATTAGTCCTAATCTACACAACTAGAAGTCGCACACTTGCCCGATCGGGCAACCAGGTACAGTCTTCACTTGCCCGACCATTTTTTTTTACTTGCCCCGGGCAAGCAGGCAAGTGTTAGTGTCAACCCCTGATGTGGATATATTCTATGAATGTGATTCTCACAATACAAGCAAAGCAAAACCACTTTTTTACCATGAATCCATGACTTAAGGCTTTGATGGTTCATATACTGTAATCAACTACAACGATGGGTAATAATATAAAGTCATTTTTGCCCATCAGACAAAGATTTCTCCCCAGAAATTGTATCCAATAGCAAGTGAGGAAATTAAATCTGTGAGCTGTGACATTATACCTGCTTCCGAATGCATCATAAAACAAAACATTAAAAAACGGAGAGCGATGATTGCGTCTTCGTAGCCGAGGGACCAATTTTTTCACTACTTCTTGCCTTTTTTCCCCCGTCTGCCCTGGTGCGCCGCCGGCATGCCAGGGCCAAGATGGCATCACTTAGGCCGTAATGAGCACAGGGAGTGCTGAATTTGTTTCAAGGGAGGCCTGTGCCCCGTGGTGATGTGCAAGTTCATTACGTCTCCTGACAGTGTGGACTCCCTTCAGGTCACAGCACACATCTCTCATTTGTTCACTGACTCCATTTGAGGCAACGCGGGTTACATAACGCCACAAAAACAGCCACAAGGAGAAGTTAGTGTTAAATAGCTCAACAGTATATTCCCAGAGCATCATCTCACCGCTGTGAAATGTTGGAAAATCAAGGATCTGTCTGTCCAGCGGGAAAATGCACTTTCAGATGAGGGTGCCAATTACCGCAAAGTGATGTGGAATGTGAATATGCAAAAATCTACACAAATCTATAGCTTTTTTTTTAATCTCATGATTTTCTAACCCATTTTTCACCCAGCGCCGATTCCTAATGTGATCCTGGTATTTTGTACGAATTTTGCACAAGAGCTGAGGTATGCTTTGAGGAGAAGGCAGCACAGAGAGGACCGTTACAGAGCAAAGCAGGGCAGAACACCCACCTGTAAAAGTAAGAACATCCACGGACTGTGTTGTGTGTGAAGTGCTCCTGGCTCTTCTCGTTCCCAAAATCCTCCAGGGGGTCTGACCACAACAGGTCACACATGGGCCCGTACGCAGGAGGCTCTTTGAATCTGTCTAGCTGCGGGGGGCACCACAAAAACAAAGACATCTCGTCAACACGTGTGACATCCGGCGACGTTCTAACTGGGCAGGCATTGTCAATTTTGTGATTGTGATTTTGTTATCAGACATGCGTGATAGAAAGACAGTAGTGAGTGGTCACTTGCCGATATTTCATACGCTGCACGATAAACTGCAATACAGTATATTACAGTATGTATGTATTGTATTACTACTATGTATAAATGGCTGTAGATAGATACAGTGCACATTCTCAGACACATTTTATGTGTACCAATATTTGTTTTTAATATTTTGGTAAATAGACAGCAGAGCACACTCTATGTAAGGTGCCATTATTATGCTTTTATCTATACCTTAGCGAAAGGCCACATTTCACTGTTACATTTTATGCTTACACTTGATTTAATCTAAATGCAATGTACATCGGTTTTTCAAATGGATTTATGAGAAGACAAAAATCTAATGAGAACAACCCTTGCGTTCAAACAGGTCAAATTGATACAACAGTATCTAAACTGGTAGCTAATTAGACCTTCACTAAGCCCCTCCCCAATCCGCCCCTGTCCAATAGGCACGCTAAAAGAGGGAAGCCTGACCAGGAAAGCTTGACCTGGATAGCAACAGGTCAAACTATTTGGACTGGCATTGGTCAGTGACTAAACTCCGCCCCAAAGGGTGGGGTTTTGAGAAGGGCTCATAACAGCCTCAATCAGTTCTGTGCCACATCAAACTGAAATGGTTCAAATGAACAGGTCACGTGGCTCATATAATACAAATCAGATCATACAAATCAGATTCCTGATGTGTCTCAGATCTGATTCAGGATAGAACTGGCTGCCAGTGTAAATCAGGGCTTTCTTTACTTTACAAATTGCAAAAAAAAGAAAAAAAAGCACTCAGCCATACTGGGACACATACTTTCCTGATGTCATCAAGATTTGTGATTTCTGGGGACAGTCCTCCGTGTACACACAGGAACTGCTGGTTCATGAGAGCGGCCAGGGGAAGGCAGTCGAAGGCGTCCATACACGCATCATACACCCTCTCAGAATACTTAATTCTACCTGTCGAGGGGGTGTGGGGGTGGGTGTGGGATGGTGAGAGAGAGAGAGAGAGAAAACGCCAAGTCAAACACCCACAGGTCTCACACACACTAAGGGCAGTGTTCCTGGGCCGGGACGGAAAGGCTCTCGGAAAGTGCCCAAAAACATCCCAAAGACATTAAAAAAAAGCGTAGCATGGACTCACTGTGCCCTTGTATTTTTCACTGCCCGAGTCCAAGAGCAATAGCTCTGACATGTGTAAATATCAAGGCGAGCAAGAATGTGCCCAACTCTTTGCACCGTGCCAGAGCGAGGGCACTCATGCATTTGAAGACGGCGGTCGGAATTGGACGCATAATGAACACCAGAAAAAGAATCACTCAATTCTTCCTTCCACAGTTTTTTTTTCTTTTCTTTACTCGACAGGATATGTTTTCATGCGTTATTATCTTAACCAATTCTGCACTGAAAAATAATAATGCAAAGACTTGCAGACGCCACATTTTCACAATTTTCAAAAATGTCAGAACAAGCTCATAGCGCGCCACACATCATTAACATTAATTTAGTTATTGAAAAATATCGGACCTACAAGCTCATAGCGTGCCATGGAGTGGCGCGCTATGAGCTTGTAGGTCTGATATTTTTGAAAATGGTGAAAATGTGGCGCAAATCTTTGGATTATTTTTCGGTACAGAATGGGTTAAATAGTGAAAATGGAAGTGTAAAATAAAAAAAAACAGTGATTTTAAGTGTTACTTACATTCCTGCTTAAATGTGAAATACTCTGTTAAATGTCTACATTCATGGTTCCCACGCAGCAAAAACAGTGTTTTGGGGTATAGGATCTTTAAGGCCCACAAGTACAGCACACACTGGAATGAAGACAGAGACAAACAAACAAGAGAAAGAAGAAAGAAAGAAAGAAAGAAAGAAAGAAAGAAAGAAAGAAAGAAAGAAAGAAAAGAAAGAAAGAAAGAAAGAAAGAAAGAAAGAAAGAAAGAAAGAAAAAGAAAGAAAAGAAAGAAAGAAAGAAAGAAAGAAAGAAAGAAAGAAAGAAAGAAAGAAGAAAGAAAGAAAGAAAGAAAGAAAGAAAGAAAGAAAGAAAGAAAGAAAGAAAGAAAGAAAGAAAGAAAGAAAGAAAGAAAGAAAGAAAGAAAGAAAGAAAGAAAGAAAGAAAGAAAGAAAGAAAGAAAGAAAGAAAGAAAGAAAGAAAACAACCGTTAGCTTTGCATCTTTATACAAAAGACAAAAACAAAAACAGGTTAATCAGTTCCAGTGCTCTAATAAGAGGAATTACATTGGCGATTACACATTGATGCATGAGTTACACAAGTTAATTGGTTGTAGAACAGATTTCCTCCCAATAATGAGTTTCACAAGTTTCATCTTCATATTTTAATTCATGTTTTTTTTTTTTTTTTTTTTTTTTTTTTTTTTTTTGATGACATCATTGTCATCACATTGCGCCTGGGAAATTAAGGCCCAATGCATTCCAGCGGCGGTGGTAGTACGGTGGCAGGCGCGTTTCTCTTCCGCACGGTGTTGCTGATGGATTATTTTAAACACCGGGGCAAGCGATCGCAACGTTCTGAAGCGGATTTTCACAAAAAGGAACAACGGCGTCGGCACGTTGGCTCCTCAGAGGATCGTGAAATCGAGGCAGTCAACTGGGCATTGCGATTAATTACCGTAATTCAGCACACAAATGTTTTACCGTATACGCTAAACAAAGAGCTAGCATCTAACACAACGTACATTTAAGAGATGGCATTTATGATTGATTCATTGTTTGCATTTAATACTTCACATAAACGCCACAAACGCTGCGCACGAGAGACTTCATCGCTCTGATAGCTGCCACCTCGTTTGAACTGCGTTATTAATAACGACGGGCAAGTGGCGAGCGTCAAACTTCATTTCCACGCCTGCGGAGGGAAATGGAAAACACTGGCGGCGCGCAGATACTTACTTCAATACTGAAATACCCTCTGTCGACGTAGTCTCCCAGGAAAAGGTAGCGCGTGGATGCCGGCGACCCTCCTACTTCAAAAAGCTTCATGAGGTCGAAGAACTGCCCGTGGATATCTCCGCAAACTGCAAAAACGACATAACAAACAACAAGACAACAACATTAGGGGATGGCAGCTATTTTAACCCACAAGCGGGATTTGACGAGAAAAGTGTGACACCAAGTGAAGGCATATTCGCTTGTTTCGCCATCATTGTCTGCTTCTGAAACTTCTGTCCATCTGCTCCTGGGAGGTTGTTCTGTAGCTTTTCAACCAGGGCATATCAGAGGGGGTATTCCAGGTGGTCCCCAGCTAAATGAGGGAGGCTTGGCAAGCCTATTTTGATCTTTAGCTCTTGAGAGCATAAAATGAAACCCAAAGTCCAAGCAAGTCTACCGTACACAATTAGACTAAAAAAATGTAAATGACTTGTTGTTTCTCTCATATGGTAGCACATTAATACAGACTGGTGGTGGTCTGTGACTCAAATGCAGAAATGGGCCTCGATATGAAAAGTGTTGGAAAGCACAGCTGTAATTCTCCCTGAGGACATGTGCTTTCACCAGATCTATCTAGTGTCTACATCTTTTTCCATACAAGGGCCCACTATTTTTTCAGCATTTTAGCCACGGACCACCATGTCATCACCATTTGTTTAGTCTCTCTGAACCAGAACTAAGGATTCTCATGTTTTGGTCCACAATTTAGAGATAGCTGGCAAAACATTGGTAACAACTAATTCAGTTGTTTAAATACAATTTAGCTCTTGAGAGTGTAAAATTACATGTACGGGTCCATTTGGTTTCATTTTTACGACCTCAAGAGTTACAGATCTATATGGGTCCATTTGTTTATCAGCTGTCCATCACTTAGCTGGGGGACCACCTGGAATCCTCTCAGGGACCACTGGTGGTCCCCCGGGGACCAGTTGGTTGAAAACCATCGGTGTACAGTTACATATTGCACCTTCGCAAACTGCAGTTGGTCAAAGCATCTTTCGGTCATAACACATCAATGACATGTCACAACAGAGGTCAAAGTGGTAATTAATGATAACCTGCCATTGGTGTAATCAGTGTCATGACAGAAAGACACATTGTCAGTGTGCATTGCAGAGCTGCAGAAAGGCAGACGGCATGAGCTGCGAGTTTCTACAACAGTGTGGTATTTTTTTTTTTTTTGGCAACTTTTAGTGTGGAGATTTTTAAGCGATAGTATTTGCCGTTTGATCAGGGGCGGATTGGCCATCTGGAGTACAGGGAGTTTTCCCGGTGGCCTGCGCCACCTAGTGGCCTGGACAAGATCCAAAATGCACTATAGTGGCACTTCCAAAGTGCACTAGATAAGAATGTGCTAGATGCTCGCCTGGAACATACAGATCAAAATGACCATTAATCTTCTACATTCTCTAGTTGTGTAGACTAAGTTGGGCTAATTCACATGATGAATATTTTAACTCTTGAGGGTGTAAAAATGAAACCAAATGGACCCGCAAGGGTCCATTTGGTTTCATTTTTACGCTCTCAAAGAGTTACATCTGGTTAACCAGCTGCCCCCAGGGTGGCCTGGCAAAGGCAAAATTGTCCCGGTGGGAAAATATGTGCCAATCCGCCCCTGCGTTTGATTATGCCTGGGCATGTCCTAACAAGCTCTCACACACAGCGTGGCGACGTGTGATCATGTGAATATCATTATAATGTTGAATGTTACGTAATGTAGTGTTGCTTATGGTGCGTTCGTCTACATTATAGATATACTACTGCAAATAACACAGCCGCGCACGCACACGCATGTGCACACACACACACACACACACAGAACCTTCTGACTCATTCCAACAGAATATGGTTTTATTTTGTCATTCTGAATCCATATGGCCAAAGGAGCCCATTAAACGGGCAAAGCATCTGTCATTTTAGATTTTAGTGCTAGCTATTCATAAATAGCAGATGTACCTACCAGTACAAGCTCATATTGCGCCACTTGGTGCTATGCTGCAAGCATAGTACATGTAAATAATAATAATAATAATAATAACAATAGGACAAATCTTGAAAGTGTTTGAAAAAATGTCATTTCTGAATAACAAAATGGTTTTGAGATCTACTGATTTTTAGAAGACATTTGTAGAAGGGGTGTCAGCCAGGAAAGCAGTGTCTGGGGATTTGCTGTTACCTCCGTGGACATCTAGAAAGCAGTGATTACTCAAAGGCTGGATAGCTTTCCAATGGCCCTGAGGGTGACCCTGCTCCCCACTGCTCCCCTGAGACACAGCAGCAGGGAGGCTGTCTGTCACCGTCTGATGGGCAATACTGTCACTTTTTTCATATAATGCAGTGGTTTTCAACCTTTTTGATACCAGGGACCACTATTTTATTCCGCATTCCAGCCACAGATCACCATTGGAGGACATTTTAACTTCAGAGACACCAAAACTAAAGATATCTTTTGTTTTTGTCCACAATTCCAGGCTGGATTTGGGAAACAAGACAGGCAAACATACAGTTCAAAATGATCATTAAACTAGTTGTGTAGACTTGGGGCTAATTCAGATGTAACTCTTGAGAATGTAAACATGAAACTAAATGTACCCTTGCGGGTCCATTTGGTGTGTGTGAGAGAGAGAGAGAGAGGGAGAGAAGGGGAGAGAGACAGCATCAAAGGGCGTCATGAACGGGACTCGAACGCGCAACACGCTGTCAGGCCATAGCCTATTATGGACCACTAGGCCAGCAGGTGCCCCAATGTATCCATCCCAATTATCATTTAGTAACAAGCGCTTGTTAACTCTTAAAAAGGCCTATATATAAAATATACAATTCACACAAACAGAAACATCACGTTGACAGAAATACAAATGCAAGCGGCAAACATATAGCTCACAACGTGCCTGCATGGCAACGCACTGTGAGCTTGTAGATCGGCAATTATTCTTGCTGTGCTCGTTTTGAGTGACACTATGATGAAGCAGAGTAGAGAGAGAGGGGAGGGGGGAGGTGGTAAAAAAGCTGAAATAACAGAGATATAAGGATTCTGCTGGACAGCAACAATGTGCTGCTTAGCGATTGCATTGGGACAACAGGAGGCCAGGTGGGCGGGCTGATTAGAGCGCTTCTTGTTGCAATGTGTGTCAAGAAAGACAGTGACGGTCAATTCCCCACTAGACATTGATTGCCAGGTATTAATGAATTCATTCTTCCACGACCACAGTGCTTTTATCGTATTTTGTTGACAGGGACCGGGGGGGGGGGGCTCTCTCGATGTGTTTCGCGATATAAACAAAGGCTGTTCTGGGACTGTGTGGACCATCATATGTATGTATTTTTAGTCACAGGGCCGTTGAATGTTTGTTTTGATCAAAAAACACAACCTGAGAAAAGAATCAAAGATAAATGTGTTATTTTGTGCCATCGGCTGTGTATGGACGCTCACCTGAAAATACAGTGTTGTATTTTGTTGAAAATACAGTATGTTGTTTGCAGGGGCCACCGGAAGCAAAGATTTCAGTTAAACGTTTGCATAAAAAATATATGGTGCTAATTATAAAACAACTCTATTTTTTCCAAGACTCCTTTGTGGAAAAAATAATAATATAATTGTATAATGCATACCCTGCCGTTAATGAATATACCGGTCATTTCCACATGATATGTTCTTATTAGGTCCAATTACTAGCAAGCTGCTATGAACACGGTGCTGGTTAATTGCTTCATCTTCATTTCTGACCTCATGTGACAGTCATGAAAAAAACAACGAACAATGCCATTAAAGTGATGCTGCCGTTGCAGGCGACCATAGGTTCGAGATAGAGACAATTAACGCGACTCTTCAGGCAATTATCCAGTTAGGTAGTTAAAAGGGTGACTGGAATGACATCTAATGTGAGGGATGTGACGGCTAACGTTACTCATGTTCGGGTTGATGCTGTTTTATGAGCCCAATCTAGCTGTGTGAGCTGGAATTGAAGCCTGTAAGCAAGTCTTTCAGAGAGACAGAGCTAATTAGCCAGGTGAACCACAGCGCCCCTATTCCATGGCATCCCGACGCGTGGATTTCACAAGTTCACAGCGGTGCGTTTGTTGGTATTTACTTTTTCCCGGAAAAGAGATATGGTGTAGAGCAGGGGTTTTCAACAGTGGTCCCTGGGAGTATTCCAAGTGGTCCCCAGGCTAAATGATGGGAAGTGTGTTAACCAGATGTAACTCTTTGAGAGCGTAAAAATGAAACCAAATGGACCCTTGCGGGTCCATTTGGTTTCATTTTACACTCTCAAGAGTTAAAATATGCATCATCTAGAAGTAGCCCCAAGTCTACACAACTAGAGAATGTAGAAGAACTGTCTTTTTTGATCCATCTTTGCCTGTTTTGTTTCCAAAAATATCTTTAGTTTTGGGTCTGTGGGCTAAAGCGTCTTCAAATAGTGGTCCCTGGGATCAAAAAGGTTGAAAACCCCTGGTGTAGAGAAAGGGGTATTTACACCCTAGCGGGTCATTAGAGATACTGCAAATCCAAATTTCATGTGATAGGGACTTTTTTTTCCTTTTTACATTAACTAACTTAAACACCCACATCCCTATTCTGACTGGGACATTAGCAAAACTACAGTAAATATCATCCAGTAATACCATGGTAAAGGACTTGTTTGCGACCAAAGGTCACAGATCATTATGAATACTATATGAAGAAGCAAAACCTGTCAAGTTGTTCGGGCGGTAATGGATTACTTTTCTATACTACAACAAGCCATCAAGCTGTTTTTAAAGTGGATTTTCATGACCGGCAACTCAGTGGTCAGAGCAGTGGCTGCTCAGAGGTAACTCTAAACCTAGCAGGGAGGCTATAGAAACACAGGAATTTAATCAACGCTGTCTAAGTCTTAAAAGGGATAAAAATAAACCCAGGTATCAAGTCACTGGTTTTGCAAAAAGTCAAATTTGAGGGTTTAAACCATTAAAACCAAAAAAGCCTCTATACCACTTTATATTATTGCCTCAGTAAACTTCCTCGCAGTGCATCAATCTATTGCAAGATCTAGTACTTTTTTCACATTACGAAAACTTCAAAATGTGAGAACACCGATTTAGAAGAACAGACCTAGATTAAACAGATGGCGCAGTAGTTCTCTCTCACATCACAGTTCCGAAAACTGGCACTTTTAATTTACAGTAAATGGGTTTATTTACACAGGAGTAACATGGCCATTGATGTGAAAATAAACAAATTTACAGTTAATTAGTTTTAGAGCTCGTGAACCCTATTGGAGCCTGCACACAGCCCCACCGTATCCAGTGGGATCGTTGTTCTGATTTCTGCTCATTAGGATCTCGTCAAGCTGGCCAACTTGGCAGGAAGGTATAGTACTGTTAAACACATCTTCAATGTAAAAAAAAAAAAAAAAAAAGAAAAAACACGACCTTGATGCACAATTTAATAGTTGCTATAAAATATATTCTGTGCCAAAGACAATTAAGTCATCTTGATGATTCATCTCGTTTGCTTCATCCTGTCAATGTACACAAGGCAGCAGGGCCAGCCATTGCTGTGTTATGGAAATCTCTCTTGTCTTAACCCATTGTGTCCTGATCAGATTCTACATTGTCACAATTTTTCAAAAATAGCAGACCTACAAGCTCATATCGCGCCACTCGGTGGCGCGATATGAGCTTGTAGATCTGCTATTTTTCAACAGCTTAAACATGAAACCCAAGCACATCCCTGTTCTAGGCATGCCACAATACGGTAAGCAAACAGTCGCTGAAAATTAATTAAGAGGTCTACACAACTAGAGAATGTAGATGATTTAGGCTACTGAATGTTTGGCTCTTTGGTTTGCAAAAATAAAGCCTGGAATTGTGGACAAAATCAAAAGAAAGCTTTAGTTTTGGGTCTGTGGAGTGAAAACATCATCAAATGGTGGTCCGTGGCGCAAATGCTGAATAAAAAGTGGGCCTTGGTATCAAAAAGGTTGAAAACCGCTCCAGTAGGGTGCAAAAAGATTTGGTGTTGAGTGAAAAAGATTTGGGGGCTCCGTTTTTGCCTACAGGCTCACAGTACGACACTGTAGACTGGCTAGTTGTAAAATGTTTGTGAAAATAGTAAAAAATAAAAATAAAAAAAGGCAAAGAATAGGGGTTTAGTGAGTAAGGATAATGGAGCCCTCGGTGTAGAGGGGGAAAACGAAAACAGTGGACTAAATAGAGCCGCGGGGCATCCCGGCGGTGAACTATTACGAACGTGAGGTTGGAATCGTTAATGGCATGGAAAACATTACTCTGCGGTCCAACACATGTCACAGAAGAAGAAACTCTAAGCTGACATTAAGGATATCCTGGAGTGACGACGACGAACACAATACACAACTCGTTCCATTGTCGGTCGGGAGGGAAAATGGAGGAGTGCTGCTGCTGTTGTGGTATTAATGTCTGACTGCATTGTGCAACTCTAATTGTCCTGAAAACATCCACAGCACTATCCTTGAACGCAGCGCACACAGCCAGCACTCCTTTGTGTGTCAAAGACAACTAATGAGAGACCAATTATGGTGAAAATACATTGTTTACCGTTAGCCTACTGAAATATGTGGACCACATTCAAGTGACATCTACAGCGTTCCGGTTGTAAGAGAAAAATAATAATAATATTAATAATAAACAAAAGACAATGTTTGAGATAAACTCCGCATTCTTGAAAAACTGCTCTGCCAAGGCTTGTGGAAAAAAGGGTGCAACCATGAAGCACCAATAATCACAAAAATCATCCTTGGATAAACAAATAGTTGTGTGGGAGGATGGATGGATTGATTTAGGGGTGTAAGTTAAGAATACATTTTAACTATAGCGCATTACGTCACATGGTTGAACTATACGATACATGCACGATATCGGTTCATTAGGGCAGTGGTTTTCAACCAGTGGTCCGGGGACCACCAGTGGTGCTTGAGAGGGTTCCAGATGGTCCCAGGGCTAAATGATGGAAAGTTGGTTAACCAGATGTAATTCTTTGAGAGCGTAGAAAAATGAAACATTTTATTTTACACTCTCAAGAGGTAAAATATTCATCATCTGAATTAGCTCAAATCTACACAACTAGAGAATGTAGAAGTTTAATGGTCATTTTGATCTGTATGTTTGACTGTGTTGTTTCCCAAATCCAGCCTGAAATTGTGGACAAAAGCATGAGAAATCTTTGAGGTCTGTGGGGCTACAATGTCATCTAATGGTGCTTCATGACTCAAATGCTGAAAAAATAGTGGGCCCTGGTATCATAAAAGTTGAAAACCACTGCATTAGGGTAATATGATACTGTATGGGACCACAGCCAGACAACCCTGAAACCACTTGGGGTTTTAGGTATTGGCAACTTTCAAAAATATTGAAAATATCAAGGTGTAGATCTAATATGCACTTACTGTCCACCATGCATATTTTCGAAGCATGCTATTATTTAGGGGCAATGATTAATTGACACTTCAGAGTAAATGTATGCCTAATGCACATGTTCGTGCAAACCTAAACACAAATACTAGGGCTATAGATGCACACGCACACGCACGCACACGCACACACACACACACGCACGCACACACAAAAACACACACACACACACACACACACACACACACACACACACACACCACACACACACACACACACACAACACACACACACACACACACACACACAACACACACACACACACACACACACCACTCATTTCGTCTGCTTTTGTCTCTGGTCTCTCTCGCTCCCTGGCGACCCGACATGCACGCATGCACTGAAACAAAAAGCCCACACAAGGAGAGCAGGTGGGAGTACATTATATGGAGTGAGATACAATGTGTTCTGTTGCTGCTGGAGTGATCTCCAGCGAGCCGCGGGGAGAGTGAGTGAGTGAGGGTGGGCGCCGACCATTACACAACTGGGCTTCAGTCAGAGCCAGGGGCGGATTGGCACATATTTTCCCACCGGGACAATTTTGCCTTTGCCAGGCCACCCTGGCAAAGGGGCAGCTGGTTAACCAGATGTAACTCTTTGAGGGCGTTAAAAATGAAACCAAATGGACCCTTGCGGGTCCATTTGGTTTCATTTTTACACCCTCAAGAGTTATAATATTCATCATGTGAATTAGCCCAACTTAGTCTACACAACTAGAGAATGTAGAAGATTAACACCTTTTCTTTTTGGAAGGATAGAAACACTAGTTTGCCTGGTCTGGGCCTGGCGCCCTGGCCTGCCTTGGACTTTAAAAAAAAAAAAAAAAAAACCTGTCCAGGCCACTAGGTGGCGCAGGCCACCGGGAAAACTCCCTGTACTCCAGATGGCCAATCCGCCCCTGGTCAGAGCCTGCACAGGCCACTCCAAACCGACAGGCAGGCTCCTCTGAGCTGAGAGAGAGAGGAGAGGAGAGGGGAGCAGACAACCAACCTGACGCACGCACGCACACGCACACACAACACACAACACACACACACACACACACACACACCAAACACACATACATCCACACACACACCCCACCACACACACACACACGCACAAAACTGACAACACTTGAGAAGAATGAAGGAAATGTGAAATAAGCTGAAATAAACAAAAAACTGCAGAGTTTGCAATCTGTTGAGATGTCCAGTGGCGTTTCTAAGCAATTTGGAGCCCCAGGCAAGATTTTGGAGCCCCCCCTTACCAAATGGACCCACAGGCACAGTAAAATAGTGCCCCCCAGGGGGTAACATTATGAAGTATTTTTAAACTAAAGAACATATTATATGTTCTTTTTTCTTTTTAAAGCATGTCTGGTTGTCTTGTTTGTTCAACTAAAAACGCGGCGATGAGCACTAAAGCTTAGCCAGTGCAAGGAAGTGCCTTCTTCCAAAAGCACCAATCTCTCTGTGGTTACACAATACACAGCGCACAACACCGGCCAAAGAGACAGCAGGGCTCTGCCGAATCCCCAACATAACAACAGCGTCTTTTCACCTTGAGGGAGGCCTGCCTGTCGCAGACTTGTTTTGGTTTAGTTTTTCCGGGGCGAATCCTTCCTAAACCCAAAACAGTGACAACAAACCCTGGCAGCAGTGAGAAGAAACAACACGTCCCCGTAATGTTTTTTTTTTTTTTTTTTTCCCCTTCTTGCTCTGCCCACAGCCAGGTTGTGCAAGCAGGGCCATGGGAGCAGCTTGCACTCCCTGGCCTTAGCCTTCGGCTCCTCCTGTAACAACACCCCCGTCGCCCACCACCACCCCACCCCCTCCGTCAAACCCCCACCTGCCATCTGGCTCCACCAGGAAGTGACTGTGTGTGTGTGTGTGTGTGTGTGTGTGTGTGTGTGTGTCTGTGTACAGTACAGGGAGAAGAGGAGGAGGAGGGCTGGCCGCGGTGTTGTGATATCGCTGGCGCGTTGTTCTGGTCTCCTGCGTCCGCGATAAATATTTAGGCCCCGAAATGTGCTGACTGTGTATTACATACTGATTGCAGGGAGGGTGTGATCAAGGGGAAGGAGGGAGGTTGGTTGGGTGGGGGGAGAGAGAGAGAGAGAGAGAGAGAGGGAGACGGTGAGGAGTGAATCGCAGAGAGAGAGAGAGAGAGAGCGAGACGGTAGGAGAGAGGTGAGGTTTGCATACAACAGATAGGCAAATATGGCGTGTGTGCGGGGGTGTGGGCTGGTGAGATTCTTGTTGAACAGAACTGCTGAGTGGGCGAGGGGATGAAACAGAGGCGTTGTGTGGGTGGGATCCGTGACTCACTGTGGCGCAGCATACGTACACAAACACACACACACTAGAACGGCGACTCATTGTATAATACTGTCCAGTGTCTACAGCAGGGGGGGGGGGCGCAACAATTAATCCGACTAATCAGTTTAATTGATTGTCGATAATTGCAGGAGACAACCGATTGCCAAATCGACTAAATCTACACTTGATTTAGTTGACTCAAATGCATTCTGGCAGGCCTTGATGCGGTCACATTATATCGGGCAATTTTACACTTTTCTGAAAATAGCTGATCTACAAGCTCGCAATGTGTTTCACTGTGATGTGGTGTTACCTTGTATATCTGATATATTCACCAGGAAAACAAAGCGTAAAATGTCTTTGCTGTGTATTTTGCTTATCCTGGATTTCTAGTCCCTTCAGAACATTTTAGTCTAGTTTTTATTTGTTGTCAAAGTTGTCAATATAATTATTTAGTCTTAGCTATGATGACTCGGTGAAAAAATAGGGATGCATCGATCGCATTTGTTGCGATCGCGATCAATAGAAGCAGTATCTACCGATAATACCGACACAGTGTTGTAAAATCCATAGGCTCTTACATCGTGTAGCATTTATAATTAACCTACTCTTCTTAAACATCACTGACATTTTAAGTATAAATAGGAGGTAAGAATGTATCATGGAACAGTTTACTTTTATTGCAGGCTGAGGAAACGTGCAATATTTCACTCAAGAGACTCAGATCTGCTCAGTTTTAAGTGTGTTGGATAGAGGGCAATCACATGAAGCACACTGGGTTGGCAGGCCAGTAAACATGGCCCCATGAATCGGAGATTGAGTATTCAAATAGGACTAAAATCAAGTTGGAAATCAAACCCGATCAAAGCATTATCACCTGATGACGCCGGTTTATTGCTAGACCACTACTGTAAACCAACAGCACTTCATAATTCAAAACAGAAAACCTTCAGCTTTATGCATGCTGTGTGTCTGTTGCAACTTCAACAACAACTGATGTTATTATTGATGCTTTACTTGCCTAATAAAAGTCCTGTAACCAAAAATGGTATGGATGCGGATTCGGATGAAGCTGCAGCCTTACCATTTTCTCCTGCCATCCCAATTGGGAAATGTTACTTCCGCTCCTGTTGCGTCCCCTCCCATCCCCACAGGCCCAAGGTCCCCCCCAAACCAAGAACAGAGCTTGCCATGACAGTGCTTTTTCTCTGTGGCTGTCCCCTCCCTCCTCTCGACCGCACTCCACAAAACCACGCTACACCCACACTCAAACACCCGCCTCTTTAAGATAAGCTTTTACAGCAGCTGAGGCTGAGTTGAGATGTCTCTAAGACATCGATTTTAGACCAGAACTTTTATGTAATGTGGCTTTGGGAACATATTACTGAATAACTATTATTCATCAAATGTATCAAATCAATACTTACTAATTTATTAATAAAATCCCCAGTCAATACAAGCTCATAAGACACTGCTGTTATTGTAGTTAGCTTGTAGATCTGATTTCTATACACAACAATGTTGCATAATGACACTTCACACAATCATTTTATTAATCACCAAGGAAAAACTTGCTAAAAGCACAACGTATCTACGCTCCAGGTGTTTCTCCGATCAATTATTGTCTCTTTGGCGCGTTGACAAATGAAATCTCTCAGCTCAATCCTGGTGTCCGAAAAGGTCAACACTGCTAATGTTTGGGAGACTTCTGTATGAAACAAAAATAAATAGCTTGACATTAGCACGCATTGAAGACACGAACGATTAAACCTTGCAGCCATTTTAAATAACAAACCCTTAGATATTCTCAAAATGCCCCCAAACAACCTATGGAAAGCACTGAGTTATATGATGGAGAGACAATATTTGTCTTGTCATGATAGAAAAGCAAGTGCAGAACAAGGCCAACGGCAGGTTCCAACCAGATTTGGCTTGCGGTATGTCCGAAAGTTACACTGGAATGGAAAAATGACATGAAATTGTGGTGATTTGGTGTAAATCACGCTGACAAATGAGGCCTTGAACAGTGTACCGTAATTTCCGGACTATAAGCCGCTACTTTTTTCACATGCTTTGGACCCTGCGGCTTATACAACGGTGCCGGCCAATCTATGGATTTTTACAGGTGTTTTTTTTTAACAGGCGTTTTCAACAGGTGGTCCCTGAGAGGGTTCCAGCTGGGCCCTCCAGACTAAATGATGGAAAGTTGGTTAACCAGATGTAATTATTTGACAGCGTAAAAATGAAACCAAATGGACCCTTGCGGGTCCATTTGGTTTCATGTTTACACTCTCAAGAGTTATGATATTCACCATCTAAAAAGTCCATCCTGGAATTGTGGACAAAACCAAAAGAAATCTTTAGTTTTGGGTCTTGTGGGGCGAAAGTGTTGTCAAACGGTGGTCTGTAGCTCAAATGCTGAATAAATAGTGAGCCCTGGGATGAAAAAGGTTGAAAACCACTGCTCTAACGTGAAGCTTGTTGTCTGGTGCGCTTATAGTCAGGTGCGGCTTATACATGGAAAAATCAGTATTTTGCCCCAAATGTACCTGGTGCGGCTTATATTCAAGTGCGGCTTATAGTCCGCACTTGAATAATATTACGGTACAAATTGGTTCGGGAACCGGCAACAGGAAGACAATAATGTATGTGGTACAGCTCTACTAATATAATAGGCTCCTTTCTCATTGTGGTTAGACGACGGGGGCCATGCATGCACTCACTCAAGTCACTAAGGGATGAAAGCCAGCGCAAAATAGATCCATTATTTGAGAATGCTCTCCATTAGGAGATGATTGGTTACCATAGCTCCATTGAGAGACTCTTGCTGCCCCTGATTGTGGAGGCTTCAAAGGCAGGCCTCATCACAAAGTCTGATGGGACTTCTACCAAGCACTTGACCAGTTGGACGGGCAACAATAGAGGCTTTTTAGGTCCATGCATATGCATCAATCCACCTCCTACGGCTCCCACTTTTACTTTGCAAAGGGAGACGGGAATCAGCTGTCAGATTACACATTATTCACACTAGGAGGGGGTTGGTAAAAGGTTGTCTGTTCTGTTGATACGTTCAGTCACCGCTGTGCGCTGATCGAAAATAACCTTTCCACGGTGCAGGCTGCATGGCGACACGCGTTGTGAGCCGGTAGATCGACTGTGCTTGCCATTTTGTGAAATTGGATTTATATTTAGTGATTTAGAGAGTCCTCTTTGGCTTTTAGAAAATATCCTCAGCCTAAACATGTCTTTTTTTTGGGTGGTTTGCAGAAGAAGCTATTGACTGTGAATGTTGATACCCCTGAAGGAGGCTTGAAGGCTTTTCGTTTTGGTTTCAGATTAACATTCGGGGGTCGGCAAGCTGCCAGGAACTGTATTTACCCCTTGTTCCGCCGAAGGGCGCTTTAATGTCAGCTAAAAAGACACCAGGCGAGTCGGTGTCAAGAGAGCTTGTTAGTTGTGATAAACTGGCTTTGACCGTCTATGCTTGTTAAAAAATACTGCCATGATGGCGCAGCCACACGGCCCACGCACAGCCTCAAGATGCACCGAGTTCACCTGTCGAGTTGTAATATCACATCTATACACACATCACCTTCCCGGGAAGGTATTACCGTCTCCGCAATTAGGGCGAGGACGCTGTCTCGCTTATCTGGCAATATAACAAATGTTCTCTTATGAGAGCAATGTATAACCAAACAACAAACACTAAGTGAGTTTTTAAGTAGTGTACATAAAGGCCTTATTGTCAATATCTGCGTGTTGCACCTGCCAGTCAGTGCTGCTGATTGCAAAACAAGAGGGGGAAGAGGCACCACAGCTTTTGAGATTCCCTCGTCTTTGTCGAACAGAGACAGCTAGCTTAATTGTGTTAGTATCTGGAGATAATACAGAAGGGCACATTCCTAGCTTAGGAAAGGGGAAGCCACAGGACTCTTGTAGGTTGATTTGGATCCAGCTGTACAATGTTAACGAGTTATGGGATAATGGATACCAAACTCAGGGTCCTTGGAATTAAAATGTTTGTGAACAACTGGCCTAGATTAGCAAATTGATGGTCATGGAAGTCATGGAGAAAACGGTGGCGATAACAAATCAAAAATGCGTCTGACCCCCTGCACAAACGAAAGAGGTGTTTATTTGAGCTTATTAATGCAAAAAAAAAAAGATTCCAATTATTTCCAATAATTACGACTATTCTTCAGGCTGCTATGCAACTACTCCAGCCCAACTCTGATTAGACATACCAAAACATTGAATTGTACCACTTGTATATTACCACACTGTATATGGCTGCTTGGCTATGCTTGATGTTTACGGGCGAATCTATCGCCCATAATTGCCCACTAACTTCTCCTTTCACACAGTGTACAGTATAGTGTACAAAACTCAATTCCGTTGAAGTTGGGACGTTGTGAAAAATGTCAATAAAAACAGAATGCATTGATTTGCAACCTGTTTTCAACCTATATTCAGTTGAATACACCACAAAGACAATATATTTAATGTTCAAACTGATAAACGTTATTGTTTTTTTTTTTTTTATTATACAATCTTTTGTAAATTGATCCCTGCAACACGTACCAAAAAAGTTGGGACGGGAGCAACAAAAGACTAAGAAAGGTCATGAATGCACAAATAACGCCTATTTGGAACATTCCACAGGTAAACAGGTTAATTTTAAACAGTTTAATATCGTTATTGAGTAAAACAGGACCATCCCAGTCGTTCACAATCAAAGATGGGGCGAGGTTCACCACCTTGTGAACAATTCTTTGAAAAAATCATCCAACGGTTTAAAAACAATGTTTCTCAACATTGTTTTTACAATATCATTTGAAATGGTTAGACACAAAGTGGAAAAGTGTGCTGTGGTCTGATGAGTCCACATTTCTAATGATAGTGGACCCAGAGAAGGCATTTTTGGTTGTTTTTCTGTTTTTCTAACCAACCTTTCTGATGTATGGCTTTGCTTTGCATGGTAGAGTTTTAACTTGCAATCGCAGGTGTAGTGACAAATTATGTAAACTGACAATGGTTTTCTGAGTGTTCCTGAGTCCTCACAGTAATATCCTTTACACAATGATGTCAGTTTTTAATGCAGAGCCACGTGAGGGATCAAAGGTCACAAGTGTTCGGTGTTGGTTTTCGGCCTTGTCGCTTTAGTATAGCAAGTTCTTCAGATTCTTTGAATTTGAATTGATTATATTATGGACTGTAGATGATGAAATCACCAAATTCCTTGCAATTGAATGTTGAGAAACATTGTTTTTAAACTGTTGATGATTTTCTCACAGAATTGTTCACAAAGTGGTGAACCTTTGATAATCCCAGTCTCAACGACTGGGATGGTCCGGTTATACCCAATCACGATATTAAACTTTTTAAAATTACCTGTGGAATGTTCCAAACAGGCGTTATTTGTGCATTCATGACCTTTCCCTGTCTTTTGTTGCCCCCGTCCCAACTTTTTTGGTACGTATTGCAGGGATCAATCTACAAAAGATTGTATAATTTCAAAAAACAATAGTGTATCAGTTTGAACATTAACCCTTAGTGTACTGAACGCGTTTTGGTGTTCTAAGCATTATGTTATAACTATTGAAAAATAGCAGATCTACAAGCTCATAGCGCGCCACCGAGTGGCGCGCTATGAGCTTGTATCTCTGCTATTTTTGAAAAATCGTGAAAACGTGGTGCAAATCTTTGAATATTATGTTATTCAGAAACTAGAAATCTAGACAGGACACAATGGCTTTTTTAAATGCATTCTATTTTCATTTACATTTTACACAATGTCCCAATTTCAACAGAACTGGGGTTGTATGTTTTAGACTAGAGTGAAGGCTGTGACAGGACCAAGCCTACCTGTCACTGGTGCCTCGATGTCCAAAAGGTTCTTCTCTGCTCGTAAGATGGTGGCGCCCTCGCCGATGAGTCTGAGGGCGACCGCTTCGTCCACGCGGCCCTCCTTGGTGAGGTGGGCCTTCAGCACGTCCACCTTGGGCTTCCCGTCGCTGTCAAACACCTCTTTGGCTGTGAGCCGATGGCTGGGTGGGAAGGGGACCGCTGGAGAAAGAAAGAAGCACACAGACACAGGTTGCAGTTTACTCCTCCCAACGTTTTTACATCAAAGCCTCCCAAAAGTTAATGGTACGGACAGCCGTCTGAAAATAATTTGTCGTGCCTCAGGGGTTAGATTTGTGGTGTTAAAATGTTTACACTAGGCATAGGCCGAGGACGAGCGGTTATGGGTAATCCAGCCTTGACACCATGCTGCAGGTTTGAGTTCCAAGCCCGTCGGCCTTTTCTGCATGCTCTCCCCACACCCATCCCCCTTTCCTGTCACATTATTGTTTTCACATCAAATAAAACGCAAAAAAGTAATAGAAACATGAATTGCTTTGTTTTACACTAAGGGCTCCATTTTCGTTACCGCTAAACCCCTTATCCCTTAACTTCTTTGCCTTTTTAAACTATAAAAAAAACATTTTTCAATCATTTAAATGGCCATTCTACAAGCTCACAATGTGTCAATAGATTGGCACATTGAACTATTCCAAAAAGTTTTTCAAAATAGTAAAAAAAAAATGATCAGGGGTTTAGGATAAGGGGTTTAGATGGAAAATGGAGCCAGTATATGCACCACATACTGGTAGGTTTAAACTGGCCAAATATAATTTTGATACTTTGAGAAGCACTGATTTACCGTACTGATTTGTACAGCAGGCGAACTCACAGCATCTTTTAATCCCGATAGGACGGAAAATAATGGTGCTGCTTGAACAAGATGCCACAGTTCATTCCACACCGGCGAGGAAATTGTGGTCAAGCTGTTTGATTTGCATAATGCACTCCACGGGATGCACTCAACTCGGTTTGTGCTCCCTTCTCTGCTTAGAGCCCACCCACCGTGAGCCTCCACATCTATTTGATTTGCTGCTATGACCTGTCAGTTCATTTCCAATGTTAACAACAGATCCATACTTGCTTGCCAAGCACTCAGGACAACGCTCTAGAGCAGGGGTTTTCAACCTTTTTCATCCCAGGGCCCACCAGTTAGTCAGCATTTGAGCCATATGGACCACCATTTGAGGACATTTTAGTCCCACAGACCCCCCCCCCCCAAACTAAAGATTTCCTTTGCTTCTCTCCATGACCATTAATCTTCTAGTTGGTTTCATTTTTACGTTCTCAAGAGTTACATCTGGTTAAACAACTTAGAGCTGGGGACCACCTGGAACCCTCTCAAGGACCACTGGTGGTCCCCGGACCACCTGTTGAAAACCCATGCTCTAGAGAACAGCGAGGTGGGGATAAGGTGCTCAGACTGGGTAGTGGTGAATTCAATGTCCCTATCGCAATAGTATCGGTATATTGATAATATAACTACCTGACGATATTAGTATATTGATATGTGTTGCATCATGGCCTCTGTATCGTGATGCATATCTGTCATGAGATTGCAAGCAATATCCATCACTAGGACTGGCTGATTCTGACATCTCACAATTACCTGTGATAAACCTCACAGACTAGGGTTCTTCTAATTTAATGAGCTGTAAAGGTCATCAATACTTTCCAATCTCAACTTCATCTGCCCGGTGTTAAGCATACTCAGTGGAGATAAATAAACCACAGCGCTATCTGGCATTTGTTTTCTCATATGTCACTAGAATTATCTAATAGTCTGATTATGAATTTCCATCACAAAAGCAGTTGGAAGCATAAAGTAAATTAGTGTGGCATATTTCCACAACAAATTGCATTACTCTCAATTTCCATAATTGGATGACTTGAATAGAACAGTGTGTCACTCAAATTTAATTAATTCGTGTCCCAGTAATACTGGATGTATTGCAACCAATCTGTTCTGAAGACTAAGGCAGGCACACTTGTGGATTTTCCATCTGAAAGCAACCACTTTACACCACGGTTCAGCGAATATCATGGAAAAAAAAGTGTGCTATGTTTAATATGATTCTATTCAATGCAAATAGACTTATTATTGCCATTTAGTCCTCAAACCAGATTTGAACTGGAAGGGAAGGTTTCTCATTTACACCCATGAAGTAATAATAATACCCCAAAATAGAAAGCCCATGGCTCCGATGTGCATTTCACATTTCGTGTGGCCGCCCTGTCATCTTTGATATATCTTATAGTTGCCATCAAACAAAAAAAAATATCTCCTCACTGTGTTTTTTTGTGAATTAGTTAGTCAATACTAACGTGTCACACACAAGCACCAAAATAAGCAACTCGACACGCGATTCCATGCAGTTTGACCTTGTTGCAATATTCAGCTTGTTGCTGATCGCTCCAGTGGATTGCAAGATTATCAACAGACACAATGACAGACTCAGCTAGACTCCTGCAGAGCCTCGTCGTATTGATTTAAATTTCTGAATGATTAAGCAGAGCCCCTCTGTCCACCATGATACACTGCATTTTTTACTAAAAAAAAAACAATTCCCTACTCAATAAAAAGTTACGGATAATACTTTTAACTTTTCCCCTTTCTTTGCCCCCCAAAAAAACAACAGATAAAAGCATCCAAACTACTGCACCAATGACTACAACATGAACAACATTCATACAGTAGTTCTCTTCATAAACCCAAAAACCCAAATGAGGTTCTAACATAAAGGAGACCATTATGAATGAGTCACAATTCCCCCACAGACTTTTCAATTCAGCAGTTTCTCAGAATATATTAAAAAAGAAAAACACATTCTTAATTACCATCCCCACAATTAGGCACATTGCACACTGGCATGACTAATGTGCTCTGCCACTGAGCAACGGGCATTATAAAATATCAGCTGACAAAACGGGGGAGGAGTGGGGGGGGTTCACGATTAGGCCCCCATGATTTCCCAGAGGCGACATCAATGGTAATCAGATTCTCACTATATATTCTCGGTGTCACGCCATGCTAATGACGTTTGCGCAGTGGCAACGCTATCCTAACGACCAGGGTGAAGCCTTTCAAACAGGTGTGTGCTAATAACTGCTAATGTCACAAAGGAGGACCTCCTGGTGTGGTTTTGTTGTTGTGTGGTCCTAATTCATATTCATCCTGCTTGGAATACACATTTCCTGCTATTCCGTATGCCACCATTTTACTTTGAACTTTAAGTAGGCCCATAATACTGCCTGGGTTACAAGGTTAATTATAGAAAATTGATTTAGCCGATGTTTTGATATTTTGATACGTCTTGTTTATTTGATTAAACAGCATGAGCAAGATTATAGGAGAACTTTATTCATATATATATTTTTTTTTCAACCAAGGTTCATGTTTTAGGTTGTTATTAGACAAAGTAAATGATGACTGACTATTTAGTTTCATTTGTTGTTTTCTTTCATTTTAGTGATGTTAACCCTTTATGGCAGGAGGCAGGTGCATTTTAACATGGAGCGTAACAAGTTTTGTTTGTTCTTGCAAAATTTGACAGTCGTTTATGGAAATCACATTTGACCACAAAAGATCACAGGATCTACAGAATGTGAAGGAGGTGACAAACTGACATATTCTGCCTATAACACAGTATGTCAGTCGCCTATAGTTCACAATCAGTACATCCTGCAATATTTTGTGGCCAAATACAATTCCCTGGGGTCTAGTAGGAATATAGTAGATAATAAAAAATAAGCAGCTATCAAATTGTGTAATAAAATACAAATTTGGTTCCATGTTCAAATTCCCCCGTGACCCCCCCTCTCGTCAAAAATGGACAGAATCGTTAAAACAAAGGAGTTTTTTTGTTAGTTTTTTGTTTAGATGTCAGTTTCTTTCCTTTTCTTTTCTTTTTACAATTTCAAGTAACTTTCTGTCAGCTTTCTACAACTATAATCGTACCCCCTAGGCTAGGGCACTGCTACGTACACACATACACAACCGTTTACTCCATATATGAAACTGGAGACCGTCTATTTACTGTACCTTTGAGCATGGTTCCAGTTACTATGGAGAGCCTCTGTCCTCAACAGCTATGGGATCTTAAAACCCAGCTCCAATGAGCCTCCATTATAAACAGGATTTAAAGCAGGATGACAGAGGGAGAGCGGACAGGTGGCACACAGGCTAGGTGTGCTCCTGCTGCCACCCAGCTCCCCAACCAGCCGCCCACACCCTGGCAGTACCAATGCAATGCAACAGGCCAGAGATCGCCATCAAGGTGTCATCAGAGCCAGTCCTAGCAAATTTATGTTGCCTCAGGGGAACAGTACAAAGTCAGCGGAAAACATCTATGACCACCAATCTGGTCTATTGGTAGGGCCAAAAATTCAAAGAAGAGCCAGATGGTTGACATTCATAAAGCAAAAAAAAAAAAAAAAAAAAAAAGAATAACTACTAATACTATTCACAACAAAGTAACAGTCAGCCCACCATTTAACTCGGTTACAAACAGGAGGCAAAATGCTCCTCAAAATGCTGCTGCTGATGCTATTTAATGCACAGTCAGAAACTATTAAAAGTGCCAGCAATGTGATAACCATCCTCTGTCAGCCAAACCCTTCAAACCTCAAACCAAAAATAATTGACAATCTGATTGACCTTTGCCTCGATTGATCTTTGAACAATATCGGTGTCACCAGACAGTCATGCGTCTGAGGCATTCCGAAATCCCCAACCAATATAGAATTACCGTAACACCCCTTGTCTGGCCTTTCCTAAAGCACCTGCTGTGCAACCCTAGCCCTGGGGCCAGGCCTATAAGTGACAGGCTGGCGGCCTGGCGGCTTTGAGGAGACCCCAGCAGCTATGCCATAGTGCAAGCATGGCCAAGGCTGGGGAATTACAGTATATCAGAAGAGATACTGTATTTAGAATCATGTAGTTAAAGGGGAACTTCACCCATTTTCAACATTCTAATATGTCATTAGTATACCCTAGAGGTGCAGGGTGGACATGATAAAATTAAAAAAGTCCCCCCATTCTGTGTTCCCAAGAAATGGAGGTCTGAAGAAAACCACTAACATGGTGAAACATCTTGATGACATCATCAAGATGTGTTTTCACCATGTTAATGGATTCCATTAGACGCTGCTTGAACCCGTTAGGGTTCATTTGGTTGCATTTGTACGCTCTCAGAAAAAATGTTAAAAATGGATGGAATTCCCCTTTAAGTCAAAGTTGTTTTTCCAAATATATCAATTGATTGAACTGATTAACCACTTTGTAAATGGTGCATTTATAGAGCATTTACATTCACCCATTCTGATCGTGGCAACAGCCATGCAAGGCATCAACCTGGCTTGCATGGCAAGGATTCAAGGACTTCTGTAGACAGAAGCAGGAAGGATTCAAACCGGCAACCCACAGATCAGTGGATGACCTGCTCTGAGCCACAGTCGCCACAGTTGACCCTGCAATGTGATACTTGTTGGCTTATAAGATCGAGCATTGACAACTTATAGACCTTGTATTTTTGCAATATTATGTTTTGTTATGATCTCACCCTAGTGAGTATGATGATCACCAGGTACAAGAACCTGGCTTTGACAAACTTAGATGTCCGTTCTTGTGAGTGAGACACGGCAAAACAGTTCCATTTTAATAACATCTTTAAAGCAGAAAACGATACAATTTATAGAAGGATTCCAGGAATGTGGAATGTCAAAATGGCATCATAAAAATGGCCATGGTGTGATGGAAGTACTGAGCTGAATGAATAACCGAACATGACTTTTTTTTTATAGAGGACATGCTGTCAACACTTTCTGTATTTGGAAGTTATGACGCCACATTTTTCCAAGATGGGGATGGGAACACCGGTTATTAACCTAAAACACTCCCATCACGGCTGCGGCAGAGCAAAACAGTGAGGGTTCAAAAACATTTGCTCACCGGCGTCGTAATAGGCTTTCAAAGGTTTATCCAACAACCACTTCCGCTCACACACACACACACCGAAGTGACATAATAAGCCCACTGAACGGTCAAAAGAGGTGCAAGACAAGATCTTGCCAGCTCCAGAAATGTTCCATACAAAAGCTGTAGTTCTTGGCTTGCTGGTAAAAAAAAACTCCCAACACACAATGCCAACAACCCCCCCCCCCCCCCCCTCTCCTCCCCCCACACGTTTCCTAGGGTCATGACAATGGAAACACTGAGGACTTTCCCCAGTGGAATTTCTAATAGTTCTCTCCCATTTGTAAGAGCAACACCCTCCACCTTGCCAGAGCATTACATGGCACATTGTTATGTCAGCGCCTGCAACCTTCCAAGTTCAGTCGTGTTTGCGGAGCTTCGAGGCAGGAATGAAAAGGTACAGTAGCTCCTCCTGACACACATAAATGTTGGAAAAAGTTGTTCAGACGTAAATGGATTACATAAAACGGCAACCTAGCAAGACAACATGAGAAGAGACGGACCATGCACCAGGGTCGGATGTAACATTTCCCAATTGGGGGGGGCGGGGGCAAGAGAAAATGGTATGGGGGCATCTTCATTGCCAGCGCCACGGGCGATGAAGCCGCACCCATACCATTTTCAGTTACAGGACTCAATAATAACAGCATTGGTTGTTGGAGTTGCAACAGACACGCAACATGCGTAAAGCGTAAAGTTCTGACACAGAGAGTTTTCTGTTTTCAATGATTGATTGATTGTAGCTGTTAGTTAGTAGCAGTAGTTGTGTTTCGAATACCTTTAAATATAAGCACTGAAATATCTTGGGTTGTTCTGCATGCATTTAGGGGGTAGGGTTGCCAACTCTGAGATCTTGGAATAAGGAACACTTCTACGACCACGCGGCGAAGCAGCGCGGTTATTAGGTTAGGAAAGTCTGGTGGAGCTGTTGCCCCTGTGACCCAACTACGGATAAGCGGTTAAAGATGGAGGAATGATTTCACATACCATATTAACCTTTGGGGTCAGTTAAGGACTGTTTACTGTGGTCAGTAAGTAAGAATAGGCCAGTAGGCCTATTGTGCTGTATAATTGTTAATCAATTATGAACAAGTAGTCCATTCTCTTTTTAAGATTTAAGAATCCCGATTTTAAAGAAGTTTTTTTTTTTTTTAATGGGCACAATTTGTATTGAATACGCACACATTTATTAGACTTTACTAATAAATCGTCAACCATATTAGCCTACTGAAATAGCCTGGCTATAGGCATATACCTACCCACATCAGCAGCTTTAGGCAGGAAAAAATAAATAGTACTTAACATTTGTAAAAAGATAGAAACATACCAAATCGATCTCTGGGTGCAGTTTCATTCAGGAAAACTGAGTCTGTGACGGTTGTTGTGGGGGGTTTGCATAACTCTCTTACTATATGGCTCTGGGAGTTTGTGGAACTCTCTTACTCTATGGCTCTGGGCACGGCAGGATTGGCACACAGAGCAGCAGCGAAGCGATACCAGCGCACCGCACGCACACACATGCAGATCTGCAGCCACGGGGAGGTTTTGGTTTGGTTTCTGCTCGTGAGAAGTCCTGTGTGCACTCGCCACAGAGCAATTGTGCTGTATTAAATATATCTCCGGTTTTACTTCGTTCACTACTGTTAAATTCAGTGTTGATGTTTGTGCGACGGATCGCACAGGAGGCATTTAGGGAAATACGGAACAAACCGCGTTCCGTATCGATTCAAAACGGAACGCATCATTTAGTGTTCAATTAAGGAACGATTCCGTATTATACGGAACGGTTGGCAACCCTATTAGGGGGGCATTGCCCCCCCATGCCCATGCCTAGATCCGCCCCTGCCATGCACAGACAAACCGTGCATGAATTTTGCGGCACTGTGCTCTCTGCTGTCTATATCAAAACCCTGGGGTTGTGAGTTTGCATTAGGACCGTAGGCTGGCTTCTCAGTACATCTCAACTCCGGCCTCCATTAGCCCCATCGCTTTCGCCTTCATTAATTCTCCACTTCTCTCTGTTGTAGGAGTAGGAAATTGGGCAGCATGCTTGCTTCCAGCGCGACAGAGGAAGGGGAGGGAAGGAGAGAGACAGATTAAAAGGAAGAGAGAGAGAGAAACCGACAGAAGGGAAATCATTGTGGAAGGAAAAAGGAAGAAATAGGTGACAGAGAAAGAGGCAGAATTGTTTTTTTCCCTAACAAATACTGGTATAACACAGTGCTGAATCTGGAGGATGTCAAAGGAGTGGATCAGGGGCGGATCTAGGCATAGGCATGGGGGGCTATGGCCCCCTAAATGCCCAGTCTGCCCCACCAAACATGATGGCATGCAAAACCAAGATATTTCAGTGCTTATATTTAAAAGTATTTGAAACACTACTGAAAATGGTTACCATTTTCTTCTGCCCCCCAATTGGGAAATGTTACATCCGCCCCTGGAGTGGATGTGATTAGAGTAATATATTAAAGTCAAAGTGTAATTGTGTAATAGAGTAGTGTACTTCTAAAATAGCCTGGCCTAACCTGAAATGATTTCGGCCTAGGGGGGCGGGGTGCCGTCCGAATTTGGACGGCAGATGAGCCGATTTGATTTGATCACACCAATGTGACGTCAGCCCCGGCCCCTCCGTCGCCCCAACGCAGCTGTGCTGCGTCACATCAGGGTTGACTCCCACTTCTAGGCCACCATGGCTAACAAATGAGTCCAGGCTTTACGTTTTTGCGCAACGCCTCCGAAAATTAAAGCCTGCGTGTCGAGCCTACTTCCGATATAACTCATTCGTCGCTGAATTGTGTATTCCAAAACAGTCTTATAGCTGTTTTACTCGAGGGACAGGAAGTGTAAAGTCGCTATTAAACAGGTCCCAAGATTGTTATTTACTTCACCCAAAACACATTTTGTAATTGTGTAATCATAGACAAACGAGCCGCAAGTCAGGCTTGCTTTGATCCGAGATATGAGGAATCCTAAAACTGCATTCCTATAGACCTCCCTTTTTTATCCTTTCAATCTTTTACTCGCACCAGAACCAGGGTACTATGGTACAAGCAAGAGCATAGAACACAGTTGGAACTGTAATAAAATGCATATTAAATGGCATGAAAAAGCTATGTGTGGGGAGAACGGTAACACAGTTGGTAGTGCTGTCGTCTCACAGATAAAGGTCCTGGGTTCGATAACGCTAGTGGGGACACAGGTAGCCTAGGCCTGTTTCCTCCTCCGCGATAACAGTGCCCATACCGGAGGTTGGGCTTGGCGAAAGGGCTTTTGAAAGTTTGCATGTTCTCTCCATGTCCCCTACCCTCATAAAAACATTCAGTAATCCTGGTCTCTAAACTGCCTCCCCCTGGCCAGCCGGGACACGTAATGGAGGGCACAGGAACTGGACATCTTCCTTCCACGTGCTACGTCCAATCAGGGAAACTCCTCCCAGTGAGGTATAAAGAAGTGACTTGGATACGCATGCATGAAGGAAGCATGAGTCAAAGTTTGTTGCTGTTCCCATGTTGGTAGAGGTGTGTAGAGCCCAGGATCACATTACTGGGTAGATAAATCTGTCCTTGATGAGGGCAGAAGGCGTCAAAAGGCGATCACGGCTCAGGCAATGAGTTAACTATGAGAATTAAGAATTAATGAGCCCTTCTCAAAATCCCACTTTTGGGGTGGGGTTTGCTCACTGTCCAATGCCAATCCACATACTTTAGCAACTGGTGCTACCCAGGTCAAGCTTTCCTGGTCAAGCTCTCCTCTTCCAATGTGCATATTGGACAAGGCCGGATTGGGGAGGAACCTAGTGAAGGGTTCATTAAAACTGGGGGATTTTGCACTGCTATGCGTCATGATATTCAATGAATTTCTAGAGTGGAATGCATAATTATGCAAAGAACACAAAAAAAGCTGTTTGGCTTTGATTCTTCAGAGAGGTGCGTTGCTGCAAAGTGCAGTCATCTCGCATCTGGAACAGAACGAGCCGTGGGAGAAACGGACAGCTTGGATTGTTCGGGTTGGTCTACTTTGAGCGCTTAACACGGTTTCTCCTCGGCGTTCTCCAAAGGAGGAGAGAGCAGGGGGGTGGGGGGGGGGGGGTTTGTACAGTCATACGTACTGGACGGATCATCTTAATTGGGAGAAAGTGAGACAGGCTAGACTATAGCGCCTGAGTTTTGCCAGGCTCACTGAGCACATAACCACTTACCACACACACACGCACACACACACACACACACACACACACACACACACACACACACACACACACACACACACACACACACACACACACACACACACACCATTTGTAGTGCACACCCAGGGCTTAGCCCCGGTCTGGTAGCATCAGATGTCTGTTCATTTCTCTTCCTTGGCTTTTAAACCCACCACAGAGAGAGCTGCGTGTGTGCAATAGGTGGAATCAGAAAATGAGCAATCAGGCTAACAGTGCAGCCAGGTCTGAAGGGAGGTCGTTACGTATAGAGCCAAAGCTTTTTACTGTATGAATCTTGAAAGGCAGGAGCGAAAAAAAAAAACACTGCTTCACCCTCATATTTTCCAATTTAGGCTTCCTAGTAGGTAGTGCTCTCGCAGAGAGTGGCTTACACAACAACCGCCGGCAAGTGCTGGTGTTAAGCCTCAGTTACGATCGAGGCATTTACCAGGCGCTCTCATCCAGAGTGACTTACAAGTGCGAGATCAGGTACAGTAAATGGAACGAACCCTAGTAGTAAACAAACAGCGGTGTTAAGTGGCCTCGTAAGTAGAGTGCATCCAAAACTCATTTTGTGCTTCAAACTACTACCAGGTTAGTGCTGGGATGTGGGAAAAAAGAAGAAAAAAAAACAGCCGATCTGATTTTATTCCACAACTTTAAAATACAGAACAACCCATTCTCTCCCTATCAGTTAATTACAAAATGGGTCTTTTTTTGATTCCAAATAGGGGGGGGGGGAGGCTACTGTTTGGCCCTACACCCAGAATTCACTTACGCCCTGCTCATTATATTAGGGTAGGATGTCTCAGGGTAGAAGATGGGAGTACAGCAACTTGCAATGGGCCTGGTTGTCTACACAATGCCCTCATTAACTGGTGTCTAAGTCTATGGAACTAATTGTTTTACTTTCTCATTTTACTTTGAAAGCAGTGCTTTGGTGAGGATCATAGAACAGGAAACTGAGCTTTAATAATGCAATCAGTTTTGAATGCATGCAGTTTCATCTTTGCATTTAACTTGCTAGTAATTCATGATTTTTTAAGTAAAATTACTTTTGCTGTTTTCCTGCAGGGACTTCCTCATAAACCAGTTACTGTGTGCTCAACCTCAACTTGTACCAACTTGTATCTTGTACAAGTTGGTACAAGCAGTATCTATTGTGGCCCACCGTATATTTGAGTTTGACATTCCTGTAAAGTCAAAATCACAACACCGGAGTGAGCTCCACAAACCAGGTACGGCTAGTACCAGGTACATGTTGATGAGAGTAGCATCTGTAAACTACATGCAATTTGCCATTTACAGTGCAAAGGGGGGCGTCTCCCCAAATTTGGTGACATCAGTGTTCTCTGCTGTTTTCTACCGGGGAGGGGAGGGGAGGGGAAGAGAGGGGTGGGTGCTCAGATATAGTATACCAATAGGATTCACCACCTGCCTCTCCAGGCCAGAAATCAGACAGGCCGGGCCAAGCTACTGTACATGCAAAGAAATTGTAGCATTTGTGGTCAACAAAATCTAAACATCAGCAACCATTATATAACTGAAGTAGCATTTATCCAAAAAATAAATCAAGGATACTATACAATTTCCCTTCAGCAACTTTTGCAAAGTTATCCCGCAGCAAACTGTTTCTTCTTTCGCTTGGCTGTGTCAGGGAAAAGACCATAATCTTTGACAACAGTCCTGACCTTTCCCTTCCACTCCAGTTCATGGACTTGCCGCAGTGGTTTTACCTCAACAATCCAGGGGCAGATCTAGGCATGGACATGGGGGGCAATGCCCCCCTAAATGCCAAGTCTGCCCCACCAAACACAATGGCATACAAAACAAGTTACTTCAAATTGCTTGTATTTAAATTGATTTGAAACACTACCACTGCTACTAACTAACTACAGCTGTGTCACCACTAAACCGACACCATTTCATCATTGAAAACAGAAAACTCTCTGAGTCAGACCTTTAGCTTTATGCATGATGCGTGTCTGTTGCAACTTCAACAACTGAGGTTATTATTGATGCTTTACTTGCCTAATAAAAGTCTTTTGCGTGTGACTTCATCGCCCCCATACGATTTTCTCTTGGGAAATGTTACATCCACCCCTGAAACAATCCCTTATCACACAAGCACTTTTACTTGAACCCTGAGTGCCCCAGACAGGCGATAAGATAAGATCAGCCTCGCCACCAACACAAAATAAAATACTAAATAATTTCAACTCTTTGTCGATACAGAGTTGGGATGTTGGCCAATAAATGCCTTTTAAAAACAGAAAGGGGAGGGGATTGGGGAGAGGGGGCACTCACTGCAAAGGTGATGTCATCACAAGATTAAAAAAAAAGGATTCAATATCAGAGGGTTGAAATCCTAAATCCTGCAATGTACAGCATCTTTCAATCCAATCTGGAACTGACCCCTGCCCAGAAATCGCTGACGGTGTGTTATGTGGTCAGAGTCCTCACGAAGCGTGGGGTGGGTGGGTGCGCCGTCGGTTGGCACTACCCGAATATCCAAAACAAATGGCCAGACCAGCAATTTCTCCTTTTAGACATTTATATATGCTGTGCGAGTGTGTGTGTGTGTGTGTGTATATATGGTGGGCCCTGGGTTGAAAAAGGTTGAAAACCCCTGGCTTACACCAAGACATTTCCAATGCAGTCTTGAAGGGTACACGTGTGGTGTGAGTGCGACTGTGTGTGTGTGCGAGTGTGTATCTACATAATAAGAGAGAGAGAGAGTTGGTGATTCAATATGGAACGGAATATATAAGAAGTTTTGAAGGAGTGTATGGTAAGAAGTTTCAGAATGAGACCCTGCCACGGTGGTAGGTAGGGCAGGGTGGCAAAATTAATTCAAAACTCTGTCCATCTCTCAGCATAATTCAATAATGCTATTTGCAGCCTTTTTGTTTGTTTTTTCTCTCAGCCCTTTCAATTGGAAACCTTTTAGCGATGAAGGCAGCAGCCACTCCGTATGAGCGGGGTGGGGAAGGGGGAAGGGGGGATTGCCTGGCGTTAAACGAGGGCACAAAGACAACACAACCAACCGTCCAGAATGGAGACACTTTCGGGACGCTTTCATTACATTATGTAACAAGAAACGAACTTAGAGACGCGCTGGGTGGGTGGAAAGTGGGGGGAAAGTAGACAAGGATGAGGACAATATACATCCATACCCAGTAAAAAATCCTGGGCATGTGAAGACGGACCCAGATCCAATTTAGCAGATGAGAGGATAATTAATTCAACTCTTGTGACCGTCACTTTTTTTTAAAGGGGAACTATACACCCATTTTCAACATTCTAATATGTCATTAGTATACCCTAGAGGTGTTGGGTGGACATGATAAAAAAAAAGTTCCCCCATTCTGTGTTCCCAAGAAATGGAGGTCTGAAGAAAGTCACTAACATGGTGAAACATCTTGATGACATCATCAAGATGTATGGATTTCTTTAGACGCTTCTTTTTTCTGAGAGCGTACAAATGGAACCAAATGAATTTGGTTCCATTTGTACGCGCTCAGAAAAAAAATGAAAATGGGTGGAATTCCCCGTTAATCACTCTTGGACCTCATGGAGTAGAACAAACAGACAGACGCATACATACGTACATACAGGGTACTTTTTTGTACCCTGTATTGTGTGTGGGCGTTGCCATCACAACTAAGCAGGCAAAAAGGACGTGTGTATGTACTGTATGAACAGCGTGGAGCAAAAAAAAACACCAAACTTCAAATGTCATTTGGCGTCGGTTTCATTACTCCATTATTACACTCCCACCAGGTCCATTCGGGTAGGAGATTACTCTGCATGCATAATGCAACAGATTCAGATCATATGGCTCCGCCGCTCCCCGACAACAAAACAAAAGAGCCGGAGGAGCTCGACCATATAAGAACATTAAACTGGGCGAGGTGATGAATTATTTGCAACGCTCTCTACCTCATTCAGCACGGCGTACATCAATGATTATCGCTGTGTGTATGTATGGGGCACGCACGTGTATGCCACACACACACACACACACGCACACGCACACGCACACACATACACACACTTCTCATTTATGCTTAGTTGTCACACCCTGAAAAAGCCGATCTGAAACTCATCGGCGATCGGCTATTTTCGGCATATTTGCGGCGGCGCTTTGCACAAAACCAATTATGAATCAGGGATTTACGGAGCTTCACTCTTCTCAACCCCATCTTGAATGACTATACACAGTAAAAGCTGTCAATCAATAATTCCCTTCAGCCTCCCAGTTTGCCACGATGGATTCTCTCTCTCTCTCTCTCAATTACAATTAAGATGCAATGTATTCATTTGAAAACCAAACACCCCCCACACACACACACACACACCTGCTGACGCCCACATCGCCTAAGACATGCACGCTGCATTCATTGTCGCATAACATGCATGTGATTACATAGCTCAATGAAGACGGGCCTCGCAGGCTTGCCAGTATCATATAGAGACCACACTCGGATTTCAGAAAATTAGCCGTAATCCCACAAAACCGATATTCCCATAAATGAGGTTCCACAACGCAACAAACAAAAGGACAAAGTGATCATATTCAGCGGCAATTCTCCATCCATGATCCACTTAGAAAGAGAAAAACAACATGAATGACTCAGTCAGAATTGCCAGCTGCAGCAAGCTTTCGTTCAGGAACATCTATAATCGGTTTGTGTGCTGCAGCATCTTCTTGCGGCTTCACGTTGCGGCTTGCGGCGTTCGCAATGGGGGTTATATGCCGTTCAGACAACAGGTTTTATGGGTAAGACTGCCTCTGAGCCGATTGGCTTAGAGCAGGGGTGTCAAACTCTGGCCCGTGGGCCAAATTTGGCCGCCGTGTAATTTCATTTGGCCTTTGAGACCACCCATTTTCAACATTTTAATGTCATTGATACACCTTAGAGATGTTGTGTGGACATGATAAAAAAGTTCCCCCAATTCTGTATTTCCTAGAAATGGAGGTCTGAAAAAAATCATTAACATGGTGAAATATATCTGATGACACCATCAAGATGTATTTCAGCATGTTAATGTTTTTTTCTTTCAGACCCATTTTGAAAATGGGTGGAATTTCCCTTTAAAAGGTTACGGTAGTTCGTTCAAACTTGGCCCGCGGCTATGTTCAGTTTTAAATTTCGGCCCACTCTGTATCTGAGTTTGACACCCCTGGCTTAGAGGCAGCCTAGAGGCGAACAGGGGGGGAAGCGTTGACTGCAGTCGCTAATATCTGGGGTAGGTGAGCATGATGTTATGCAGCCGCTATTCACGCAGCTCGCAACTATGACTGGTTTATTTGAAAGACCATTATCAAGTGATAATTCCCAGTAGTTGATCTTCTACTACTACTGCATGTATGTATATAGTAGTAGTCTGGGAAGCCGACCAGCACGATTGGGATGGATACGACGAAAATGCGTCAATCCTCGATCAGCGTGCCGTTTGGGGCGGGGCTGAGGATGCTTATCGACTCGGTTGGCTTGTGGCATGCGACATAAGACATGATAAGCAAACCTACCGGGAATTATCGCTTGTTTTTTCGGTCGAATCGGCTAATTTAGTAATCGTGAAAGCAACAAATAATGCTTAAAAGTATCAGGAAGAGACCAGAATGATTCTGGACAAACAAGCCAATACCTGGCCTGGCTCTTTAAGCAGCCATCTGTCCACAGTGGGGAATGGGAAGTCATTACCGGACAGAGCAGACCTATTTTTTGCTAAACTGCCTCTAAACAAAATTTACATTTGTGTGTGTGTCATAGCCTATCTGCAGGCTCACCTAATCTCACCCATGTTTATGTCTCTGACACAAGACTTGAGGCAGTAAAGACAGAAAGCACCTCAGCCCAGTGTTGCCAACATGTCGCATTTGTCGCTATATTCAGCTTTTTTCCAGACCCCCCTAGTGCTAAAATTAGTGAGAAACTCCTGGCAGAAAATATAGTGCTTTTTTTGTGAATTGGGGCAAAATTGGTTGACATTAATTGGTGCCAGAGAAAGGACCATTGGTAACCAAATGGACTCTTATGGGTCCATTTGGTTTCATTTTACACTCTCAAGAGTTACATTATACAGTATAATTTACAGTTAAATTATATTTAATTAATTCTGAATTACCAAATTTTCAAGAATCTACACATTTAGAACATGTAGAAGAATTGCTATTTTGACCAACATTTGCCAGTTATTTCTCAGAGGGACTAAACTCAACATCAAATGATGATTCTCCGTGGCTAAAATGGTATGAAAATGGTTGAAAACCCAGTGCTCTAGTCTAGCGCATTCTAGTGCATTTTGGAAGCACCACTAGTGCACATTTTGGATTTTGACAGTTGGCAACACTGCCCCAGGCCGAGGTTTTCCATACTCTGCAACACGCACATGGGCTGGAGCAATGGCATTTGAGCTCAGAGAAGAAAGACAGCTCTTCTAAACCCTGTGTCTCACATACATCCCGGTTTCAAAAGCGCCGCAGGCATCAAGAGCAATCAAAAGGTCATCTAGAATTTGGAGTGCGAGGCTTTCAAGTCAGGAGTGTGTGTGTTGGTGGTGGTGGTGGTGGTGGGAGTGGCCACTGGCCCAGGTCAGGAAACCTGCTTGTTCTCTCTGTGTCACCATTGTCTACTTATCTTTGGCAGACATATACCATAAAAAATTACGGCGTATGTCTCCTATGTGTCTCCTATGTGTCTCCCCGTGCGCCTGATCTCGCAAATCACCAGAACAATCGGCACAAAGCGTATTGCAACGTGCACGATGCCAGTAGGTCAGGCGTGTACATTTTGGGGCATTTAAAGGGGAAGTCCACCCATTTTCAACATTCTAATATGTCATTAGTATACCCTAGAGGTGTTGGGTGGACATGATGAAAAAGTTCCCCCATTCAGTGGTCACAAAAAACGGAGATCTGAAGAAAACCACTAATATGGTAAAACATCTTGATGACATCATCAAGATGTATTTAATGGATTTCTTTAGCCGCTTCTTTTTTGTGAGAGCGTACAAATGGAACCAAATGACCTCAGAAAAAATGTTGCAAATGGGTGGAATTCCCCTTTAAGCTTTGCACAAAAAACGACTCCATAGGATAAAAACATCCATAACCGTCTTCACGAATGTGATGAGGTCATCACATCTGGGCAAGTGACTGGCCATGGCTGTTTTTTAGTCCAAGGAAAGTTTTTCATGCAAAACAAATGCTTGGGATGCTGAATAACTCCTCGTTGGACATGTTACATACTGTATATATTGATTGATATAATAATACATTTTGTACAGTTTGTTATTTAAACGCTGAATGATTTCTTTCAATAAAAAAAAGGTGAACATATCTCATATCGGAGACATATGCACCAATACGATACGGTCTGGCCTTATACTGTATGGTCGTATCGGGGGCAAATATGACTAGTTCAGGGGGTTTTCAACCAGTGGTCCGGGACCATCAGTGGTCCTTGAGAGGCTTCCAGGTGGTTGCCAGCTAAGTTGGTTAACCAGATGAAAAGTTGGTTAGCCTGATATAACTCTCAAGAGTTATACTATTCATCATCTAAATTAGCACCACTTAATTAAGACAGATTATATGGTCACTTTGATCTGTATGTTTGCCTGTTTGGTTTGTGAAAATCCACCCTGGAATTGTGGACAAAACCGAAAGTGTTTTTTTTTTTTTGCTTTGGGTCTTTGTGGTGAAAATGTCTACAAATGGTGGTCCGTGGCTAAACATGCTGAATAAATAGTGGGCCCCGAGTTCAAAAAGGTTGAAAACCACTACTCTAGTTTAAGCAGTCATGTATTTTCCCTCCCATCTCTCCCCACAATTAACAACCGGTCCCTGTCCCGGTTTTTCACCCTTTTTTCACTTCACAATAAAAGGAGCAGTTGAGTGAGGGCTCTCATTCCTGCACATCGAGCACTGCCTGCAAAGATATGAGCTTTTACACTGTGCATCATCACACAGGAGAGAAATTAGATAGACCAGAGTTTAAAAATGGGGGGTTGCCAAGGAAACAGCCGTGGAGCCGCGGTCTCAATCTTTCATCAATCAAAATATTGGCTTAAAAAAAAGATCCCTGCCTGCCAGCATGTTATGTTAGTGCCTCCGTTAAGCACATGCACGCGGGCACGTGCTCACCCACACAGACGCGCACAGACACACACACACCTCTACCAAAGCAAAGACCGCACTTTCTGAGCACAGGGTTTTATGCCGTTTAACGACTGGTCCATAAATCACACTTTTTTTTACATGCATGCAAAGAAAAAGAAAAAACACATTAGCACAGACACCAGAGACGATTTCGCCTGCCATTGATACAAAATCCTGTTTTGGGGGGCTGCGAGGTTATAAGCTAATGTGTCAATCAAAGTGGTCATGTCTCCTGTCAAAAGTATACCCTTAAGATAGATTAGCTAATTACGAACAAACAAAAGTGTTTTGATTGCCACACACGCACACACACACACACACACACACGTCGGCGCACAACGTGTGTCCGCAGAGGCGCCATCCATCGTGGCTGTCAGGGTTGTCAAAGGCTTATCACACGCTGCCACAAAATAGGCTTTTACAGTGCCGTTTCAAAGCCAGAGCGAGGGGAAGAGTGGAAGCTCAGGAGAGTTAAGTGAAAAGCAACATAAATCCTGCTATTGGCTTAACAGATTTTAGATGAGAATTCCAAAACATTTGGACCAGTGAAGAGAGAGAGAGAGAGAGAGAGAGAGGAAAAAAACACGGAGGAAGCTCTTGGCAGCAGCAGCGCCGAGAGGTGATCAAAATGCTGCGCCGCGGCAAAGCCAGCATTCCACCGACTAAGTCCCCATTTAATTAGCCAGGCTAGGAGTGAAAGTGTGTGTGCTTGCGTGGGTGACCAGGGGGATGGGATATGGATGTGAACACAGGTGGGTGGGTGGGTGGGTGGGTTTGCAGGGTGGAAGATGAACACTGGGCTTGGGTGGGGGGTTATCTGTGATGTGGTGTTTCTAAATCAGTGGTTTTCAATTCAACCCGTTTCATATCATGGCCCCTTTGTTCTGCATTTTTGAGCCACACGGAGCATCCATTTTAATGGGATGTAGCCCTGCAAAACCCCCCAAAAACGAAAGAATAATATACCTGCGATTCCATGTTAGTACCCTAGTAGAGATAACAGACAAAAGTTGATCAAAATAACAATTTGTCTACATTCTTTATTTTGTAGACTTCATGTACCAGAAGGAGCGAGGGCATTTCCCGGTATTGGGAATTGCCACAGGCAATTGCCACCGGCAATGCCGCCTCCAGGGAAGCTGCCACGGCCGGAAATTGCACTCGCTCTCTCTCAAAATAAGTAATCCAGACGAAAGTCTGGATCCAGTCTCAAACAAACAAAAAAGGTGGGACCAGCATTGACACGGCAGGGACATACTGTACATGGTGAATGGCTACTGCGATTTCATTTGAGGCGAGGAGCAATGAGCCCAGAGAGTAAAGGGGGACAAATTCTGCGTTGCTGAAATGAAAAGGGGGGGGGGTTCAATCGGCAGCGCCTGTGCAAGATGGCCAGCCAGCCTATAAAACCGCCCACTCCCCTGAGCGATAGCTAGCCAATAGGACGTCTCTTAGATAGATTTACTGTGCCTCACACCTCTTCCTGTTTACAGAGCAACACTGTAACTCTCCAACGCTCCAGAATGGACAGACTTTAATGCACTCGGGAAGAAATTGGTCAGTACAACAAAAAAAAGGTACGTTTCGAAATGGCCAGAGGGCTTTTCAACAATTTTACACCTTGCTGCTGAGTGTTGACAGCTAAATCGTTTCCACGCTGATCAAATTTGGCATCGTCTTAACGACGCAGCGGCTTCATCCTCCGGGCTATTGTTCCACACCGACAGCCTTAAATGTGACACTAAATGAACACCTTATGAAGACAAACCTTTTTGTGGACCAAGTCAGTATTTCTGGAGTAGTCTGCTCAACCAATATAGACACACGCACGCGCACGCGCGCACACACACGCACACGCACACACACACACACACACACACACACACACACACACACACACACACACACACACACACACACACACACACACACACACACACACACACACACACACACACACCAGCATCAACACTTGAAAAAAAGAATAGGCAATTACAACTTGGGTTCACACTGCATGGCAAGTGTTAAGAGACTTAAAGGGGAATTCCACCCATTTTTATTTTTTTTCCTGAGAGGATACAAATGTGAACCAAATGGACCCGCTAGGGTCCATTTGTACCCTCCCAGGAAAAATGGGTCTGAAAGAAAAATCATTAACATGGTGAAATACATCTTGATGATGTCATCAGATGTATTTCACCATGTTAATGATTTTTTCAGACCTCCATTCTTAGGAAATACAGAATTGGGGGAACGTTTTTTATCATGTCCACACAACATCTCTAAGGTATATTAATGACATATTAAAATGTTGAAAATGGGTGGAGTTCCCCTTTAAGAGGCTGAATAGAAAAAAATCCATGTAGACGTCCAGGTTTGCCAGGGATGCTGCTAACGCTCTCTGGCATCTCCTGTGAGAATGAGTGAGTCAGCGCAGCCTGACTGACGCTGCCTGAAGAAGACATTCCCTCCTAGTAGCAGGGCTGTGTCAACCCCCCCCCCCCCATCCCTTTCCCATTTTCCTCCACAATGCTGTATTACAGGATTAGCTTCCATTAGAGAAAGCGAACATAATCAGCTTTTTGAGGCATGGCGAAAGAGGGAACAATGTGAGATGCTGAAAGGCCCAGGGAGAAACATGGGAGTCGGTGCTGGTGGTGGTGGTGGCAGTTTTGGTTTATAATATACCGAATCATTGCACACCGTTTTTGGAGGGGAGGTAGAGACAAAAATCCATTTATATCGCCGCCCCCATGAGAAATTGCAGAAATGTTTGTGACATCCTGCACAGATAGACCCTAACACACACACACACACACACACACACACACACACACACACACACACACACACACACACACACACACACACACACACACACACACACACACACACACACACACACACACACACACACACACACACACACACACACACACACACACACAATCTACCCTTGAGAAATGAGAATATTAGTATTTACTCTACTGGAGCACGAGCAATATTCTGTGAAAAGTAGTTTCTCCTCAAATGACTTATCTTACTGAGAGAAATGAAAGAAAGACAGCCCCAGAGTAATCTTCTAGAGATGCCAAGAAAATCTGCAACAGACAGCTTCACAATAGTAAAAATACTTCAAAACAAAAGTCTGCCTTTGAAGTCCCTTGTGAGGGGTTAACAACAGGACATCTATCTGAAGGATTTTACTATTACTATTCACAGTATTTCTTTTTCTTTTTACAGAAGAAAACTGTACGCATTGAACACAGAGCTAAGAGAGCTGACGGTGCAAAGAACACCAAGTGGGTTTGGATTCCATCCTCGGTGCGAACCTGGCCTCCACGCACAGGATCTAGCCCAGGGCTGCCCAAATGGTAGATTGTGATCTACCAGTAGATCACACAGGCCATGCAGGTAGATCACATGACAATCCCCTAAAATGTATAGATCTGTAACTCTTGAGAGCGTTAAAATGAAACCAAATGGAAATGGGTCCATTTGGTTTCATTTTACACTCTGAAGAGTTAAATTATGTTTAAACATCTGACTTACGTAATTTTCAAGAGTCCACATATACGGTAATTAGAAAATAGAGAATAATTGTTATTTTGACCAACATTTCGCCAGTTCTCTTTCCCAATTGTGGACAAAAACCTGAAAGTTCTTAGTTTTGGGTGCAAGACACTGAATTCAACACCACGAACTGTCAACTCAAACCTCAAATACTGTTTTCAAATGTCAGCACATACAAGAAAACCTTCCAATTCTCCCCCCCTCTATTTTTCATTATAAGTGCATTATTCTTAAACACTATAACAGCAAGTAACACCATCACCACTATTTCAAAGCGCAAACTTTCTAGGGGCCTTGAAATGGATTTTCAGTAATGGAACAATCACATTTTTGATGTGTAGATCTTGTTGAGCCGCTCATTTTGAAAGTAGCTCTCAAGTAAAAAAAAGTGGCACCCCTGATCTAGCCTGTGACGGCATACACCACTCCACTCCGCCACTCTTCCATCATGCTGTCAACTGGCTCTGGTGACGGGGACATGGCCGATGACGGCCCGGTCTGTGGAGAGCATATGTCCCCACTAACCCTTGAGAGGTTTTCGTCAATGCCCAGGCAGGCCACTTTACAAAGCGGCCCTTGTTTGGCGGCTTGTTCGCCGAGTGTGAGCGGTGACATGTGGGCTGGGTGGCTGTCTGGACATGGCACAGATATAGCACCCACACGCCCGCTGGGGTTGTTGCAGTATAACATCAGCGTTTAGCAATGTTTTTCTTCTAAAAGAAGAAAAAAAAAATCACAGTACAAGTAGTACAGCTCAGTGGCCTTGTGGTTAGAGTGTCTGCCCCGAGTACTGAGAGTTCGGGGTTCGATTCCCGGACGGGTCAAGCCAAAGACTAGCCTGACCTCAGTCTGAATTATCATTTCGTTTCACTTCATTATTCAGACTGAAGTCTCTCTCTACCACAGCAGTTTCTGGGATGGGCGTGGTCAAAGCGGCAGTCTTAACGGTGATTGGTTCATATGAACCCCTAAGAGCCCTAGACGACGTTGGGGTCGAAATGATTGACAGGGCTGTTGGCCAATCAGGTGCTGGGATTGGATTTCCAACCCGCACAAACGGTCCCAAAGGCAGGGAAGCCAGTCCTTGAATCGCATGGAAAAAAGTATTTTTTAAGGTGCTGATTCAGGGCTGAGCCAGGCTAGCCAAAGACTGTAAAAATGGGACCCAAGCATCACCTGCTTGACTCTCAGCATCAAGGGTTGGATTGGGACTTCATTGACACCAAGGAAGTAGTTAGAAAGATACCTACAGTAGGTATTTTGGCAGTGTTTTAAATCTTGTGTACAGTGCAAGATACTGCACTCCGTCATCCCTCATCCACCCCAGTCTATCAAAATGGGAAGGGGTGAGGTGGGCTGAGGAAGTGAAGCCCACCAACAGCCTGACCAGTTTGTTTTGGGAGGTCTGTATCCTCATGCACTGTCCTGTACTGCCACTCTCATCATCCAGCTGTGCATGTGCTACTAGTGTGTACTGCACTGTGCTGCGCTGGTGCTACACCAGAGGTGGGCAATTATTTTTCCCAAGGGGGCAAATGAGATACATAAAATATTGTGGAGGGCCAAGACTAAAGGCTGAGCTAAATTCTGTGTAACATTAATTTAATTTCAAGACGAAAGTAAGAATAAGACCAACCATTTTGACACCAGGGCCCTCTATTTATTCGGAATTTGGGCCACAGACCACCATTGGATGACATTTTAGCCCCACAGACCTAAAACTAAAGATTTCTTTTGCTTTTATCCACAATACTAGGCTGGATTTCACAAACAAAACAGGCAAACATAGATAAAAAATGACCATTCTTTACATTCTCTGGCTAATTCAGATGAATATTTTAACTCTTGAGAGTGTACATAAAAGTGTACATGAAACCAAATGGACCTGCAAGGGTCCATTTGGTTTCATGTTTACGCTCTCAATGAGTTACATCCGGTTAACCAACTTTACATATTTAACTGGAACTCTCTCAAGGACCACTGGTGGTCCCTGGATTAGGGACTAACGCTACAAACCTTGGCTTCCCATCAGGCATCTGTGCACAGTGTGAAACGCAACAGCGCCATGTTGTCAGCTGTACGCTAAACATAGGGCCAGACACACACTGGCTGTTCCTTGGGAGTGGCTGCACCACTCAAAAATACAGTGGCAACAAGACCAGCATGAGAGCATATTGCTCGCAGGCATCCAGAGTTGGCGCAAAACAACACGACGAACATACACTATGACTAATCTGCCCATGCACTCAGAAAAGGCGACTAGAATTACCAAGTCCATCTGCACTTTTATTGCAAAGGATTTACATTCATATTGCGGTACGTTGGTCCCATCTCGGCCACATTTCAGAGATGGTGTAGTTTTTCATTTTCATCAGGGTGTCATTAGTTGTGATTACTACACGTTAACACCGTGGTTAGTCACATAAGCTCCTGCAGTCGCCTATAAGTCATGTTTTGTGGTGAGCGTTCGGCACAAACTGCCAATCAAAGTGACTATACTGAGCGATCATGCCGCGTCTTTTCCGGGACTTGGCAAAACACCTAACAGCATAATGTTTGTATACAGCGACAACTAAGGCATGGATGTGCGTGTAACGACAACAGACAAATTAGTGTAAGAAATTGAATAAAAAATGTAAACACACCTCATGGCAAGTCATTTGACTCAATAGGTAGGAATACTATGTGATATGTGAAGTCTGGTGTTGTTCATAATACATTAAATGGTATAGTCAGTGATTTCACTTGTTTCACTATAGTATGCGGGCCATATTGAGTGGAACAGCCCCCCCCCCACTGTAGAGTATGTGCATGTGCATATCTTGTTAAAGGGGGTTATTACAAATCACCCAAAATCTCCTTTAAACCTGGCATTCAAGTCATTTTTTTGCATTGGATATTCAAAAACAGCAGTTATACAGTACAAGTCACTTCGAGCTTGCGCTTGCTATTTTTGAACATTTCTTTAAAAAAAAAAATCTCAAAACTGTGCCAATTGCTGGATTCAGAAGGCATTTGTAGATTCACCCTCAGGGTTAAAGGATGTTACACTTTTAAAGCTGGAGGTGCTGAAGATTTGTGACGTCATGCACACGGCAGCATGAGCCTGGATTGGTAGACGTACCGGAATATGATGACAGGGAAGAAAAGTACCGCTCCAGCCTGCTTGAGTTTTACACAATAAAAACACATACGAGGGAAAACAGTAAAGCGTTTACTATCTTCTACTCATCAGTCCTCTGTGTTTTCGGTACTTTTTTCACAGCTTGCCTTCCGAGCGAATATGCCTCAGTCAACAGGCGTGATCGCACCTCCTGAGGAGGGCTCACTACTGGCAGACGCAATGTTGGCATTTCTAGAATGCAATTACTATACGCATACAAAGGGAGTGAGGCCGTTCTATATTTGCACCCACTCTTAGCAAACAAAGCAGAGCCGGGGGCCGACCGACCGCCTGAGTCTGTGACCCATATTAAAACGGACACAACCGTAGATTAAACTTCCTTCGCCCTCCCGTATAAAACTTGTTCAAATTAAAAAACAAACCGCTGACCCTTTTTCCCTGCATGGCTCGAGACGGAACAGAAGGCTTCCCCAAACACGACGCAAATCGATCGACTTTTACTGAAGCCTTTCCAGCAACTTTTTCTCCTCTCCTCCTCCTCCTCCCTCCATATCCTTTGATGTCGTCTTTTCTTTTTTTTTTTTGCCTCGGAGAAAATTACCGCGCGACTACAAGGACAGCAGCAGCAGGGGCGGATTGGCACATATTTTCCCACCGGGACAATTTTGCCTTTGCCAGGCCACCCTGGTGGGGGCAGCTGGTTAACCAGATGTAACTCTTTGAGAGCGTAAAAATGAAACCAAATGGACCCTTGCGGGTCCATTTGGTTTCATTTTTACACCCTCAAGAGTTAAAATATTCATCATGTGAATTAGCCCAACTTAGTCTAAACAACTAGAGAATGTCGAAGATTAATGGTCATTTTGATCTGTATGTTCCAGGCGAGCATCTAGCACATTCTACTATTCTAGTGCATTTTGGAAGTGCCACTAGTGCATTTTGGATCTTGTCCAGGCCACTAGGTGGCACAGGCCACCGGGAAAACTCCCTGTACTCCAGATGGCCAATCCGCCCCTGAGCAGCAGGCACAAGACTTGGCAAGAGGGAGCGTTGGCTGATCTGGGGACAGGTGGCCAGCCGATGGGACTGCACAGCCAGTCATCCACTAACTCCTGCCTCCTGCCAAGACGACAAAGAAGCCCCTCCTGGGTCCTTTCTCCTCTTTTCCCCTGGACTACCTTTCATTCAGCCTGTCTGGGGAGAGGGAGGTGGACTCAGGCGAACCAAGAAGAGTCATGGAACAAGGGCAGACAGGTGTATTCAGATCAGATTCTAGTTTCTGATGCTAGGGGTAGATTCTAGTTCCTCTCTCACTGAAACTAGATTCTAGACACTAGAAGTCCAGTCACGCAGTTTGTGACACTAAATTCTAACGAGATTCAGGGACAGTGATGCATCAGGCTGTCCCTGAAAACTCTTCAGAAATCCATTGGGCATCGCGCCAGCGATATGATAGATCTCTCAACACTAAAACACATAGTATTAAGGAAGTTCTACTACACAACACAACAGATATGACTCAGCATGGAGCAGTACCTAACCAACACCAAGCGCCCCGTCCCCACAGTCACAGATACATTCACCAACATTCATACATATGCAGGCACACACACACACACACAGGGGCGGATCTAGGCATGGGCATGGGGGGGGGGTCAATGACCCCCTAAATACCCAGTCTACCCTCCCAAACACGATGCAAAACAACCCAAGATATTTAAAATTAAAATGCTTACATTTAAAATGATTTGAAACACTACTACTGCTACTAACTAACTACAGCTGTGTCACCACTAAACCAACAGCATTTCATCATTGAAAACAGAAAAGTCTCTGAGTCAGACGTTTAGCTTTATGCATGCTGCGTGTCTGTTGCAACTACAACAACTGATGTTATTATTGCTGCTTATACTAGACTAATAAAAGTCCTGTAACCGAAAATGGTATGGGTGCGCTTCAAATGGTATGGGTGCGGCTTCAATCGCCCCTCCAACATGTTCTCTTGCCCCCCAAAACCGGGCATGTTACATCCGCCCCTGCACACACACACCTCCGTCTCGCCCTACTCCCAGCCCTTTGAAGGAGATCTACTGTGCCAGAGGAGAGCTATGACACAGCCCCTGGTGTCTAGCTACTATTATCCTGTTCCTTGTGGGCTAAAAGCGACTAGAACGTAAATCATCTGGATGCTTCCCTCACTGGCAGCCTGACCTCCATTGTGCAGAAATAACGCAAAAAAAAAAAAAAAAAAAAAACACGGCGGAGCTGCAGAGTACTTACACCGAAGGCACCATCTGTGCCGGCTTTACTACATACAGTAGTGGTGTCCCAGAGATTAAAAGGTGGCTTAAGAGGCGCTTTCCAAAGACAAGATTTTCCAATCAATGTTGGGGAGTAAAGAGGACATTTTATTTATATAAAATGTCCTCTTTATATTTAGACTTCCAGACCTAAATGAAAGAATTTGTCCACAATTCCAAGCTGTATTGATGTTGGTACCATCAGGGGCGAACATGCGAATTTTGCTGAATGTTTTCTACATTCTCTGATTGTGTAGACTTATTTTAAATTAACTTAAGTAATGCGGACGTCTAACAATTATTCAGGTGCATTTGTTGAAATTGAACCAACTGGACAAACTTGGCATTTGTTTTTACTGTGAGTTAATCACTCACTAAATAAATTAATCATGTTAACTCCTGGCTGAGTTAACTCGCGATTAACTAGTTAATGTTGACAGGCTTAATATAGACGACACACACAGTCGTTCCGACAGTTAAAAGAAGAGCAAAGCTTCTATGACAGCGTCTGACGGTTAATGCAGTGCAGGCATCATTAGCAATGTGCACCGCGGTCGGTCATTCATTCACCGGTTTCTTTCCAGGCAAAAAAAAAAAAAAATCAGGCCAAATGCCAGTGTCACGTCGGCCCAGATCCTTCACGGTTAGGGTAGCCCGTACGTTCACAACACAGAGAGGGGACACTTGACAGCTTGACTGCCTGAAGGAAAACTGTGTTCACAGACTGTTTTCAGCTGCAGACAGATGTCTCATCTACCTCCCTGGCTTTTCTACTAGTCAAGAGTCTACAGTTCAGAGACTGTCCTGAACCCCTCCACAGACAGAAATTCTAAACATTTACAGTTTTTGCTATGCTTTGAACTTTTTAGACGCACCCTCCCCTGTCTAGGTTAACCCGCTTCGCTTACTCTCCTTGGCGTGACATATTTTTTGTTAACTGGGTTACGTAGGGCTAGATTTATTCATTTACGTGCTGCCCCAAATGAAGGCAGTTTGGCATCAATTACATGTATTTCATCAGATGTTAGGATGTTGGGTAGTTCAAAACGAACAATTTTGGGTACACGACAGCAGAGGGCGAGAGCTGCAACTGGCATATTAAGTCTGGCTGGTCCTTTTGACACACTATTCATTCACCCTGGCCTTCTTGATGAGAAGCAAATTCACCCCAGTCCCAATCTATGCAGTGTGCAATGTCAAGGCATTGCAGACTGCATAGGCAATGTCTTGGTGTAAGCAGATATATATGCAGTCTCTCTCTCTCCCTCTCACACACACACACACACACACACACACACACACACACACACACACACACACACACACACACACACACACACACACACACACACACACACACACACACACACACACACACACACACACACACACACACACACACACACACACACACACACACACACACGCATGCACACACACACACACGCCCCCTGCCCCGCTTGTCAGGCTGCAAAATACTTTGCCCCATTAACTACCTTCAACAACACAGGCGGCCTTTTGCATGAGTTACAGTGAGCTTATGGCCATTATGCAGTGTTGTTGCTGTGACCGTCTAGGTTAGAAGGAGGAGGAAGGGAATGATTGGACTCAGAACCAATTTGGCTTTTCCAAATTGCCGTCCCCCGCGGGGGCAGACCTACAGCACATGCACGCAACGCACGCAGGCAGGCCTCAATATGCACTCCCAAGATATACTATCCTTCGGCCCCGGGCGGCTGATTCGTATCTCGATTTGGCCGTCCCTAAAGGCACGGCGCATTCCTCCAGAGGGGATCGGATTACGTTCTATACAGGGAGATGAGCCCATGAGGCATTATGGGGCCTTTCTGGTCTTACAAACGTTGGGTCCCGACACGGTTGAGCTGTTCGAACGAGACGCGCCCGCCGCCGCGCGTAGCTGGGTAAACACCAAACAGGTAAACGCAGGCCCCGTGGGAAAGCCGCTGTATAAACTCACGCTCAGAAGCTATAGGACGATAAAGCCTCAACCAAGAGACAGAACAGCCGCGAAAGACATATCGTTAAAGATATGTTTTGTATAGGCGTGTTTGGGACAGCTTGGAAGACACAAGAGAGAGAGAAGGAGGTGAGACAGCCTGAGCCTCAGACAGAGAGAAAAGGTTAACATGTGTGTCTCGGATTTACAGTATAGGGAAATAAGACAGCGGCGCCTCCCGACCAACAGACAAGCTGTCTGCAAAGGGCCTGTCAAAGAACACATCCTAGTGCAGCATACCGGAGAGTCACGGCTTGCGTGGGCAACCGACACAATGACTGAGGAGGACACGGTACACAGGCAGACACACGCACACGCACACGCACACACACACACACACACACACACACACACACACACACACACACACTCACACACACACACAGACACCTATCCACAGTGTTGCAGGGCAGGTTACTACTGTAGTGTGCTAGTGGAACTGTCAACCTCTTTCCTCATGACTTGTCCACATAGACCAGGGGTTTTCGACCTTTTATATAGCAGGGCCCACTATTTATTCAGCAGTTGAGCCACGGACCACCGTTTTCAGGACATTTTAGCCCCACAGACGTCAAAACTAAAGATTTATTTTGCTTTTGTCCACAAAACAAAAAAACTGGATTTGGGAAACAAAACAGGCAAAACATACAGTTCAAAATGAGCATTAATCTTCTAGTTGTGTAGACTTGGGGCTAATTCAGATGAATATTTTAACTCTTGAGAGTGTAAACATGAAACCAAATGGACCCGCCACTGGCGGTCCCCGGACCACTGGTTGAAAACCACTGCCACACACTGCCGCGCACACAGCTGGGGGAAATGACATACGGCAGGCATGTCCTTGTAGAACTAAGGCGTCACAAAGGCCCCAGTCAGTCGCCTACAATGGACAGCATCCATGGCTGGGAAGTGCACACAGAGCAGGGGGGGATTAGCTTGTTTAAACTTCGTCTAACTGGTGATTTCACAATTCAGCCTTCAGTGGGCCAATGATGACCCAAAAAATGTTGGGGTAGAGTAGAGAGGGTTAAGCATTCTGGAGAAGCACAAACAAGGATCTAATTCCTCCTCGATTGTACGTCTATGGCTTTCTAGACTACACACACACACACAGGCACATACACATCATCAACCCTGGTCAAAATGAGATACCGGATCCCACACGATCAATAGCAAAAACCCAGCCATCCATACCATGTCTTTAGTGGCAAGGGGAAGCACCACAAGGCCATTTGACAGATACACTCTGTGAGCCCCTCCTCCCTCTGTTAATGATCCAATGGGGCTGACATACGCGCCAAAACGGATTGGCCGGTGTAACGTATGGTTTCCTGTCGGCGTTGGGACAGACGCAAGATCAATGGGGGCCAACAGGGACATTCTAACCAGTAACCTCTCCCCCAATCGGAACGGCGCCGCCGCCACTGCTAAAGGAGCAACTACCGGCTGGAGAGAGAGATTAGTTTGCGTGGTGACGGACGGAGCTTCAGCGAGGAGTTAGCATGGCAACTGTAGATGTCAAAGCTCTACAGCTGACCTCTCATACGTGTTGCTATATAACATGCCTGGCAAGCGAACATCTGGATACAACATCACGTGATATGGCTTTCAGTTACTCCATATTCATACATATATGGTACATACTCGGTACAGTATATGCTGTATAATTCATACACTATATGCACTGTACAGTATATATTGTTTAACCTCTTCAACCCTATGTACTTCCTATGTTCCTAGCAGGGACCTTTCCCTTCTACACCAATAGTTTGCAACCTTTTTCATACCAGGGCCCACTATTTATCCTGCATTTTAGCCACGGACCACCATTTGATGACATTTTATTCCCACAGACCCCAGTCTGGAATACCAGAATACCAGGATGGATCGCAAAATCTACAAGATCTACAAGACGCAGCAACAACAAAAAAGAAAATAACATCAGAGATGCTTTTAGATATACTCGTCGTGTTCGTGGCTCAACCTTTGCGGCAAAAACTACAGTCCCAATCTAATTACCCGACCTCGTGCAGTCCCACTATCAAACACATTACTCTTATACGGGCGATTCTGGGCTGCAGGGGTAGACCTAACCCCATTTCCATTGATTCAAAGAGTGCTCGTGTTTAATTTGTAGAGAGTAGACAAATTACTCCAACGACGAGCCCATCCACCAGCAATGACAGATTTTTTACCACGCTATCCTCCTGACTTGCCATATGGTAGGCTATTTAATCAACAGGGAGGGGGGAGGAGGAGGAGGAGGAGGGGGCAGCCAGGCAGGGAATCCGATCAACAAACATCAGCTATACATTCACATCACATACGTTGCTGAAAAATGTGTGCAGAATACACACCCCCACAAACACACACACACACATACAACACCAGTCACGATTCTGGCTCCGGTCTGCCTTTGCAGTGGGCCATGCAGCGAGGCGAAACACCCTCCACCTCCCTTCCCTTCCCCTCCCCCTCCTTCCAAGTGGGCATAAGAGACGGCGTGGCCTGCCAAAACACAGCTCTGGGGCAAACTTAACCCTCTGCGGCGCGTGGTACGTCCAGCGTGACTCACGTCGGTCGAGGCGGCCATTTTGCTGTTACATCACATCACGGGTTACCAGCGCCGGGAGCCAAGTTTTCCTTCTCATGAATATCGTACTCCTCTGACGGGTTCCATACTGCATACTAAACCGTTATGTTCCAAAACGGTTTAGTATGTAGGAATCAAAATCCGAAATTTCAAAGCTAGCAGATCAACAAGCTAAAATACGCTTTTGCAGATATGCTACTGTTGCTGCTTACGTGGGATGCTGTAGTATGATGACACACAAAACATCATGAGATAAGAGCTTTCTCCCTGACAGCAACAACGCATATGGTTGTACTGTAACCAGTGTACTGTATGTATGTGAAACAGTAGATAGACTTGCATTGATCCCACAAGGGTCATTCAGTTGTCATGGCAGTACTGCCACGGAACGAGTGGTGTAAATTAACTTAACCGCATTTACTCAAGTACTGTACTCCAGTACATCTCAGAGCGACAAAATTTGTACCTTGCTCTACATTTACCTGAAAACTTTTAATTAATTTGGAGATTTTTGTATTACAAAACATACATTAATAACCACTTAAGCTATTTTAAAAAAGGTGGGAAATGTCTAGTGTTTATCTGCAAGCTTGTAAATTGGCTATTATCCCCTCTTTTTATTTATTTTATGAGTATGTATTTATTTTTTTACACATTTTGAAAAAGTGCTTCTCAGTCAGAGCACAGGCCCCACCTCCAATGTTCAACATTGATGGAACATGATGAATTGGGACGGTTTGGACCATATCTGTTTTGAGTATGACTATAGTGTGACTATAGAGATGTTCGTACAAACTATTTGAGCAATAAAAAAAAAAAACGTTTGTGAAAAACAGCCGCCTTCCTGCTTAGCAGGAAAAGGAATGTCGAAGGTCTTCCTTGCGGCATGCGAGTCCTGCGAACCTCAGATGTTAATCTTAGCCTATCAGAATTGGTTATGAAGATCTGACAGACCGGTCCATTTGGTTTAATGACTACTGGGTACAGATTTAGGACAACAATTGTTTCGCAAAAATTTGCTTTCTGGTGCCATTAGCTGCTCACAGATAAACTCACACACACACGGATGGACGGACAGGATTCAAAACATAGTCCCTGCCATGCCATGCCATGCCATTCCATGCCACGCCTGGCAGAGCATAACCGGTAGTAGCGTACAGGGATTAGGGAGCAAAACCAACAGGAGATCCACCTTGCCTGGGAGTTTCTCTGTGGAGATAATTAATCCTGCTCTACATTTTAGATGATGAATGTGTGATACCAGTTTAGCAGGAGAAGCATTAAAAGGATGCCTGGCTAAACAAAACAGACGTGCATTAAAGACATAGGGAAATGAAAAATGCATTTGTGGTCATCATATGGGCATACCTAATGTAAGTCTAAACAATTGGAACGTTTCCATCTTTGTTGTATATCAAAAGTCCCTAAAAATCCAATTTTAATGACTTCCTTTGAATGAAAAGGTGTTTTATTCCTATCGCTGCTGCTTTCCATTTCAGAGTTCCTAGTTCATAGATAATATCATCATTAGCGATGATAGCAATATTTGAAATATTTTTTTTTATCCGCAAGTGCATTCCATAGGGCTGAACAACACATGACATCATCAACTTTCGACGGTAGTTATCTAAAATAAATAGATAATACTTTTTAACAAGGTCAATTATGGTGTAATAAGGCATAGCTGTCCTTAGCCAGGGATCCTTTTAAAATAACCTGCACAAGAATTAAATTGCTTTGAGAATCTGCCTGACAAAAGCCACCTGAAAAAAAAAAAATCATGACATATTGCACAAGGTCAAGGACGAAGAGTAACTGCGAGAACGAGGCTCAACTATAAAACAATACATTTTCCTGTATTAACAGCACCAGGCTCATCCACATCCAACAACACAGTGACAGGTAGGTCGCACAGAGACGCACACCTAGCTAAAAAGTGTTGATTCCTCTTTTGTAAAGCACACTAGTGTAGGGAAAGCCGAGCAGGCGGCCAACTCACCTGTACACAGGATAAGAGGGTTAATTTTCACCCCAGCGGTCTATAATTAACGTGCGTGTGAATGTGTGTAAATAGACCTGAAGGCCTAGACTCACCTCCAGCTGTATTTGTATAGCTGGAGTTCCTCTCTTGTCCGTGCACAAGCGTGTGTGTGTGTGTGTGTGTGTGTGTGTGTGTGTGTGTGTGTGTGTGTGTGTGTGTGTGTGTGTGTGTGTGTGTGTGTGTGTGTGTGTGTGTGTGCACACACGCACGGTTTGCACACGGCCATCTCATGCAGCAGGGTTAACAGAAAGTGGCAAACTAAATGCTAAGACGTTGCATTCGTTTAGTGGTCTCTAAAAGGAAGACAACAACATTTAGCTATCAATGTCTAAATTCAGATTCTGAACTGAAATTATTTTTCCACAATAGAATATCACACACATCTTATCAACATATCCAACTAGTCAGTCAGATAACTGATCTCTTTCCCCTCTAAAGGTTCATGTCCTTACTCCTTGTCACTCAAATGTCTAATAATGAGTTGCGTTCACTGCAGTACCGATCAGCCCATTAATTAAAGGGGTCCGTCTGTGTGTGAGGAATCAAGACTCGCGGATTCTCGTCTGACGAAAGCCTGTCCAACAACAGAGGTTTCCCAGAAGCGCACGTAGTGTGTCCCACCTGCACACCGCTCCAGGGGTCTCATTGTGTGACGGAAAAACCTATTGGAAATGCACCAAGCGGTGCAACGCTGAGGCCCTGAAGAACCCATACGTACTGTATTGCTGGGCCACTTTGGTAAGCTTGGCTGCATGTGCAGAGCGTGAAGGCGTGTTGGCCAGCGCGGCCCGTTCCCATGCAGTGCCCATGTACTGTATGCCTCGCTGGCCGGCCAAACCAAACCCTCCGGCTCCCCGCAGCACATGAAGTATCCAGGGAACCCCCGTTGCGGCACTGGCAAATGATGCAACGACATTTCTTCCCCATTCCACTGCAAAATAAATACATGAGTCACTCGGCGTGCCGGTTGGGTGGAGATTGTGAAAAAAATGGCATTTGTTGTCGCTGCAAACGAAGCCTGGCTGGTTCGAAAACCTTTAACATTTCCACGTTTGACACTTTTACGGCGGGGCCAGATTGAGTGAGCAGGTAGTGCTCAGGTTCTTGTGCAAGGACACCTTGACGTGGCACTGTGCTGGTTATAGACACACGTTGACAGAACCGCAGTTATAAACCCTGCGACCTTTCAGTTATGCAACCGTGCATCTCTCTTTACCACTACGAAATCCTGCCTGACTGCCTCGTTCATTTTCTGAACCCCCATCAGGATGTGGATTGGTGTAAACGGTGTTATGGCCTCCACGAAAACACATTTTAAAAGGGGACATCTCACTGTTAAAGGGGAACTCCACCCATTTTCAAAATTCGAATATTTCATGGGTATACCCTAGAGGTGCTGGGTGGACATGATAAAAAGGTTCCCCCATTCTGTGTTCCCAAGAAATGGAGGTCTGAAGAAAACCACTATTATGGTGAAACATCTTGATGACATCATCAAGATATATTTTCACCATGTTAATGGATTTCTTTAGACGCTTCTTTTTTTCTGAGAGTTGTTTGGTCCAGAGTGCAAAAATCACAAACTGCATGCACAAATGCACGTGCACCCCCGTATTGTGGACATTATTTACGAGGGAACGATCCCAACGTTAGCCAAAGCTGCTAATTCAGTTAGCATCAACCGGGATAAAAGTGGATTAACCAATGAGTAAACAAGTTACTAGTCATATAGTCCATGGCACAAGTAAACAACGTTGTTTACAACTCCAATTCATTCTTGGCTTATACGGCTACGGGGCTAAAAACAAATAAAACGCTAAATCGTACAGCCCTACTTCATGGCAGGTCTGATGAGTCACCTTTTTTTCTCATCTACTCAACCTTACAGCGCAGTATTAATCAGAACCTTAGGGTTTCCCCCTGTGCGTGATGTAAGAGACAAATGGACGCCGTGCGATCGCCGCAATATTAATCGCCGTTATTAAAATGACAAATGCATACGTGTGATATTGCGCACACCCCGCAGACAAACACGGTTTGCATTCCCCAGATGTGTTGGCACAAGAACACGAAGCCCCCACCCCCGTCACGGAGGCCCCCCGTGGTGACAAACTTTCCCTACTAATCCGCTGTTTACAGGCAGCATACAGATGGCTTTTCACATTTCACCCACATTTAAATACAAATGGCCACCTGCCACGGCGCAGCAGCGGCGGCAGCAGCGCACATTTGTTTACGTATGCACATTTGTGTGTGTACGTGCAACGTCGCGCCTGTGTGCGCACGTTTTTTTTTTATGAGTGTATGTGTATACATCTGTGTGTGTGTGTGTGTGTGTGTGTGTGTGTGTGTGTGTGTGTGTGTGTGTGTGTGTGTGTGTGTGTGTGTGTGTGTGTGTGTGTCACTGTAGCGTGCAGGGGCTTGTCCCATCTCTCAGAGCAGAGCTGCAGAACAAGCCTTCCATCAGGCATACAGCTATGTGTTTTTTTTTTCTTGTTTATTCACCACAGGGCACCTCTCTGCCTTTCGCCCTTTCTTTTTGTTTTGCACAAAAGAAAGTAACAAGTGTGGTGGCTGAACTCTGCAGCAAAACTGCCCAGTCTCATCTCCAGCACCAATAATAATCACATAAAAGGACCACTTCACGGTTTTCTAACCCAGGGGCGGACCTAGGCATCGGCATTGGGGGGCAAAGCCCCCCCTAAATGCCCAGTCTGCCCAAACAAACATGATGACATGCAAAACAACCCAAGATATTTCAGTGCTTCTATTTAAAAGTATTTGAAACACTACTGAAAATGGTATGCGTGAGGCTTACGATGAAGCTGCCCCCTTACCATCCCCCCCCCCCCCCCCCCCCCCCCCCCCCCCTTTCACTAGGTGACTTTATGCAACGAGAGGGCCGACTTGGATAGGGCCGAGCCTTCTTGTATTCATATAATAGCACTTTGCAGAGCCTTGGATAAAGGCTCTATATACTGTATATAAATGCGCCATTTACCATTTGCAAGTTTATGAACTGCCCACAGTCCTCCTATGAGACACAGACTAAAGGTAGGAAATAAAAGTGGTGAAGTGGTTGTTTAATTATTCTGTGCTAGTTAAGGCCATGTACTCTGCAGTACCCCTCCCCCCAAACTCCCAGTGTGCAGAACACCCGACATGTACTTACATTTGTAGTAGACACTATTGATTGATCCGCAAGCGTGCTGTGGACAGTTCTGGTGGGGGATCTAATGACACGCCTCGGTCTCTGCTCTAGATTGCTTTTGTTAGCCACCGTGGCTCACAATAGGAGTGTGTGGGAGTGGGCGCTTGCCACTTGCCAGCCATGAAATAGGAGACAGTTGGCGAAGGAGGAGTAGCTAGAGGTGTGTACTTACTAGGAGGGTTGCTTTAATTTACGGTATATAGGCTATAAAGATTTAAAAAATAAAATAAAATCAACAATATCTGACAAGGATTAATGATTCACAGTGTGTGGGGGGTAAGAGCCGCTCTGTGTGGGGGATCATCCAATTTATTAAAAAGTATTTAAAAAGTAATAAAATACTGTGTCAATACTTTAGTCACCGCTAGTCGGCTCAGCGTTCAGAAGAGTACAAATTAATTTAGGTTTGTGTGCCAAATCCTCAAATCTGTAAATCGCGCTGCCTTATCCTCGGGGGCGACAATCTCGAATGGCAGAGATAGGGAAACAACAACGGCCATATTTTCCCCTCCGCTCCATTGCATTATGAACCCCGCCGTCCATTTGTGGCCACGAATTAGCAAGCGCAGCGTCTAATGCATGGAGTCAGATTACAACCTCTTGAGCAGAGCCGCCTTTATCCCCCTATATGGAGCGTAATCTGTCCAAATCCACCGCTTTGCCCGTGCCCTAAATCCACAACACTGCCTAATTCCTCTTTAATCTAATGAGGGACGAAGGTGCACTTACACCGTTTAGAAATGCCACCCGACCGTGTGTTTGAGTGCAACATCACGAGTAAAAAGGTGGCAGAACAATCGCCCCATGATCTCTCACACACACACACACACACACACACACACACACACACACACACACACACACACACACACACACACACACACACACACACACACACACACACACACACACACACACACACACACACACACACACACACACACACACACACACACACACGGCAAGAAGATGAATGACAGGTTTTGACTACTCATTTGGTTTATACTACAGTACTTGCCACTCGTCTTTTTCATCCTTCGTTTTTTTTTTGCCATTCGCGACATTTCTGGGGCAGGCCACCCGAGTGCTGTGCTGTCAGAGAGATGCTGAGAAGGAATGTCCAGGCCCCGTAAACCCCTGCCTCTCTCAGACATCTTCAGATGCCAAGTAGACGTGACAGCGCAAACCAGGGGACCAGCTTAGATTTACGATGACACGTGTTAACTTGCTATTTGAGAGAGAGGCAGGAGGGGGGGGGGGACGCAGTCAAGAAAATAGCCAAGCACCTGCAGCGATCTGATGAAATTAGCAAGTGGATCTCGGGACAGAGTATCGGTTTGGGCCCGTTGCGGCATTAACAAACAGCCTCAGACAAACAATTGGCCCAGGGCTCGTTTTTAGTTGAGCAGAGTGTCTGGCAACATCTGACGCCTTCCATTTCCATTCGTGTCGTGCACTTCAGAGTCCTCAAGCCTTGCCTGTCTGTTTCTGATTTGTCCATACCCTGCCTTTGTCTGCTGTGTGACCATTTCCCTGCCTAGAAGAGCCGGTTCTACAAATGCCTACTTCTATACGATGACCTCAAATTGTTGTGTGACTGAAAGGGTTTTGTGCAACTAAGAGAGCATGTGTGTGTTAAAAAAGGTCACATGTACAATCTTGTGATGCACTGTGCGGTTGTAGATCTGCTATTGTTGAACAGTCATTGCTGAAATCTAAAATGGTATTAATAAAGGGGTTAAAAGACAAAACAAGACAATATGGCTAAGAAAGACACCTACGACATGCAATCCGAGGGTACGAGAGCATATGGCTCTCCATTGAGCCATTGGGGAGCCAATTTTGGATTATCAGTAGTTTTACAATCTATAGAGCAACTATTGGAGATTATTTTTGGAAGATTCATTATTTAAAACCAGGGGCGGATCTAGGCATGGGGGGGGAAATACCCCCCTAAATACTCAGTCTGCCCCCCCCCCCCCCCCCCCCCCCCCTCCCCAACATGATGCCATGCAACCCACGATATTTCAAATTAAAGTGCTTATATTTAAAATTATTTGAAACAGCACTGCTGCTACTAACTACAATTTTGGCACCACTAACCCAACAGCATTTCTTCATTGACAACAGAAAACTCTCTGAGTCAGACCTTTAGCTTTATGCATGCTGTACAGACATATGGCATGAAGCCTTGATTTCGAGTAGTGCAGTCTGTGGACTACCTTGAACTGGATCAAAGTGTGTCTGGCATTGATAGAACTAGAGTGGATGTTGTCCAAAAAAGATGACCATACATCTTCAGAAATTGTAGTGTCTAGATCCCTCTGATGCTTTACTTGACTAACCGAAAATGGTATGGGTGCAGCTTCATGAAGCCGCCCCCATACCATTTTCTCTTGCCCCTCCAACATGTTCTCTTGCCCCCCCAAAATGGGACAGGTTACATCCGCTACTGTTTAAAACATTTGCCTTGTTTTTGCCCCCCTCCCTGTATTTACATTTTACAGTATATCTATATACAGTGGAGACCAACACGAAAGGGAAAAAGGTGGGAAATGAATTTAGTGAAATGCAGCAAAACTTGTAGAGATGAGGAGTGATAAACGCCCTTATTATCACAGCGATCCCACTGTGCCCCTCACTTGATGACTGGGCGATAATTGTTCAGCATAAAAGAGGTCCAAAATCAGACGCGGGGCGTGTCCTCGGAACAAGCACGCGAACAACATACAATACTGGACACTGCAATGATGCCTGACATCACACGCTTTCTTTATCACACAGCGTTTTCTAAGCACAAAACGCCGGTCCTGTTGAAAATGAACTATATGTTTATTAGAAGCCAAAGAGGATTATAGCTTTATCATGGAAAAGGGTGCGCAAACCGTGTATTGCTCAATGGTTTTAGGAACTCTCTTTGTGCCTCTCTCTGGTAAGAATTACTTATAACCTATAGAATAAACAAAATGCGGGGACAGGTTATTCAATATGTTTCAATCAATGACTTATCTCATCCAATGGTAGAATCTGAAAACATATAATGGTACTCTCTGCAGTGGTTGGTCTTTTGGCCATAAGAACTCTGCTGCTAGCCTGCTACCAGTCTAAGTGCCCTTATTTTTTTTTGATGTTTTCTTGTTTTCTTGTCTGGTTTGTTATTGTTATGTATTTGTTATGTATTGTTTTGTTGTACTGTCTGTAAAAAAAGAGAAAACTTTTAATAAATATATTATGAAATAAAATAGAGAATGTAGGGATCCAGGTTCGAATCTGTAATGCAGAGCTTCAGGTGTGTGGTCAACTGGTCATCGTAGTATTCTCATGGAGCGATAGGTCAACTGGTGCCCACGATAAGTATTATTGTTAAACAGCGTGAATAGATATTTAAAATGTTGATATATTATCAACTTTCTTACATGAAATACAAAAGAAAGAATGTTTCTGGATTATTTGATTAATCTACATTTGCAAGATGAATTCAATTATTGGTTCCTAAATATCAAATATCGATTCATTTCCGTTAATTGCCCAGCCCTGATATCTTGCCATGGCATCATAGTTACATCACAGCAAGGTGTTTACTTAGCCAAGACCTCTAACATTGTTTAATGATGCATTCAGTCTGGGTTGATGGCTTTGTTCTGACTGCAAAACAATCCATTCACTTTCCATAAGCACTGCAGCACTATTAGCAAGGCTATGAGGAATGGCTCATTTTCAGCAAGTAATAATATGGTGGCCAAATAGGCCTAAGGGCATGGCCGTGTCCTCACGTAAGTGAATAGCACATTGACTAGCTCATTTACTGTGGCTCCTAGTAGGAATAGCTGAGGGGCTACGCTCTCTTTACACAGCACACACACACACACACACACACACACACACACACACACACACACACACACATACAACCTGTCTGAATCACCTACAATATTTCATATTTTTTCCTCATTTTCTTACAAAACATGAATATCACTGGAGAAGTCTGCAGGCAAGAAAAATACGAAGGTGGTAACCTTGGCTTGCATGTAAACAGTCTAGCAATGTTTTTCCCCCGTTTGTTACAAATAAATATGAAAAATCACACACACTTTAAGTGAGGGGCGCTCTTATGGAGCTCCATTCATTGTCAATGGCATTTAACACTTCTATAGGACCAATTTGAATATTTTCAACGCATTGTCAAAGGCATGTTTCTGTTTGACAAGAGTCTACACTATAGCTGAATATAGGAGGGACTGGCGTCCCCTCAAACAAAGACACAAAAAAACTGCAGGAAGAAACTGATCTAATGATTTAGCATTTTCCTATCAGGAATGTGAGAGACATCATTTGTGTCTTCATTAGTGGCACACTGCGAGACAGAACAAAGGATTGAATCACTACTAGAACAGCAGACAATGTTTATACGCACGCTGATATGCCAATTCACTCAACACAGTAACGAAACACAACATAACAAGGACATACTCTGGGGGAAACCGTAACGATACAATTAGCACATTACACAAGAAAGCCTCCTTTTTCCCACATTGGTACCATCGGCGTGTCACATCCTAGTGATTCATACAAACAGTGATAACTAAAGACACACACTCTCTCTCTGTCTCTGTCTCTCTCACACACACACACACACACACACACACACACACGCACACGCACATACACACACACACACACACACACACACACACACCACTGTGGCAGCTTAAAGCGCAACACTATGGAGGTGATTACACACACACACACACACACACACACACACACACACACACACACACACACACACACACACACACACACACACACACATACACGCACACACACACACACACAAAGCCACGACGAAGTATGTGGCATTACTTAATGTTCTGTTCTATAAATGACTCTGCCATCCAGCTGGGATCAGTGGCCAGCATTGCCAACCCCCCTCTATGCACGTCTGAGTGTGAGGGCCTCTCCTCAAAAGTCAAATGTCAGATGTTATCCATTCCCGGTCATAGGGAAGGCCCCCTGCTCACTGTTGGGGAGCACAGAGGCCTCGCCTCTCGGGCTGGTTGCTGTCTGTTAAAAAAGAGAGACACCATTACTAACCTCGTTTTGCTTTGTAGGGCACTAGCTGCAGTGGCCATTACATGTATACGATCTTAATGTGATTAAATGCACTGTTGCAAACCCCCTTATATAACCAAGCGGGGCAATGGAAGATTACATTCTATATAATAACATGATGGTCACTGACTGTACGACATTCCATCTGTTGACGTAAATGGGAATACTTAAGCGGCTGACAAACCATTTCGATGTTAATATCTGTTCGAATTCGTGGTTATAGTAGTAGTAGAGTGGGGAGTGTTTTCTATTTAATGTTTATATCCCTGTATAGCGGGATCAGGGGGAAAAGATGGGTGGAGGGAGGGAGGATCCTGCGCTCCTGTCTCAACAGATTAAACTATAGGAGCAATTACAACAGCGCACAGTAGTGCCTGAATGTCAGGAACGTCGTGAGTTCGAGTGCGTTTTGGAGAACAGGTGGATGCAAAGCAACTCGTGATAAATTGGACAGACATCCTGCAGCATGATGCCCCCCCTCTCCCGGAAAACAAAACGACTTCACACCTAATGTAGGGCCGACACACGGCCCAAAAAAATGATGGTGCATGCATTAGTCACGAGGGGGAAATTACTTGACACTTGATGGACAGACGGACGTTCAAAAAAAACGGCCGTTAACACGGGACTTGTGAAATGTCCCAGACGCACTGATCTGAAATGACCGGTGATCAATTACGTGTGATCAACAGGAAAAATCAAAGGTCCCTGATTGACCATTCTGCTACTGCTTAAAGTGAAAGTGTGTCATTAACAGACCGGGCTAACAAGTGACAACCAAGAGCATCAGTGGTAGAATTTGGTTACAATATATACAACAAGCAGAGCAAAAGATAATCGATGTGCAACAGCGGTGTTGTGCAAAAAATTGCGAAAGTAGCAGAGCTACCAGGTCACATTGTAGTGTGTTCTGTGATGTGTTGTGAGCTTGGGAAGGCTTCGCTTTAATAGACTAGACTAACCAGGGCATAGGCCTAGCAGTGATATTGGCAAATCTTTTTCAAAACCTATATTTGTCATGCATATTTCATTGCCCATCAACTTGCTATGTTGCTGGGGAGCCAGGGGAAGCGGGTTTGAAATATTCATTGCAAAAAGCATCCTAGACATGGCTTGCTTTGACCCCCATTTCCAGAGCAAAACGTAGCCTCGATATGGCTGTTTGCACGCTCTGCTCGCCGAGAAAGGTTGCAGGTTCATTCATTTAATTTGGGCAATATTTTACCTTCTAAAATGTTGCAGGCGATGCCCAGAGAGAGAGAGTAGCTGGAGTGGAACTACATTTGTAATAGGCTTCAGTGTGCAAGTTGCCTGTGGCTCTCTTTTCAAATGACTGCCCTGAACAGTGTCCCATGCACCCGACATGGTCATCTGAACACTGTGATGCAGACTTCCCTCACGACTTTCTCTCCCTCGTTGCCTTAATTTCCAATGGTCAGCCATGATGTGGTCATTTTCTACTGGTGTGGACGATGATTCGATCATTTCTGCTGGTTGAACAGCCCTGCTGACATTTATTTATCTCCATCCACTCAAGCCAAACTAGCATTACTCAGCGACTGTCTTTGCCACCTGTACTCCCTTTGCAACAAAGCAATGCAATACGCAGACACAATGGATATTTCAAACCTGTGCTGGGGACCCGAAAGGAAAAGAAAAACACACCGCCAAGCAGCCACGGAGATGTAAAAAAAAAACAAAACAAAAGTGTATAAATAACTCCAGAATGCCACAAAGGAATCACATTCTTACACAACAGAAAGGAAAATGTGAGGGGGCTTGATGCTGCAACTTGTGTGGAATGCTGACGGAACAGAGAACACACAGTCAGGAGCCATCATTCAAATCCGCAGACTACAGAAGTGGTCCTCAAACTCTCATTTAAATGACCCCCAGACTGTGATGATGATGCCATTTTGGTTTGGCTGGCTGGGAGTGGGGAAGACCCCCACCCTCCGGGAGTCCCCACTGCCCAGACCCCATCTGGGGAGGACCACTGGCCTACTAAGAGTCTATAGTCTAGTAGTAAGTCAGTCAGTCACTACACCCCTTATGTACTGTGTAGGACACACAGGTCTGGCTGATTACTGCATTTGTATGGAACACTGCTAAGGTGGAATGCTGGTCCTATAAACAGACCAGAGCCAAGGAGAGAGGGAGAGAGAGAGAGAGAGAGAGAGAGAGAGAGAGAGAGAGAGAGAGAGAGAGAGACTTCACAATACTACTGTGTAGTACTACTGTGTGCATAGGCTACCAAATCAATTATGCAATAATATGAAAACTGGATTGTGCAATGATAACAATAAGCACAACAACACAAAGGCCAAACTGTCAATGCTTGCAAAATACAAGGGGAAGGCACCCGTTGAATGCAATGGTTGTGTGTGCAACAATAATACAACCCTGCATGTAATAAACACATTGCTTTCTCTCTGCCCGTGCACTGACTGAGCACACCTTGGATCAACATGAAATTGCTCGTGCAGACTGGCTGGCATGCTGTGTAATCTGTGCATTCGCACGTTAATTGGCATATTAAGGCAAGGGTGACTCCGCGATTGTGATGAGCATATATTATAGTATTCATTTTAATGTGGAAAAGAAAAAATGCAGCGCCTCTTTTCTTTGCCCACAACTGGAGTTGTTACTTCCAGGGACGTGCACGCATAGACACCACAAAGGGGGCTTCAGCCCCTGCCCCCTTTTAACAGTCTGCAAAACAACAACTGCCCTTTCCAGGCAGACCACGAAGCCAGCATTTAGCCACTTGCTATGGTGAAGGAAATGCAAAATGCCACTCACTTTCCCCCTCCTCAAAGACCCCTGAACTTGAACACAATATAGGCCTATATGCGTTGAGGAAACTTTAGAAATCCATAACATTACAACACAACACCGCACCTCCGCTAGCTAAAGGGTTCTGGGTTGGCAAACCGAAAATAGCTGTTCTACAAATTCAGCTATTTTTGCTATTTTGATTTTAAAAATAGCAAATTCTGGTCCAACAGTACCCGCTTCGGGATTCTATCCCCTGCCCCTCTAACACTGTGTGCACGTCCCTGGTTACTTCCTACTTCAGGGGGTGTCAGGCTCAGGCACCACGTACCACCACACCAGCCTGTGTGTGTCTGAGAGAGAAATATTTCCAAACAAAAAACGAAATCTTGCCTCTTTCCTTCTGTCCCAGAGACATGTCTGTCTGTATCACGGCATGCGATTCGTTTTTTTCTGTATGGTCAACTTACATTTCACCACCCTATCCGTCGTAGATAACTTCGGGTCATCATTCGGCTTGTTTTCGTTTTCGGACATTTCCAGTGTGATGTATTATATATCTATATGTATTGAGATCTCTAACAACGAGAAGAAACTGTGTCTGGTTGAAAACGATCCGCCGCCCGGTGTTGTTGCCCTTGTGTCGAACAACTCGAGTCTTATCCGAGAGGAAGAGAGACCGCTGGTGATCTCACTTTGGGGCTCCGATCACTCGCCAAAAATACTTGCAACAGGGTTACAATTTCAGTTTGCTAGTGGCTGTAGCTGCTCTCCGTCTGATTTACTGTTACACTGTATCAAGTTCCTCTCTCTCTCTCTCTCTCTCTCTCTCTCTCTCTCTCTCTCTCTCTCTCTCTCTCTCTCTCTCTCTCTCTCTCTCTCTCTCTCTCTCTCTCCCTCTCTCTCTCGCTGCAACGCAGTGGCGCAACCAAGCCTGCGAGCTGCCGCGGCCACGCCCCCAGAACCCCCAGTCTGCCTTCCCATTGGCGGCGGAGGGGAGGCAGTAGCTCGGCTTTTTACACGCATTTTCATCAAAGGGCTATTTCTGTGTCAATCTAGTGTGGTGTGAATAAATTATGAAGTCAGTATATCCAGGCTGGCAGTGGCAGCAGAAACATAGAGGGAGAGAGAGTGGGGGAGAGAGGGAGAGAGAGAGAGAGAGAGAGAGAGAGAGAGAGAGAGAGATCCATCATTTTGAATAGAAACAGGGGTTTTCAACCATTTTGATACCAGGGCCCACTATTTATTCAGTATTTAAGCCACGGACCACCATTTAATGACATATTAGCCCCACAGACCCCAAAACTAAATATTTCTTTTTGCTTTTGTCCACAATTCCAGGCTGGATTTTCGGAAACAGAAACAGGCAAACATACAGACCCTAACCCAAAATATGACCATTAATCTTCAACAGAGTTACGTCTGGTTAACTTTCCATCAGAGGGTCCAAATGCAGGAGTGGGGGTGGGGGTGGGGGGAGTCCAAATGTTCTGTCCCATTCTGTATTTCATTGGAATTGCATGAGCCAAAACAAGGCAAATGGATTTGCAAAAATAACCGTGTAGTAGTGAGAATGAGAATGCGGTTTGCAAAGGCCTCCACTATACAGTCCATCCACTGTCACAGATTAAAGAGTCCCTAGGGTACACCCACTGAAGCCCCCTGGCCTAGCACCACCACGCACCCACAATCACTCACTCTTTTTACATGCCAAGGGAGAGCAATGCTGTTGCAGCATTTTGCTGCAAACTAAACAAGTCGTCTAATGTTACAGATACAGTATATTCACCTACCTTGCCTATTTCTGTTGCATAGCATTTTTGATGATCAGTTAAATATCCTAAGTATTTAATGTGGGTGTAAATAATTGATAGTATATATATATATATATATATATATATATATATATATATATATATATATATATATATATATATATATATATATATATATATATATATATATATATATATATATATATATAAAACTCGCCACAAAAAGTTCGGAAATCCAACTTTGGTCCATTATAGCTCCCCTTTGATAAAACCGATTGGTATCGTATTATATACCATTTTTATCATTGATTTGTCCCCTTTACAATGAGGTACAGCATGTAATGATCCGGCATTCGTAGAATGAGCAACACTGCTAAACATGTGGCTTGCGCTCCATTTTTGGATGGTATTGATTGCTTTGCGTTGCCTAGCAGATTGGATGATTACCCTCTTCCACAGTACAAAGTAAAAACACAACACATATTGGACATTTTTAGACTTTATTAATTTCACACTCAGTGACAGGGAAATCAGTAGCGTGTGGTATTACCAAACACAGACAGATTGTTGTACTGATCGGGTGACATTTAATGGGGGCAGTGTGATGGTTTGGGGGGCATCTCTCTGAGAGGCAAGACTAATCTTCTAAAAGGTAATCTCAATGCATTAAGGTACAGGGATGAGATTCTGGATCCAGTGGCGATCCCATATCTTAGGAACCTGGGACCTAATGCCATCCTCCAAGATGACAATGCTCGCCCCCACAGAGCCAGGATCATCAAAGAGTACCTCCAGAATTTGGGAGTGGAGAGGATGGAATGGCCTGCCATGAGTCCAGACCTCAACCCAATTGAACACTTGTGGGATCAGGGATGTGTATGCTAGAGTGACCCACAGAACCACGTTGGCTGACTTGAAACAGATGCTGGTTGAGGAATGGAATGCAATCCCACAGCAAAATATGGCTGAATTGGTGAGCAGCATGAGGAGGAGGTGCCAAGCTGTTGTGTCTGTGTTTGGTAATACCACACGCTACTGAGTTCCCTGTCACTGAGTGTGAAATTAATAAAGTCTAAAAATGTCCAATATGTGTTGTGTTTTTACTTTGTACTGTGGAAGAGAGTAATCATCCAATCTGCTAGGCAACGCAAAGCAATCAATACCATACATTTGCCATTTTGGCAAAAAAAATTGGAGCGCAAGCCACATGTTTAGCAGTGTTTCTCATTCCACGAATGCCGGATCATTACATGCTGTACCTCATTGTAAAGGGGACAAATCAATGATAAAAATGGTATATAATACGATACCAATCGGTTTTATCAAAGGGGAGCTATAATGGACCAAAGTTGGATTTCCGAACTTTTTGTGGCGAGTTTATATATATATATATATATTTTTTTTTTAATTCGTTAATTAGTTAAATTAATTTTGTTGATTAATTGGATTAAATTTTTTAACACAATTAACCCAAATGAGATGCATAGAATATTGTGGACGGCCAAGACTAAAGGCTATTCAGAATTTGAGCCACAGAGGACCACCCTTTGGTGACATTTTTAGCCCTCACAGATCCCAAAACTATTTGTTTTTTTTTTCCAATCCAGGCTGTATTTCAGAAACCAAACAGTCAAACATACAGATCAAAATGTCCACATTATCTATCTAGTTGTGTAGTCTTGGGCATGGGCACATGATGAATATTTTAACTCTTGAGAGTGTAAAAATGAAACCAAATGGACCCGCCAGGGTACCCACAGTACCCTTTCATGGGCCAGTAAGAGTCAGCCAAAGGGCCGCATTTGGTCCCTGGGCCGCATAATGCCCAGGTATGCTTTATCATCTGCTTAAGGAGGAAGTCGTAGCCATGGAAGAAAGTGAGTTGGTGAGGGTGTCACTTTGCTACAGACAATGTTCCCTGCAGTAATTACCAGAGAATCTCTTTCGCCACGATTTTATAGGTGCTATCATAGACAAAAGCACATGTGCGTGCCTGCACGCGCACATACGGTAAGTGGTGTGTTTGCGTGTGCACTCACACAGTGTGAGTGCATGTGCGTGAGTGCATGCACGTGCACACACACACACACACACACACACACACACACACACACACACACACACACACACACACACACACACACACACACACACACACACACACACACACACACACACACACACACACACACAAATAAGTGTCCATATTGTATATTCTCCCTAAATGTTCTCTTGTGAGCATACACATTTCTGCAAATGTTTGTTCCTGTGCACTTGTGCTGTGCATGTGTGTAGCGGTGTGTGGAACATCATCTATGCATGCATCTACACCACGCAAACACATTCTTGGAGCTGGCATGATGTGTCTCTGGTGAACGGTGAGTCACCAGGTACACAGTGGCTTGAAAGGTGGTCTAGTCGCTCTTCTGACACAAGCAATAATGACAATGCTTTGCGCGGGTTGGAGCAGACTTCAACTTTTTTTTTTCACCTGCTCATTTTCCACAGTGCATTTCAGGTCCCCCTTACTGTTTTTTTTATTCACAGAAAGCTGCCATTAGTGTGACACTGGCCTGGGTAGGATTCAGTCGCTTGTCAGGTGAAGTCACTTAATGGCACCGAACATTTCTCTCCATAAGTGACTGTAAGGATGCATACTTAGCTACCCTAGAACATCCCACACCCTCTCTGTCTCTCCCTCTCCCTCGGGGGTTCCATGTAGCTATCCGTCCCTGATATGTTGCATTGCCACATCGCACAGCCCCATCCGGTTAAACATGGATTTGGTGTGCTCTGCCTCTGCGAGGCTTTGGCTTTGCAGATTTGCATAACATTCTGGTTCAGTCGCAGAGACCGTCTCTTGTGCGGTTAAACAAACACACCCTTTTGCCAGTTACCTCTGGCATCATTAGGCTAGTAAAGAACCTCCCATTCTCCATTAGGAGTGGAAATACCACACACAACAATGGTCATCTTAATACGGAGGACCCCTCCCATGAAAAGAGTACAGTGTAGCATTTTTTAGAGATATGTGAAAATGACATGGTATGTTAAGGAAAATAGGGGGTAGAGTCTATTTCTTTTGTATCTAAAATTGTGAATATATATCATGAATATATACATAGAAAATATTAGCACATCCTTCATTCATTTGCAACCTTTTGTGACCATACCACTACGCCCCAAAAACAGTTCTATGTGATAGGGTGTCAAAAATGAACGGATGTGCCAATATTTTAGAGAAAAATATCCAAATGAATCCAAACAATACAAATTACATTCGTTTTGTTCATTTACTTTTACTGCATGGCCCCATTGACAAAATGACCGGAACTACTTAATATTCACCAAAACTAGAACAGAGCTCCCACCATGGGGCACTGGACACCAGCTGACACCACTATATTAAAGGCAAAACACCAAGAAGGGTTTCCTGCCCAGAATGTCCCCCACTTCGCAGACTTCACTTGCTCAATAAAGGTTTAACCACTTGACCCCCAGCATCTCTGTTTTGTGCATGTCATACTATAGGTCGGGGGTTTTCAACCAGTGGGTCTGGGGACCACTGGTTGAAAACCAGTGGTCGAAAGAAAACTAAAGAAATCTTTAGCTTTTGTGTCTGTGGGGCTATTGTCATCAAATGGTGGTCCCTGGCTCAAATTCTGAATATATAGTGGACCCTGGTATAAAAATGGTTGAAAAACACTTATATAGGCCAACATTCAGCAAAAGTGGAGAAGTATTCAGAAGAAACAGGTGAACCTTCGATTGAAATTCATCAAAGTTAGTATGTCTATAGCTACAAGTTGCATAGCGCTGCGCATGCAACTTGCAAGTGCTTAGCGTTTTGACCTCGGCCTTGGTAGCTTTAGTGTTGCTGCTCAAGAAGAAAATGTGACAGCATCAGAGGACCTTCTTCAGGCATATGCTAAAATGGAACCGGCATCATTATATGTACAGAAAGCAGGAGAATGAGTCATTCCCCTTGCTTTCTGTACACCGCGTTTCATTCCTGATTTTCACACAAACAGTCTGGCCAGCTGGGGATCAAACCGTGGGCAGGCTGAAGGGGATATATATTTTGTGCCCACCTGGTACAGCATGTGCCCCTAACCATCTGACGATTGCTGCCCACAGTTTGAAAATATCAATCATGTCATTATCATATATCATGTTATAATAATATGTTATTTTCACTGCGTGACACCGCCATACAGCAACACATAAAATAGTGCTTAATTGCCATGGATGGTGCCTTCGAGTGGAGAGAGATTGAAAATAATGACTAATTCGGATTGCTATTGCAACTGAGAAATGCCGTCAAGTTGTATAATGCATCTCAATGTCAACCATTACCCAAGTGCATACAAATCCCACAATGAATAACATTTTGTGACCCAACATTAGATATGTCAATTTAAAATGCAGTGCTGAAGATGCCATCCTCAACCACCTTGAGAGCACAAAAGCAAATGCTCAAATTCTAATTATTGTATTTAGTACAGTAATGAGTGCAGAAAAGTGTATTCATATAAATAATATTATGACACTGTAATGTTGTGTCTTCTACACAGGACATGCACTCACCTGTGTGCCACAACGAGAAATCTAGCCTACATTAAGTGACAAACAACTCATTCTAAGCACCACCGAAACAGGAGATGGTCTTTGATCCAATAGACAACAACCTGACCATGAACCAATTGTCATCAGAACCCACCATTCAGATGTCCTTGTGTCTTTGTTTGTAATTCCTACTGCAGTCAGTGCTGTTATGGCAGGTGAATTTCCCCGACAGAATAATAAAAATCTGTCTGTCTGTCTGTCTGTCTGTCTGTCTGTCTGTCTGTCTGTCTGTCTGTCTGTCTGTCTGTCTGTCTGTCTGTCTGTATAGCTATATAACTGCAGTATTTATCACCTGTCTACTCTGTCTGAAGTACACAGTCAGATCATGCTGATGGCCTTTGATCAGGCAATCCTAAAGCATCATTAAATATGGAATTATTAGAGCACATTTTGGCAACCCATAACTGTTCAACTGACAAGCAAGCTTGCTCTGTAAAAGCAGACAGTCATGAAATAAGCAACAAAAACATTGTAGACTCTGAGGAAGAAGGATGTAAAAATGCAAATCAAAGGCTAACCTGTAGTTTGTTCCAACCTCTATCAAGCTAGATCATAGTGCAACACATCAATGTGCAATAAATACACAGCACTGAACTCAACTCTAGATCTTAGTTGTTTTTCCCACCTGTCATGCTGCAAATAATATATATATACACATATTCAAATGTACAGAGCCCTGGAGTGGCCATTTCAGGGGTCCGTACAAATGTCTCTGGTGTCAAGATGTTTTTATCTGTTTTCTAACACTGTGTCAGTGGCCATGTTAAATTTTGCCCAAGTTAAAATTTTCCCTCATGACATGGTCACCTGGACACTAATGACCCTGCCCTTTGGATGGATGTTGGATTCATTTGTCAGTGCATGCCTGCTGAAGATCCTTAACCAAAATGTTGACAATATGACATAGGCAAAAAATAATCCAATTTTAGACAAAAGTGCCGGCCTACAAGCTCACATGTCAATGTCACAATATGTCAACTGTCACAACTAGTACTGCAGATCGACTTTTTGTGCTATTTTTATACCTCTGCCACCCGTCGGTTCCCTCTGCCCGCCTAACCCTAAAACCCCAACACGATATCTCTGGAATGCCTCGAGGGAATTTCATGATATTTGGCACAAACGTCCACTTGAGTACAAGGATGGACCGATTAGAAGTACTGTAGGTCGTCAAAGGCCTGCTTCACGGTCACTGACATCAAACATGTCCATTAATTTCCTTCAAAGTCTTCATTAAAACAGTATAATACTAAATTATATAATAGCACAATGTATGAGTGAAATGTGAATGTTAACCCTATTTCACACTTACTTCTCTATATCTTGCGCCATCACTTATCATCCATAAATGGGCGCCCGCTGGCCTAACGCTCCAAATGCCACATAATATAGGGTCTCACCCAACAGCGTGTTGCGTGTTTGAGTCCCGTTCATGTCGACCTGTGCTATGAATAAAGTTTGTTACAAAATATACATTCCCCTCTTCAGCACTATGCTACTGTATATACTGTACATTTTTAGACCATTTGAAAATAGCCAATCTACAAGCTCACAGTGTGTTGCAATGCTATTTTATTTCAAATGTTTTTATACATTTGAAACCTTGAAATGGAACATTTCCGCATAATGACTACTTTTACTTTTGGTACTTTAAGTAAATTTTGAATTCCAGTATTTGTACTTGCTTCAGACTAATATTAGAATAATATTCAAGTATTGATACTCCCAATTAAGTAATAAGCGTTAGTACTTTTTCCACGGCTGAAGATTGGACTCCTCTCATCTGGTACAACAGGAAACTCCCTCTTATCATCCCCAAGCCAAGCACAATAGTAGCTCTGTTTTCCATATCGCAGTGTGCAGCTAGAAGACCGCCGCTGCCAACATGAGTCACGAAGGTAAGTAAATCCTTTTTTACCTTTAATTCAATAAAACATTGCCGCTTTCACAACATTTATATCTAATCTAGGGCAGGGTGTGGTTTAAGATTAACCACTTTATGACATGTCTTGCAGCTTTAAAATGTTGCAAATTGATGCCAACATCTGTGTAGAGGCACTTTAATATTGCAATACGTTTGTGTAACAAAAACTGAATTCTCCTTCATCACTCTTAGTTATAATTGAACCAGGGTCAGTAGTGGGTCAGTCTGCTTCAACTTCAATAGCTTGGAGAACAGCCTTCCCTAATTATGTGACTTCCCTTACATAATGCTTTTGTTGCTGCTTTCGTGATCTGTCTCTATTTCCACCTACAGTATAGTTGGCATACAGTATACACTATACTGCCCAGGTGCTGAAAGATTAAGGTCGGAATAGACATCCTTATTCTGTATATTTGAGCATTTTCTCTTATTTGTGTCATTACTTGTTCTGTACTTTGTTCTCTACCTCATACCCGTGCTGCTATGACAACAGAATTTCCCTCGGGGAAAAAGAAAGTATATATAATGTTCCTGATGTATTACTATTCAACTTGCCTTGTCCCTTTGGTGTGATATGGTCCATTGACTTACTGTAAATGCATTGAAATGCTTGGGACAACGTGCATCACCATGGGCCGACGTGCGTCAACGTGCAACAAACACATCACACCGCAGCGACATGCGTCAAAACTGTCTTGACCCTTTGGTGTGAAAAGGGCTTTACAGATGTTTAAAGATTAAAATTAAACCAAATGGACCCGTACAAATGCATTAATTAATTTCATGTTACACTCTCACAAGTTAAATTATTATTAAACATCTGCATTACTTAATTTTTAAGAGGTCTACCCAATTAGAGAATGTAAAAGAATTGTTATTTTGCCACGAGCAAGGGAAAAATGTAGACAGCCATGAAATCTTATCTAACAACAACAAATCATCTTTAGTTTTGGGTCTATATGGTCTGTGACTAAAATGCTGGGTAAATAATGCAGGCCTTGATATGAAAAAGGTTGAAAAACAACTGCTGAAGGGCACTGGTGAGAACCTGGATGTGTTGCCATTTTCATCCAAAAACCTGATTCTCTGCAAAGGCTCAACGTATGTATCATACAGAGCATTTTCATGTAGACTTACAGTACATAAAGTCAACACATACACAATCGAAATTCACACTAATATAAAGGACGTTTTTTCATATGCATATTATATGGCTATCTCAATAGGCTCATATGCGTATTATAGGGCCATCTAGATAGATAGATAGCTTTACTGTCATTCAGCAAATAAATAAAATGCATAAGAGAACAAAATTCCGTTTCACTAGGCTTTAGTATGCTATAAAAAGAGGCCTGAAAGTCAATAGGCTCATATGCATATTATAGGGCCATCTAAATAGGCTCATATGCATATTATAGGGCTATCTCATATGCATATTAACAGTAGCCCAAACATTTATTAAAAACAAAAATCGAAATGAGTCAGTCTTTTATTTTTTATAGAATGTTTGTAGCGTATAGAATGTTTGTAGCATATTTTAAACATGATAGCTTAAAAGATCTGCGCTGAACTCAGTAGCAATGCTGCGATTGGTCAGTTTGGGCGAATCAAGCTGAGACGGTAGCATCACGTCACCAAGTACAAGTTCTATTCCAATCCTCATAAAAATAATCCTCATAAAAACGGCCAAAGTCTTTGTACGATGTATTCCGATGTTTTTTGTTTTATTCATGCTTAAAGGGAGACCCATTTTCAACATTTCTTCTGAGAGCGTACAAATGCAACCATTTGTACGCTCTCAGAAAAAAGAAGCGTCTAAAGAAATCCATCAACATGGTGAAAATGCATCTTGATGATTTCATCAAGATGTTTCACCATGTTAGCGGCTTTCTTCAGACCTCCATTTCTTGGGAACACAGAATGGGAGTTTTTTTTTTTTTCATCATGTCCACCCAGCACCTCGAAGGTACATCAATGACATAGTAAAATGTTGAAAATGGGTGGAGGAGTTCCCCTTCAAGTTAGTCGCTCTGGATTAAGTGGGCCTTGCTCAACACCTAACCTGTGAACTGTCCCTTCCCCAGCGGAGGACCTGCTCATCGTCTACGAGACGGAGGCGGAGCAGTGGGCCACGTACCTGCGCTCCATCTTCGCCGGCCACCTCCGCGAGGGCGGGGTCTGCTGCTACGACATCGCCACGGTGTCCGGCCGAGGGCGGGGGGAGGACTTCCTGGGCCTGTCCCGCTACAAGTGCAAGCTCCTGATCCTGTCCCGGGGCATGCTGGAGGGCCTGGGCCAGCAGCTGCGCCGCTTCTTCCTGGCCCGCGTGCTGACGCCGCCGGCGCGCGTGGTGGTGCTCCTGTGCGGCGTGGAGAGCCTGGCGCCGCTGCTGGAGCTGGTGCCGCCGCTGGCGGGCGGCGAGTGCCTGCAGGTCTCCAGCGAGCAGGACGCCCACGACTACCTGTCCGCCGTGACGGATATCGTGAAGAGAGGTAAAAGCAGAGGCGCCAGGGGCGTTTTTTTTTTTAGGCAGTTTCCTGGGGCGCCATGAGGGGAGGGGGGGCACCGGGGCGAACATCAGACATGCTCTAAAACAGGGGTTTTCAACCTTTTTGACACCAGGGACCACCATTTATTCAGCATTTGAGCCACGGGCCACCATTTGATGACATTTAGCCCCAATACCTAAAACTAAAGAATTCTTTTGGTTTTGTTCACAATTCCAGGCTGGAAAACAGTGTAGACCTCTTAATTAAATAGTGCCAATTCAGATGAATATTTTAACTCTTGAAAATGAAAATGAAACCAAATGGACCCGCAAGGGTCCATTTGGTTTCATTTTTACATTCTCAAGAGTTACATCTGGTTAACCAACTTTCCATCATTTAGCCTGGGGACCACCCGGAATCGACCACTGGTGAAAACCTGTTGAAAACCCCTGCTCTAAAAGAATCCTAGGCTAATAAGCCTTATATGGATAAATGCATTATACTTGTCCTCTATAACTAGAATTGAACATTTAAAACACATGTTCTTTAGTTTAAAAATAGTTCATATTTTGATCCCTTGGGAGGTGCCATTTTATTGTGCCTGTCATAAGTATGACATCACAGGAGATTTGCCCCTGAAGCCCCCACCCCCTTCCTTGCCTGGGGCTCCAAATTGCTTAGAAACGCCACTGGCTTTGTTCATGGGAAAGCTCTCATTCTAGTATCTGAAAAAAGGCCAAATGAAACACTGGGGTTTACACTACACTGAAGGTCAGCTCTGCCTGTAGGCAGCCTCATGTCAGTCAACCGCGACAAGCAGTAGAATTTAACCTAACCATTTAAACCCTATACAATATTGACCGGAGACCCTCAGGGCTCTGTTCTTGCGAGGAAAGCTAAAATTAGCCAATCAAGAAGCTCACAAAGAGTCATTTTAGAATGACATTTAGATTGACATTCCAAAAATCAAAATATACTATATATAGCTATATGTTTAACGTCGCTTCTACTTTGCAGACAGACACTTGCTTTGGCCTGCAGACGTTCCAGAACGTTTGTTATCAACAAATCCTTTTCGTCAGGCTCATGCCAAGGCGGCATTTTAGCCAATCACAGTGCAGCGGTCTCCAGCAGTTTCATTCTGAGCCAATAGTGTGGAGCTGAGGTGGAGCTAGATACACATATCTGTAATCTGTACAAACACAGATTTTGTATAGACTAAAGTTGCCTATATTACCTTCAAAGCTGCGCTGCACAGACTCAAGGATGTTGACCACGAATTTCAGTCCTGAAGAAGGTCTGTTTGAAGGAAAGGTTGAAAAGAAAGAGAAACATTATGGCAAGTGCTTGACAGTATGTGGGCCATTTTTTCATTTTTCACTTAACTGGCCATTATATTAATTTGCAATAAACAATAAAGAAATGATTTTTATCAGTATTAGTACCTAGTGCACAAGGAAGGGCTCACGTTTTGATTCGCGGCACATTGTTGTGCACATAGACAAATTATATTTTTTTAACATTCAATTTTGGAACAGCAAAAGTTTGGATCTACAATCTCACAACACGTAGCATTGCGCATAAGAATCGCCTTGAGATTTTGACTTGCAAAAAAGCAAGAAAAGCAGGAAGTGTTAACTCCCTTTGTAACATAGGATTGTGGCCACCTTCATCGTTGTCGCCATGCCATGATTATGAGCTGGAAAAAAGTATGGCAAATCCTTAGTTTCAATTTCTCTAAGAACAGCTACGAGATAATAACACATATACCCGCCACCTGCATGGGTCTTGTTCAGGTTAATTACCGGTATGCAGTTCTATTTGTGATGCTGTAAGGGTTAGCACTATACCATCTAAATTGACCCGTATCCTCGCTTTTAGTGTGGCAACACTAACAACAACTAATGTGTCATTTTCGTACCAGCTGCTATGGGCCCTTTGTTGTTCCTTATTGAGATATTTGTGTTTAAAACAACACAGATGAATAAAATAATTCTGTGGCGCATGTTGGAGGGGGGCGTCTCATGCAAATTACTTTAAAGTTTCCTTGTGGCGTCTCGTCGCTAGAGATCAGTAATCTCTTGCCATGCAAATCCAAGTGACCCTTCCTTCACTCATGACTAATGAGAGCTAGTAGTTAGTCACTATGTCTTCTCTATGTCAGTGTTTCCCAAACACAGGGCTGTGAGTGACCCAACCTGTTTTTAACGGTCATGAGTAAACTTCCACTTTTTTTTTGGTCTTTCCTACAATTCATTAATTCATTTATTTCATTCGGTTGGTTAGTTTATTTATTATTCTAAACTATTCTGTACTGTACTTGTGGGTTATTAACTTTCATTGAAAAATAGCAGGCGTTCACGGCTCATAGCGCGCCACCCTGTGGCCTGCTATTTTTGGGGGGGAATGTGAGAATGCAGCACAAATCTTTCAGTAAGTTCTGTCAGAGTGAATGTTTTGTAGAACCTACAATGCCAGGACGAAATGGGTTAAAAAAACGGAACATTTCAAAAGATTTTTTACACATTTTAGTGGGATATTTCACTTTCGGTGAATAAAACATCTACAGATGCACAAACCTGGACTCATCATCAGTGTGGGGTCACTGGGTGTAACGGGTCTTGCAACACACTGCCTCCCCCAGACGACCCGGTTCTGGGGTAATAAGGAACGAATGTTGAAACAGCCTCTTCCTGATAGAACTAAGAAAATAATGAGGTCTGTGCAGTATAAGGGGAGTTGAAATTATAGTATTACAGCCTGTCTTTGTGTTGTCACGCCTCCAGCACAGTGGCGTAGCCCTATAGCCACCAGTAACCCACTCTTTAAACATTTTGTAATGGGCCAAAAATGTATAAACCTTCCAACCACACCAGTTTCCCCCATAATCAAGGTAAAAAACATAATACCTTCCGATTCTGAATAACCACGCAGGCACCCCATTATACTTAAGGAGAACGAAAACAGAGGGAGAAGTGCACATACCGTCATGACGTGGTTTTGAATCTGACACATTAGCGTTGGTGGTGAAAAAAGTGCTCACGTAAGTAAAAGTGTCAATGTTGCAATGCAGAAATGCTCTGCTTCATTCCAGTATTCATAATGTAGGCTACTTAAGCAAAATTTCAAAATGTCTACAAAAAAAGAAAAGAAAAGAAAAATAGCAGATGCACGTATTCCAATGCGTCGTAAGACTGTTTTCAAATGGCCGAGATGTCCAAAATAATGTATATTTTGTGATAATAGTAACTAAAAGGTTAGCCTCTGAGATGTCGAAGAGAAGTACAGTACGCCACATTCTGGATTTGATGCGTATTATCCAACAAGAAATATTACAAAATGAATAACTGCATCTGCAAATTTTATAGGCCTAAACAGACCCTCATACTGTATACACAGACAGACAGACAGTCTCATTAAAATAGTTTTTCAAAACGCTTTGCAAAACTAATTAGAAAACAAAAAATGCCCTAAGAACAGTATTGGAGGGAGGGGGGGACACACTGACAGAAATCTTGTTTGTGTATTATTTCATCCACAACAGGAAATGCCAATTCCTTGCCAAGCAGGCCAGCGGGAACACATGCAAAGCAGGAACAACAAAGCTGTGCAGGAGCAACAACAACCAGCGTCAGATCCATGGTGGTCATCCCTGACAGGATCCGATGCGGGGTGAGATGCTGACCCGGTCCCTGAGGCCACCAATATTCTGACGTTAGGGGGTTTAGGCTTGGTTATATTGGTGGCCATCTGAACAATGGTGCTTTTGGACCAATGGGCCCGCCTAAGAGCATGGTATATCCCAGTAGTTTTCAACCTTTTTCACACCAGGGCCCACTATTTATTCAGAATTTGATCCACGGACCACCATTTGATGACATTTTAGCCCCACAGACCCTACGGACAAACACAAACTAAAGATTTCTTCTGCTTTCGCCCACAATTCCAGGCTGGATTTTGGAGAAAACAAAACAGTCAAACATACAGATCAAAATTACCATTAATCTTCTACAGTACAGTACATCCTCGAGTTGTGTAGACTTGGGCTAATTCAGATGATGAATATTTAATAATATATAACTCTTGAGAGTGTAAAAATGAAACCAAATGGACCCGCAAGCGTCCATTTGGTTTAATTTTTACCTGGCTAACCAACTTTACATCATTTATCCTGGGGACCACCTGGAACCCTCTCAGGGACCACTCAGGTGGTTCCCCAGACCACGTGTTGAAAACCACTGGCTTAATATCCCGATAGTGCTCTACTATACACACGGAACCCGAGTGTAGAACACAGCACAATGCTGTTTTCTTATCTTCTCCAGGTTTCTGCTGAGGTGTTCGTTCTTTTAAGAGATACAGAAGCTAGCGCTGACGCAGAGGTCCAGTTCAGCCATGCCAGTCAGACAGTGAGGGTGAAGCCTATCCAGTGGAATGAGCAGACCCTCTGTGTCACTGCACCAGGTAACAATGATAATCATTAAAAAAAAGAAAATCTGATTTATTTTTCTCTCCACATTGTGTAGTAGACCGTAGAGGCCCCTCAATAGGTGATAGAAATTTGCATGGTGCGTTTTGAAGAGATTGTGAAATGGCAGAAAATCGATAGTACGGCAAAAATGATTGTGGGATTGTGTGGAGAATTGCATGATCCAAATGAATAAATAAAATGTGTGTGTATGCTTGCTTACACACACAGACACACGCACACAAACGCACAAACGTGCGCGCACGCACGCACGCACACACACACACACACACACACACACACACACACACACACACACACACACACACACACACACACACACACACACACACACACACACACACACACACACACACACACACACACACACACACCTACTAACCATATTTTTTCTCATGCTCAAACGCAGGTATGCTGCAAATAAAATGGACAGTTTTCATCACAACACAGATGCACACTTTTTTTATCACGTTGCCTGTGTGCGTCCCTAATTAAAAAGAAAAAAGTAATTAACACTTCAGCCCGGCCAAAGGGAATGCATATTATTACAATGGTATCTTTCACTCAACGTAGGTGCACCATGAGGGTTTCAGGGTATAGCGCTGACAGATTCACATCATTATTCCACAGGGGGAAATGAGTCCTCTGAGTCAGTGGGTCTCTCACAGGGGCGGATCTAGGCATGGGCATGGGGGAGCAACGCCCCCTAAATACAGTCTGCCCCCCCCAAACACGATGCCATGCAAAACAACCCAAGATATTTCAAATTAAAGTGTTTATATTTAAAATAATTTGAAACACTACTACTGCTACTAACTAACTACAATTTTGGCACCACTAAACCAACAGCACTTCATCATTGAAAACAGAAAACTCTCTGAGTCAGACCTTTAGCTTCATTCATGCTGCGTGTCTGTTGCAACTTCAACAACAACTGATGTTATTTTTGATGCTTTACTTGACTAATAAAAGTCCTGTAACTGAAAATGGTATGGGTGCGGCTTCATCGATGAAGCCGCCCCCATATCATTTTCTCTTGCCCCTCCAACATGCTCTCTTGCCCCCCCCCCCCCCCCCCCCCCCCCCCAAATGGTACATGTTACATCCGCCCCTGGTCTCTCGGCTGTAAATCACACGGCAAATCGTGTTGTCCTTATCCCTCTCCGCAGCAGATTTTCCCAGCGGAGACGTTAGTGTGAGCCTGTATTGTGGCGGCGTGGAGGTGAGGAAAGCACATGTGCAGTACTACACCGTTATGACAGAGGTGGAACACCTGCTGACGACGGTGGCAGACCCTGTCGTTTTCATGTGTCAGGTAAGACAGAGGTTTTTTTTAATCTCATATAGGAAGAAATGACTTTGATCTACTGCCTGACTGTAATGGACCTCTTTGTACCACTGTATAGACAACCTGTCTTCTCTGTCTGTCTGTCTGTCTGTCTGTCTGTCTGTCTGTCTGTCTGTCTGTCTGTCTGTCTGTCTGTCTGATGGAGGGCTGGCGCCCTTATCTTATCTCTAACACTTGATAGTTAGAGATCGACTTATAAACAAAACACTCTAAAAACATTGTTAAAGAAAGTCCACCCATTTCCAACATTCTAATATGTCATTAGTATACACTAGAGGTGCTGGGTGGACATGATAAAAAGTTCCCCCATTCTGTGTTCACAAGAAATGCCGGGGGACTGAAGAAACTAGAGCCTTCTAGTGGGAGAGTTAGGATATTCCCGTTCACTCCTATGCGCCAGGGCGGTCGCATAGGAGTGAACCATGCGACCATGCTCCTCCTGATGGAGGAGCATGGAGGGGCCCTGTGAGTCCACTCTCAAGCAAGAAGTCGATGAAATGAATGGGATTTAATAGGGGGCAGCGAGACGTATACCGTATCGTGAGACTGCAGAAGTAGTGAGCGTTATCATAGACTTATTATAGTCACGTGACCTGGCTGCTCCGCTCTGCTTCTGGGCTCTGCTTCCGGGTACACGAATATCCTAACTCTCCTACTAGAAGGCTCTGGGTGAAACATCTTGATGACATCATCAAGATGTATTTTCACCATGTTAATGGATTTCTTTAGACGCTTGTTTTTTTCTGAGAGCGTACAAATGCAACCAAATGAACGGGTTCATTTGGTTGCATGTGTACACTCCCAGAAAAAATGTTGAAAATGGGTGGAATTCCCCTTTAAACATCTGCATTACAAGTTATATTCCACGAAATCAGTAATCGGTAGTTTGACAACGTAGAAGAATTGTTATTTTGATCTGTGTTGGCCCACAGCATGAAACCATAACAACATCAAATAGTGGTCTGTCGATCAAATGGCATAAATAAATGGGGCTCGGTGACATGAAAAGGGTTGAAAACCACGTGTCTATCTCATATCGTAGAAAAAAAAAACAAGGGGGGAGATAGTTATTTCTCCTTCAAGGTAACCAGTGTGTCTACGTAACTCATCATTATCCATCTTATTAATGACGAGTTTATCCCCGTTGCTGCTTATGGCTGGTGCACACGCTGCATCATTAAAGGAAAAGAGTGGCGGCGGAAAAACAGTAGAGCCATTGCATCAGCGCATTTTCTAGTCTTTCTGGGGCTTTCTTTATGCAAAAGGTCTGTTTACCATCTTCACTTCAGAAACTGAAGAGATGGCAGCATTTGAAACTCCAGTCAGCCATGAACACTCAAACTGATTAGATTTATTTCGCTGATGAGGCAGCTCTGAGCTCTGCCCACTTTCCCTCTGCCAGAGCCAACCGTCCTGCCAAGACCACAGAAGACAATAGGGAATGTTGTTGTTATCCTTTTGAGTTACAACCTTAAATTACCGATACAGGACACTGATGACTCGCAGTGATTTAAAACTCCAACCAACCCCATTACACAACAATTGAATTTACAACCTTTTTTTTTGTTTGTGGTCGTTTGTCATACTTTAATATGCAACATTAGATCTCTGCGTGGGTTGTCAAATTAATTGGGATTCCAACATCTTCATTGGAGCCATATGCCACTATCAAAGGATGTAGTGTAGTTGAAGTTTTACGAGTTCATTACCGGTAGGTACCTAAAGCGTATAAGGATGCTACTTGCACTCTAACTTTGCATGCACAATTCTTTGTTAAGCATAGTGCATTTACAACGTTTCGCATAATGTCCCTGCTTTGCACGTTTTTCCCTAGCTCTATTACAGTGGTTTTCAACCAGTGGTCCGGGGACCAGCAGTGATCCTTGAGAGGGTTCCGGTTGGTTAACCAGATGTAACTCCTGAGAACGTAAAAATGAAACCAAATGGACCCTTGTGGGTCCATTTGGTTTCATTTTTACGCTCTCAAGAGTTAAAATATTCATTATCTGAATTAGCCAACTAGAAGATCAATGGCCATTTTGGTTTGTATGTTTTGCCTGTTTTGTTTCCCAAATCCAGCAGAGAATTGTGAACAAAAGCAAAAGAAAATTTTGGTCTTGGGGTCCGTGGGGCTAAATTGTGGTCCGTGGCTCAAACGCGGAATACATTGTGGGCCCTGGTATCAAAAAGGTTGAAAACCCCTGCTCTATTATCATGCCACACACAAACTCGATTTTATAATCATAGGGAATATATGGCTGTGCCAGGCCAAGCAATTTTGACGCTTGTCATGTGAAAGCAAGAGCCACATGAAACCAGCCATTATTTAATTGTATTAAGAATTGCACCCCTAGTGCACCGTACATACTGTACACACACTGTGTTCTTCATTCTGTCACCCCGTCAGGCTCTGCAGGTGTCCTGTGTGGATAAGCTGGACCAGAGGCTAGCCTCCATCCTGCTGGAAAGAATGCCTTCCGGAGGGTTCCAAGGACTGCAGTCGGATAGTGATGCCACAACTGAAAGAGGTACAGTAGGCTATTGGAGCCAAGCGCGCTGCTTTTCTGTCGTGTGAATTCAGAATACTATCATCAGGATTTGCACTTGATAATTATTTCAAATTCACTTCCACTAACTATTTTGCGCTGGATTTTATTTTCCGACACTAGATTCTAGTTTCTGATGCTAGATTATAGTTCTGAAACACAATTATTAACAATTACTTCTTGCGAATAAAAAAAACAACACACACGCACGCGGCAGGTGTAGCTGCGGAACTCCTTATTTTGTTCCTCCCATTAGCCAGGATCAGGGCGGATCTAGGCATGGTCATAAATGCCCTGACTACGCAACCAAAAATTGTGGCATGCAAATGAAGACAGATACAGTATTTCAAATTAAAGTGCTTATATTCAAAATGATTTGAAACACTACTACTGCTACTAACTACAGTAACTACAGTTGTGGCACCACTAAACCAACAACATTTCATCATTGAAAACAGAAAACTCTCTCTGAATCAGACCTTTAGCTTTATGCATGCTGCGTGTCTGTTGTAACTTCAACAACAACTGAAGTTATCATTGATGCTTATACTTGATTAATACAAGTCCTGTAAGTGAAAATTTGCACCACAGGCGATGAAGGCCCCCCCCCCACTGCCCACCTACCTTCAGCATCCGCCCCTGGCCAGGATGCTAAATGTGCTGCATTTCACATTCGCTCATTGACAAACCAAACTCATTCTCACACTGGAGACAGAGGCAACACAGAGCCTCAAGCAGTTAGATGTGTTAAATGCATTGCTCGAGGACACTTCGACACACACTCTGGGGATCGAGCCGGGGCAACCTTTGGATCCTTAGGCGAACAATCTATCTCCTGAGCCAATGACAAGCCGCCCTGTGACATTTGCTGTCACTTGACATTCCGGCTTTAATGATTCAACCAAAACCTCCATTTACATCTGGAATCCACCAAGGAATAACCTAACATGCACAGTAAGGCTACTGGACGGACGGAAATAATAAAAGAAATGCAGAGTAATAAACACAGTGTGCCCTACCTGGCCGTATTCGTAATGCTAAACCTCTCATTATACCATGTCACTGGTAGAACGGACTGTTCACAGTTGGAGGCTCTTTCGCCTGCATCGCGGATAAACATTTTTCTATCAATTCTTGGCTCATTATGCAGGATACTGACAGCCCACCAGAATGACCCTTGACTCTGATGAAGACGGTACATCGGGAGGTGTTTTCAGTATAAGGAGGTCACCTCAGAAATGCCTTCATTCAGAACATCTTTTTTAAATTTGGCAGCGAATGAATGATTCTACAGAATCTAAGAATAATCAGGTTGTTTATGGCAGTTCCGTGACCATGGACCACAGTGTACTACTAAGGGCAGGGAATGTTTTTTTACAGCTCCAAATTCAAAATTGCTACTACCAGCTACAGTATACTGTTGAAAATGAACGTTTCAATGGTTTGGCCTGCAGTGATATTTAGAACCTGTTTTGTTTTTGTGAGGAATCCGTCCAAATCCATCCATCCATCCATCCAATTGATGTTAATTTAATGATTTTTTTAACCACTTTTTGCATTTCTAATCCAAGATGGCCGACAACAATCAGCTCTGAAACGTCAATTTCAGAGCTTTCAAAATTGTTGTAGAACCTCCACATCAGGCTCAAATGGAATCTCTACTCAAGCTGAGGCCAGCACAACTAAAGTAAAGAGGTGATTCCAGAGGTCAAAAGATCAACATATGTACATACAGTAGTTGAAAAATAGTAACTGCTTTTATTGTCTGACGACTGATTCTTGAACTTGCAGAGGACATCAAAAAGAACCTCAAGAATCAAAAGGTAATCCTTTCTCTTAAAACGATAGCAATTTAGTAAACAAATGGACCCCTGCTCTTCATCAGAATGTGTTGATTCTCCAAACTAGCTACACTCATCATCAGTACTACTGTCATGTGGGAACTGCTAGGGAAAGGCAGGATGGGTACGATGCCCTGGTCGGCACTTCCCATTCAAGTTCCCAGCCATAATCAAGAGGCAAACGATGCTCTAGCATATCATAATGGAGCTGGCAATATGTCAGGTAGTATGTCGTCACGCAGAAAAGCAAAAGTAAATTCTCTCTCAAGTTTGTTGCAACTTTGAAGTTCCGTCCTTCTCCCAGATAACATTCGCACTCTTGCCACAGACAATGGCAATGACAACACTTCATGTCCGCCCTGACATCGTCTTCTACCTCCAAATTCTCACCCACCCTCTCAGGAGCTCTGTTGCCTCAGGATCGGACATCACCTTCAACAACATTTTTTTCTGTGCCCGTATAACCCTGAGTTGAGGTCACTGCCAGTGATTACATCAGGGGTGCCCAAAAGGTAGATCGTGATCTACCAGTAGACCACACAGGCCATGCAGGTAGATCACATGACAGTCCCCTAAAGTGTATAGATCTGTAACTCTTGAGAGCGTTAAAATGAAACCAAATGGACCCGTAAGGGTCCATTTGGTTTCATTTTACCGCTCTCAAGAGTTAAATTATATTTAAAATCTGAATTACATAATTACAAGAGTCCACACAATTTGAGAATAGTTGTTATTTTGACCAACGTTTTGCCAGTTCTCTTCCCCAATTGTGGACAAAAACATGAACGTTATTAGCTTTGGGTGCAAGAGGCTAAAATTCAACATCACAAACTGTCGACTCAAACCCCAAACTGTTTTCAAAGTGCAATTCTCCCCCTCCATTTTTCATTCTAAGTGCATTATTCTTAAACATTATAACATTAAACATTATAACAGTTAAGTAACACCATCACTACTATTTCAAAGTCAAACTTACTTGGGGGCCTTGAAATGGATTTTTTTTAAATGTGTAGATCTTGTTGAGCCGGTCATTTTGAAAGTAGCTCTCAAGTCAAAAAAGTGTGGGCACCCCTGGATTACATGAAGAAGTGTGATGTCTGCAGCCTCTTCTGAGAGCACGGCACGGGAGTTGATCAATAGTAAAGAAGGCTGAAATCAGCCAAAAAGAACCCCCACATCCAAGAGCCAAATATCGGCAGGGTGCTGGAATAAACAAAACCACGAATAAATGAAATAAAATATCTGCACATTTTCTGCTCCCAGACTGTCTTTCTTTACTTAGCAGTGACTTAGTTGGAAACTACTTGTACTTGCAGTTTCTGCAAGTTCCGGGAACTTGTCTTTGGACTCGCGGCAAACATATGGGGCATGTGGATGTTTTACTGCTTAATGATCATGCTCATCATCGCTGATGCTAAAGAGAAGGACACATTTGTCACTGACAAGACATTAACAGACTTAACAGTCTTGCGCATTGACCGATCTACATTGTCGAGTGAAAGGCACTCATCCACACTCCTTTTGAACTTCTAGCCGGCATTCAACATGCTTCCTGTTGCGATGATCCTGGCAGTTGAGATTGCCCAATAATCTGGCAGCCAGCCAGCCACACCCGTAGTCATGGTTGTCATATGCGTTCAGTCCAGCTATATGCTGTGGATAAGTACGTTGGGCCTTGCATGACATGCATCAATATTTTGGACAAGATGGTTGGACATTTCTAAAAAATGAGAGCAGAATGTATGAGGAACCTGGCGGCACAGACACTGAGGACTTCTCTCTGATCTGTCTTCATATCACAGTCATGCTCAAGATTGAAATGAGTTTCCTGTAGAGCAGGGGTGTCAAACTCAGAGTGGGACAAAAACTGAACAAAGCCGCGGAACAAACTAACCTTTTGAAGGGGAATTCCACCCATTTTCAAAATTTCCCTTAGAGGGTACAAATGTGAACCAAATGCGGGTCCATTTGGTTCCATTTGTACCCTCTCAGGAAAAATGGGTCTGAAAGAAAAATCATTAACATGGTGAAATACATCTTGGTGATGTATTTCAGATGTACTTCACCATGTTAATGATTTTTTCAGACCTCCATTTTTAGGAAATACAGAATTGGGGGAACTTTTTTTTTTATCATGTCCACACAACATCTCTAAGGTATACCACCCATGGCCATGTTGATAATGGGTGGTCTTCCCCTTTAATTTGATAATGTCTCAAGGGCCAAATGAAATTACACGGCGGGGCAAATTTGGCCCGTGGGCCAAAGAGTTTGACACCCATGCTGTAGAGCCTCCTCTGTGTCGCTGAGAGAATTGAGGTTCTTTTTTATTTCTCCGGTGACTCAAGTTCATGATGAGTTTTTGTCAGTCAGTGGTGGATAAGTGCATCTCCGGAACAGAACGCAGTGCAGCTACTTTAGCTTAAACTATGTATGTAAATCTTTTGATCCCCGAGATGACGTCTGTGTAATTAATTTTGGTTGCACCGGCATTGGCTTGTACAAAAAGAAAATACCTCTCAGAGCTGATAATTGGCTGCCTCGTTCGATAATAAATGCAAAAAATGGGTTAAAATGTTAAATTAACATCAATTATGGATTCCTCAGCCCAAGAGGTTTCAGAAAACAACTTCTACACATCACTGCAGGCCAAACCCCACTGAAAACTTCATTTTTGTCATGTTTTTGTCTTGAGAGTGTAAACATGTTTCATGTTTACACTCTCATATTCATCATGTGAATTAACCGAAGTCTAGACAACTGGAGAATGTAGAAGATTAATGGTCATTTTGATCTCTACGTTTGACTGTTATGTTTCCCAAATCCAGCCTGGTATTGTGGACAAAAGCAAAAGAAATCCAAAAGAAATCTAGGTTTTGGGGTCTGTGGGGCTAAAATGTCATCAAATAGTGGTCCGTAGTTCAAATGCTGAATAAAAAATAGTGGGCCCTGGTACGAAAAAGGTTTGAAAACCCTGTTCTAGCCTATCACAATTCGCGCCCTCACTTTTATCTTTAAATGTCTTTTTATTCACACAGAACCTCAAAGCTGGACATAGGAGGGGCTATAGCACCACTCAGAAACACAAACACTAACCTGTCCAAAACACTGTGCTTTGGCAGAGCGACGTCTTGAGGATGTCCCTTCTCTGCTGCACTTTGCTGCCCAGAGAGGCCTGAAGAACGTGTCCAGCCTGCTCCTGCAGTGTCCGGGTGCCAAGCGGGCACTCTGCACCGCCAACCGCCACGGACAGACGCCCATCCAGATCGCCCAGAGTCACGGCCACACCGAGCTTCACACCCTGTTGAAGGAAACACTGGTAAACATCTCTGCTCCTCTACTGCAGCTATCTGAATGTTTGTTTAGATCATACCTGGGCATTACGCGGCCAAATGGGGGCCAAATGCGGCCCTTTGGCTGAGTCTGACCGGCCCGTTAAAGGGTTTTAAACCAGTGGTTCGGGGACCATCAGTGGTCCTTGAGAGAGTTCCAGACAGTTAAATATGGAAAGTTTGTTAACCAGATGTAACTCTTTGAGAGCGTTTACACTCTCAAGAGTTAAGATATTCATCATGTGAATTAGCCCAAATCTACACAACTAGAGAATGCTTTAAAGTCAGTCCGTCGGACGGTTCTATCTCTGTGTGTGTGTGTGTGTGTGTGTGTGTGTGTGTGTGTGTGTGTGTGTGTGTGTGTGTGTGTGTGTGTGTGTGTGTGTGTGTGTGTGTGTGTGTGTGTGTGTGTGTGTGTGTGTGACTGTGTGTCAAGGTCAGGGCCGCGGGTTACTTTACTGAGCAATGAATGCAGGCAGTGGCTTTTCTAAGCAATTTGGTGCCCTAGGCAAGATTTTCCCTGGTGCCCCCCATACCATTCCATTTGGTAAGGGGGGGCTCCAGGGAAAATCTTCCGTAAAATGGTGCCCCCCAATTGAACAAAAAATATGAACTATTTTTAAACTAAAAAATAACATGTTATATGTGTTTTAATTCTATAGCTATAGATGATAAGTATAATGTATTTATCAATAAGCTTATTAGGCTGGGATCCTTTTAAAGCATGTCTGGTGGTCGCCCCTTTCCCTCATGGCGCCCTAGGGAATTGCCTAGTCTGCCTAATGGCAAAAACGCCCCTGAATGCAGGCCTGGGGTCATATAGGGCAGCTAAAGTTAAAACAAGGCTGACTTAAATGGTCACTGTGAGTGACCTTATTGCCTAAGCAACTCACTATGTGAAACGTGGGGGCAACGTGGGGGCAACCCTGCACCCCAATCCCCAAACACAGTTGTGCCCGATGGACGGTGCAGTGAAGTTCTCAGGCTGAGGCGACAGTGTTGGTTACCAGGGCACAGAGGAATCAGAGCACAGAACAGAGAGATTGTCCTCCCATCCTCTGACAGTTCACAAAATGGCTGCATAACAACTAGGCTAGAGTGTCTGTTGGTCCAAGAGGATCCAGCTGCCAGCAGTGCACTTCCTCTGTGTCGGTCCACAAACGCCGGCACAGAGACACAGAGGGGACTGTCTGGTGGCACAAACTGTCAAACAACAAGACTATCATCCCAACACCACCTGCCATGTGCTCAGACAACTCTCTGCCCACAACTGTTAAAAATGCCTCATGAAATTGGCACAAGAAAATAGCTATCTACTGTACAGTACAAGCACAAAAAAGGGGCGGACAAGTATAGTGGTTTAATTGGCCGAGAGTTTTCCTTCAATAGAAAGATGAATGGCAGGGGCTAACCACATTGGTTGTGGAAATTATTATTATTTATAATTATTTTGACAGAAATACAATGCTTTTGACTATCTGCATACCCTAGGTGTCTCAGAGCCACTGATGTGAAGTTCAGGGAATGAGATGTTGGCTCTGCCTGCCATGCAAGTTGACAGACAAAAATTGTAATACATCTTTCCTTTATTCTTGCGCTACAGACCTTCTGCATAAAGATATCAAGGTGCATGGGTGGCTGGGTGCGTGCGCACTGCCCCAGCTACATGCTGAGTAAAACATTCACAGCAGGGGTTCTCAGGTGATGAATCTTGGACTGTTGCTCTCATGGTTAAGGCCAGTGTTCGTGATAGATACCTTGTTCCATCAATAATACATAGCCAGGCCATTAGATACAGTGGATGGAGGCTTGGCAGGGAAATCTGTGATTCTGAGTTTGGAGGCAATTCTCCTCGTGAAAACCCTCCATCAGTGGAGGCCATTTAGTGGTGCCATAAACTAAAAATCATTCTTTTGATGATTTGCGGAAATATTTATATTTTATTCTGAGCCTGGATCGAAAATCAAGTTTGGCTCATGACCATAACATAACAAAAGCCGCCTAATACATATATATTGCCAAAGCTAGAGATTATGTTCAGCCTATGTGTCTGTCCATTTGTGAACACACATTTTCCAGTACACCAAGGAAAAGCTTCAACCAAACCAAACTCTTCAAACTCGCATTTTGAACTAGAACTCATACAATAGCCCCCCCCAAGTGGGGGGGCTATTGTATGGCTATGTTTGGTGGGGCAGTCAGGGCATTTAGGGGGACATTGCTCCCCAAGGCCCATGCCTAGATCCGCCCTGCTGTGTGGCCAGGACTAATGTATGGGGTCATCTCTGCATGCGTTGCATAGCACATTTATTTTTGCCCCAGCCCCCGCTTATCCTCTTGGAAATGATACAGCCCCCGATGGCCTGCCACCACAGAGTGTGTGTTCATGCAGGCACGACGGTGGAGTCTAGACTAGAGTGTGAGTGTGGGTCATCAGCAATGCATATACATTAAGGATGATTATATTATGCCACTGTTTACTTTGCGCGTATAATGGTGGCCATTTCCCTGATGCAACCCCCCCCCCCCCCCCCCCCCTTCGACTGGCAGCACAATAAGTAAAGTGCTGCGTGTCACCCACTAATGCCGGCGCTCCAAATTAGCCGTAGACTAAATTAGACATTTTGACAAAGCTAGTAGGACACCGTTATCATAATGCTCTAATTCCGTCTGACATCAAAACCCGTAATCACCGCAGTCATTCAAAGCTTTGTGATGCAGCCGATATTAACGTTGACTAATTCATCGATTCATACAGTACATAGCGATTTTACAATTCTTCTTTAAGGCTAGGTTCGATTGATTGAAGATAGTACATGACATGTACAGTCATCATACATTGTCCTACATCATATGCCAATGCCCAGGAAACAAAATAAATACAATACATATCTGCATCTGTAGAACACTCAGTGGCATAAAGGTACTTAGAGGTATTTAAAGTGAAAAGAGAGGTGGGAGCGAGGCAGAGGTTGCTACTACCGAGGCAGTTCATAGATTAGTTACTGTAAGCTCCTCGAGCTTCGCTGCCATTAACCCCCCGCTGCCTCCGGTTAACAATACCAGTCGACATTTCTTTGCTTGACAAAAAAAAGAAGAGCGTGTGTTTCCTCTGATGTCCTGGAAAGGCCTACGGAGAATTTCCCCCTCCTCAAGGGAAATTTAGACACCGTACCAACAGCTGTTGCGAATATATTCATCCCCCTAGCAACGCTGCTAATTGTGAACGATTACAGATGGAGCGAGGTTTGATCGGATCGCTCCAGCGGGTCGGCGTGTGCGCCGTGAGCCTCCGCTGACTGCTGTAAACTGACAGGGTAACATTGAAGACAATCAGAGGTCTCTCCCTCGGGGAATTTACCCACCGGCGCTGTGGACGCTCGCGTGTCACGCGGAATCGACACGCGCCAGCGGGAGAGAACAATTCTTGGTGGGTGTTTGTGAGGGGGTTAATTAAAATGAGTCCTGACAACTAATGAAAAATATATGTAAAACCGTCATATATATTCCATTCATTTTACAGCCGGTATGCATATGCATAATATACTCCCTGTGCATTTGTGCAAGGCAGCGTTGCATTGCCATGCGATGGCTGAGATGCAGGGGGAGAGAACACTGCGTGCTTTGTTTGAGCTCAATTAGCTGGGCAGTTTCATTAACACATTATGCCCCCCTTACCTCCAATTAATCAACCCATGATGGAGCAGTAGTTTAGGGCCTTTGGTGGAGCAACAAGCTGCCAATAAATCCAAGATGGATGGCTTCCCTGGATGCGATAATTGTGTCCGTATAGGATCGCCATTCCATCCACTGGCCGAATCACTCGCGGCACCCGTGGCATTGCTAATTAGCTCAGAGTCTGAACTACATCCGACAGGAAAGGCCGCGTTTTCGCAAGTTTATGGACCAGTAATGTGAGAAGCAACGCAAACTTAGAGGAAAAGCCAGATAACCTCTATGTTTAGATGGTAGTCATGTCATTCAAACTGACATTCAAACTGACCATCTGTCATGTACGGCAGAAATGTGGAAACGAGGTATTGGTCTACATTTTTTCTCAGACCGGACTGAACTTTGATAATAATACAAATAATTGTTTGCAGGACCTTAAAAAGGTGCTGTGTTTACCCGACATTACTCTCAATTTGTGTCATTACCGCTCTTTAATTGGGAGTTGCCAGGCAACTGCAACCTAAGATTATGGTAGAAGAGTTTTGAAAAAGAAAACATAAAAAAAACAGGCTAAACAGCTATGAATGCCTTGCATATGGATCTTTTATTATATTATATATTATTTATAACCAACCACAGGCATATTTGCTCCCTGAATTGAAACCAACAGTTGGTCACAAATTCTAGCTAACCCCTTTGCAAGCCATGTTAATTTGCATATCTGCTGTACAATGACCATTGTGTCAGGTCAGGTCATGTGATTTGTTTAATATTTGTTTAATATTTGTCTTATAGTTCTGAAGGTGAGTCGGTAAACTCACTGCTTCCCCCAGTAACCCAGTTATTGTGCAGCAGGCTTTTTGAAGGATTATCTCAGATCTCATGAACTTAACGTTTTCATAACTCTGTAATGGATTTTTGGCATCCTGACTCTTGCTAGCAATAAATCCCGTTTTACTGATTAATAATACTTTTCCAGACTGTGTGGAGAGGTTTGTCAGGCCATTGAGTCAACCGCTCAGTGCTATCCCTTGCCAGGGAAGTTTGCAGAAAGCTTACAGGCCTGTTTTTTTTTTACTTGGTGTGCCAGATCTACAAGCTCATAACTCTACGCACCACAGCGCGCTTGGCTGGTAGATCTATTCGTGATGCACAACACAATCCACAGCGCGGTGTACAATACTGTACAAACCAGGCGTCACCGCTGCCGACTGGAGAATGAAATGTGATGGATTACGTTTCAAAAAGGAAAAACACAATCTCCAGCACGCTCTGAGTCTACATAGAAAAATATTCTTGCTTTGGACGACATTGTGGAGTACATGACTTGCAAAGATTGCAACCACAGATGGCTCGATGCTTGCTTGCTGGCAAACATCCCCAGAGAGCCGGGATAACCAGTCAGTGATTCAACTGGCTTACTGGCTCTATACGGCATCATACTATTCGTGGGCAGGGCTTCGTGTACACTCTAAATGAGTTTAAAATATTCTCCTACTGACAAAATAATGTTTGACTAACGCTGTCAGTTTTGTTTTTGGGCTGCAGTGCGGCAATACTGATGGAGTGATTTTTTTTTCCACAATGCACCAGAGATTCTGGTTTTCGTTTAGAACTGCACCTGCTAAAACATTTGCAAGCACTCATTCGGTGTCGCCTCCGGAACTGACTGTCAGGTTATGCTAAAGTGCGACACCACAAGTATTACAATTTGATGCTAATGTACTTAACCAAGCCTCTGTCTGTTTTGGCATTTATGACACACACCTACAGTATCTGTGGTTCCCTGCCTTTTTGTCTCGGAGTCTACACTTCTTACAAGCAGAGGAAATGTGTGTGCATGTGCACACTACAAATACACACACACGCACACAAAATCAGACTATCATTGAGATTATAATGAGCCCACAATGTTATGATTTGGTGCAACATGTTTAAAATTGTGAGGATGCACTGTGTGACCTTGGGGTGCAGACCCCAGATTGGGAACCTGGGGTCCGGGAAGTCATTTGCAGCGCCAGGAATATTATAATAATGTAATTGAGTCATGAGTGTCTGCGTTGCTAAGAAACGGCACACTGAGTGACTGCCTGCGAGAACATCCTCGGCAAAAGTGAGCTATATATCTTTCATCCTGCTCACAATAGAAGTCGTGTATAATGGGAATATATGAATCCCCTTTAAGATCTGAGGCCGATTCTATACGAATGCTGTTCTAAATCAATAGTTCTCACGCTTTCAAGATCTTGGGAGAATGCTCAATAACTGCAGATGTACAGTTCAAGCTCGCAGTGTGAGCTTGTATCAGTTATGTCTAAATAGACAAAGAAATAAATGTGAAATTACCCGGATGCCTAAAAGAAATAATATCCTTAGAAAACGTATGGGTCAAAGGAGAGACAGTGAAATCAATCAGTCTCTTTTGTGTCTCAATGTGGACCGTCGCAACGGTCCACCTGAAAAAAACATAAATAGCTATACCGGTACATATATTCAGAAATGGGTGTAAAAGGTAATATAACATGATTACGTCCTACATAACAGCAATAATATTACAGTTACTTCTATTAATATTACTAGTTACTTTCATCATGCTGCTGATTTCAACAGTATTGCGTTGGTGAAGGAAGATGAGTTAATGCCACTTTACTTTGACCTAAAAAAGTGCGATGAACAGGCTGCAACCTATTATTACAGTCAGACGTACAAAGCCATCTAGTGTCAAAGTTGCGACATTGAGGGGTCAGAAACTGAGAGCGTGAGAGCTGTTTGTGGAGCTTTTTTCGCGGATGGAGTAAAAAAGTAAGTAAAAGTAAAAAAGTAATATGTAATGTGTTATTTATTACTCTAGAGCCCAAGTAATAAGTAAGGTAATAGTATTACTTTTCTAAAGCGTTAATAATTAATGAGTAATATATTACTCCACACTGAATATATTCACCACACTGCACACTGTATATTCATCAATTCCATTTGTTTTTGTTGCACATTTCCAAGTGTTAAAAGCGCTGCAAAATGGTCCATTCATTGGCAGGTGAACTGAACATGTCAATGCCAGCGTCCTTCACTTCACTTCCCACATTCACACAGCAGCAGTGGTAACCTCACACCGACTCATTGTAGGCAGCAGGTTCATAGTCTTGCCCATGTGCACTTCAACATGCACTCCCTGTGGTGTTGGGGAACACGTGTCAAATTTGAAGTTGTCGGGGCAAATGGTTCTTAAGACATTTACAGATAGATGATTACTTGCGCTAGCAGAGCAAGTTAAGCGACCGGTTTGCTGTTGTCGCCCGTCGAATGAAGTACTCTGATTGACCAGTTTAGATGATGTAATGATTTCATTCAAAATACTATGAAACTAAAACAAAGTTGCTATTGAAATCAACAGTGAGATCCTTGGACCTGACTGAGAACAATATAGTGCATAGAAAAATCTAACGTAAATATATAATAATAATAATAATAATTTACAACACTACAACCACTAATGCAGAAAATTATTCCCTCTACCCAACCATGACAACCACTTAAATGTCACTATGTGAAACATACAGTAGCTGAATTTCCCTACGTAGGAGCTCAAACTTTGAGTGTGATCAGCATGTTTATCTCCTACCTTCGCAGAATGTTCACTTATTCTCACTAAAGCTTTGCAAAATGTTCACCTATTATAATATAAAAGGGATACTATAGGGTTTATGTGGTTCCAGTATATGTGGTTGATCCCGACCCATGTGAAATCGTAACTATGGCAGGGAGGTTAATGATACTGTATGCCCCATTTACTGAGCGTTACCAAATCACAGTATGATACTATGATGGTATGAATGTTAGGATGTTTTTTGCCACTGTTATTATTTTTCACGACCTATGACAGGTGCCGTCTGACAGACAAATATGAACTGAGAATGAACTGAAACGCACAGTGTAAAATACAACTTGTTTGATTTCGGATGTAGGGCACAGTAGGGAGCGGTGCTTTGAAGTAATCCCAGCACATTTTCTGTACTGTAGATTAGAAAGAGATCAAGCCGGCCCGCTCCTCTCTTTTCAGACAGTGTCTCGTATATGAGCTAAATCATCTTGGAAAGTAGATTACCGGCGGTGGTAGCAGATGAAAGACGCCACAGTGTAATAATCCAGCTCTCAAATCAATTACTAATCACGGACAAAGCTCTCATGAGCCATGGAAAGTCGCCAGGAATGTACAAATATAAGTGGTAACTTTTCTCCTGCTCACAACAGAAGTTGTATACCAAGGGAATATGAATCCTTAAATTAATGATACGTTGTACAATGAGGGGCTTTAATGTAATGTAATGGGCTGTAATCTAATGTTCCTTTTTAATGTGTGAAGAGGGCTGCACCCTCCATCAATAAGAGCATATTGAAAAAGCGACTGAAGGCCCTCTTTGGTGAAAACCAGACGAGGCAAACAAAATGACTAATCACACACAGGGCTCACGAATCAATCCAACTGGGTTGTCAACCAAATGACATGTTTCAGCAGAAACAGGAAAGATTGTCTGTGATTTGGTGATTGCTCTGATCATGCCAATCTCCGTCCCCCGGCCCGGCGTGTGATTAGCAAGCAGGGCCTCTCCAGCAACACCCCTGTTCCAGAGGAAATGCTTCGCCTCTCCAAAACAACTATTATACTGTGAAAACAAAACTGTATAGAGAAGGCTTCTACAAGCCTTAGAATCAGGGGCGGATGTAACATTTCCCAATTGTGGGGGCAGGAGAAAATGGTATGGGGGCGACTTCATCGCCTGTGGCGCAAAGCCCCCATACCATTTCCGGTTACAGGACTTTTACTAGGCAAGTAAAGCATCAATAATAACATCAGTTGTTGTTGAAGTTGCAACAGACACGCGGTCTGACTCTGGGAGTTTTCTGTTTTCAATGATGAAATGCTGTTGGTTTAGTGGTGCCACAACTGTAGGTAGCTAGTAGCAGTAGTAGTGTATAGTATATGTATAGTAGCAGAATTAATATCTGTAGCGATAAACCCAAGATTGATACAGGAGGAATGCATGACTTGAATGGCAACTAATGCATTATAATGAATTATAATGAATGATGATGATTATGATCATTCTCAATTGAATGCATTAAGGAGGGAGGTTACTCTAGGGTCTATGGTTTACTCTCTGAAACGCTTTGGACCTCATCTAGGAAGGGAGTGCACAAGAAGAGAGTAAACAACAATATTTATGACAGTTTACAACAACAACAACAACATATGTGATTTGGCTCAACTAACCTGAAATGTAATTGTGTCACTGTTCATTTAGAAGCTGTGACAATCTATTTCCTTAATGTCAGAAATGACACAGTACAGTGACTATATAACCAAGCCCGGGAGAGATGACTAACATTGCCAAGAACCACTAAAGCCACCACCCATAGCAACTATCATGATTTATCACCGGCCTGTTAATGTCTGCGGGTAAAGCAAAAAGTAATGTAATCACCCAGACCCACGGCCAAGGAAGCCAATATTGTTACACGTGTAATTTGAGATGAGAAGTTACCTCTAAAAGTTGTTTTTCTGTGGCCCAGAAGAGCCGTAAAACTCACTCCCATGTCCTCACTGTCTGTTATAGAATATGTCTTACTCAGGCGAGGACCAGGGAGACGCAAGTGTGTATGAACTGATGGGCACTGCGGGTGAGTAGAGAGAAGCATGATATTGTCTTTGATATCTCATTACTTTGTCATTCATTTAGCCCAGGGGTGCGCTAAAGGTAGAAACCAAATGGACCCTTACGGGTCCAATTGGTTTCATTTTACACTCTCAAGAGTTACACTCTCTCAACAGCATGCAATTAGAAAATGGAGAATAATTTTGTTATTTTGACCAACGTTTTGCCAGTTCTCTTTCCCAGTTGTGGATAAAAGTGTGAAAGTTCTTAGTTTTGGGTGCAAGAGACTAAACTCAACATTACAAACTGTCAACTCAAACCACAAGTACTGTTTTCAAACGCCAGCAGTAGCATATACAAGAAACCCTTCCAATTCTCTCCCTCTATTTTTCATTTTAAGCACATTATATTAAACACTATAACAGTAAGTAACACCATCCACTAACCACTATTTCAAAGCTCAAACTTTCTAGGGGCCTTGAAATAGATTTTCAGTGATGGAACAATCACATTTTTGATGTGTAGATCTGGTTGAGCCGCTCATTTTGAAAGTAGCTCTCAAGTCCAGTGTGGGCACCGCTGATTTAGACTATACTTTAAAGATGGAGTGCCATGATTTTTTTCTACCCTAAAACATGATCATCAGGTATTAATGTTATATGAAAAGTAAGATTTTTTCCCAAAAAGTGTACAGTGTTTGTTAAACAGTCATTTTTATGATTCCACCCTGCCAGTTCATTAAGTATGCCTGGTTTGCCTGGTGGGTGGTGATGGGTGGAGATCCACCTGAACTGAAGCCACACCCACAGCTTTAGTTGCATGATAAAGGGGGAGGAGTTAGGGGAGGGGCTGAACACGTGATGTCACTATAGTGAAGTTTTTTTCATTGGCATGTTTGACTGGAAACGTTCAGCCCCCAGGAAGAAACCCTAAATACAAAGGGAAGACATCATTGCACATAAAAAACACACCAAGGGGTCTATTTACATACTGCCACCTCTTAAACATGTACAAAATTGGAAAAAATACAAAAATCACGGCACCCCCACTTTAATTTTATCATTCACTTTTAAGGGCTGGCAGTATGTCTCCATTACATACCTGTCTACCTGAATTATGATCCCTAAAAGCAAGTCAGAACACTTAGGTCTTCAGGTAAGGAACTTCTTACTGTTCCTAAAATGAAATTAAGAACAAAAGTCAATATAGTTTTGCATTTGCAACCCCTAACTTATGGAATGAACTACCCCTTTCCCTAAGGAGGGCAGAATCTGTTGATAGGTTAAAAAAAACTGCTAAAAACCCAATTATCTTGCAAGCTCTTTGGTTTGTAATATTATCAGTATCTATCCACTCTATACTGAACGTTTTGATTGATTGATTGATTGATTATTTTATTAGACAATCAACTGCTGTAAAAATAACAGTACAAAGTACATTCACATACAGTAACAGTCCAAAAGGAAGGCACCGAAAAAGACCTGGTGGTCTTATTTCCATTCGGGTCCTGTGCACTTAAACATCCATTTTCCATGTAAAATAGAAAGAGCTTCTTATAAAATCAGTAAAAAAGTGCAAGAGGTAAGAATAATAATAATAATAACAAAAGTAATAAATGACAGTAATATATACATACTGTATTGTATACGCATGTACTACACCTACATACAGACTCATACATACATGTGCATATGGGGTACACATGTCTACACACATGCACACACACAGACTGTTCATACGTACATATATACATACGAACACATATGCATGCATACATACAGACCTAGATACGTACCTATATACATACGTACGCACCTGCATGCATACACACATACACACACGCATATACACACAAGCATGGGCACATGCATTAACTACTGAGGCCAGTTTCGACTTGCAACTAGCCGTAAGTGTGCCTTGAGAGAGGTTTTAAAGGAGATAAGAGACTTGCATGTTTTTAAGCCTGTCGGTAGTGCGTTCCACATTCTGCACGCATAGGAACGAAATGAGTTGCGTCCCTTATTTGTGACATATCTGGGCAGCACCAGGTTAGTTGCACTCCCTCTGGTGAAGTGCGAGTGGACGACATTGACACCAAGAAAGTAGTTCGACAAGTATTTGGGTATTCTGGCAGTATTTCTGATCTTGTATACCTGACACATTGAAAGATATTTCACTGTACAATGTACAACACTGTACGTTTAAATGTACAACATTGCAGTTTAAAACTATTCTATTGTAATGCATCATGTTGTTGTTTTATTGTTGATTTATGTGATGCTCTTGTGTTATTTCACCTTATTTATTTGCACAGCACCTAGTAACATTTGTTTTATACATACCTTACCTTACCTAACCTTACCTTACCATAAACACCCCCACTCCACTCCACTCCACTCCCCTTGGGGAGCTGAATGCTGCCAAACATCTCTGAATCTGATGACATTATGCCTCGGAAAGCAAAGACGCACGCAGTGACTTTATCACGCCGAACTCGGCTGGAATATGAAACATGACACCCTGCGCCGCTCGCTTTGCCTCTGACTCTGCCGCCGTGTAAGAGCGCCGCTCTCCCTATTTACGCCGCTGCCTGGACAATAACAACCCCACCGCCCATATCTCAATAGGACAGAGATGCCGCCGGCGATACTACAGTAATCGGTTTGTGTGAATTACTTCTTCCACACCAGGGAACCCCCTCCCGACCCCCGACGGCCAGGGAGACGAGCGCGAGGAGGAGGGGGAGGAAGCGGGCGGCGGCGCGGCGGAGGAAGGGGAAGGGGAAGAGGAAGAGGAGGAAGACCTCTATGCACCGCTTGGGGTAAACGACGAGGAGTACGACACCATCCTGACCTCCAACAGCGCTACGCTTATTGCCAACCGCCCGCCGGCGCCCACGCCTCGACCCGAGGCCACCACTGTGGCGGCGGCCCGCACCCCCTTCATAGCGCAAGGTGAGAACGGGCGGAGTGTCGGTGAGTGCTACGATCTGGGAAGATGAAGGCACACCTTTATTAGTCCTGTGGGAAATTCAGCTTCAGCCAGTTGAGGGGCTGCATATCGATGCGCAGCCTCTTACTGGTTTTCATTGTGGAGATTTCTTGTGACCCTACCATTAAAATCCCATGGCAGAAAAAACAACTGCTAAAAATCACGGCACCCCCTCTTTAAGTAGCAGGTGACATATCAAAGCAGGAGTTTTTGTTAGGATAGGATTCTGAATTCATTCCAAGCATTATTTTTGCACAAAAGCACCCTTGGTGCTATAAACAACCATAGCCCAAAATATGCTGACCTCAATCACAATTGTCATGACCTCTATGGCCATTTTTAGTTTGGAATAGATTCCAAATGAACATTTGGGAGCCCAAGAGAACCTATAGTGCTCAAAACTTACAGAGAGTATTGTCTACAATATACACTACAGTACATTCATGAATGAATGTACTGTATATACTGTAGACAATATAGACCACATATGTCAAAGTCAAGGCCCGCGGGCCAGATCCGGCCCGCGAGATGATTTAATCCGGCCCCAGGCTTGTAGAGCAAAAATGTCTGAGTCTATCAAAAAAAAGTAAGTCTCTAGCACGTTCCTATCAAAAGTTATGATCGTTTAAAGAAATGCTTTTTGAGCTCTCTTCTGAACGGCATGGAATGCATGTTGTCCAGCAGGGGGAGTCGTTTTACCAGGCTAGGCTGCTGGTGCTGCAAAGTGAGAACTATACTTCAGCAGTACAATGGTGTGTAACCAAGAACTATACTTCAGCAGTACTAGGGTGTGTAACTGAGAGAACTATACTTCAGCAGTACAAGGGTGTGTAACCGAGAACTATACTTCAGAAGTACAAGGGTGTATAAGCGAGAACTATATTTAGGTAACTTTACATACTTACTTAAATTTAGTATTTGAAATTTAAATGCTATTTTCGTATGGTTTATTGACGCTCTGTAAATAAAATAGCATCTTTCACAGCAAATGTCTTAATCTAGGCTACAAGTATGAAACCAATAATATATATTAATATCTATTCTTAATAATAAATATGACTTGTGTGATATACTGTAGTGTAGAAGTAACGGCTGTGTACGTAAACATGCGTGTACCGTGCATGCTTGCGGTCTGCGACTGGTTACACCGCGGCGCTCCGGCCCCATGAAGTCACATGAAGTCCAATACGGCCCCCACCCCAAATGACTTTTGACACCACTGATATAGACAATATCTTATTCAGGCCCATAAAAGACAGTAGACACCAAACTTCCTACTTTAAACAAAAGAAGCCTGTGAGCTACCTGGCTATTATCCATGAGCATCAGCATCCATGAGCGTCTTGCATGGATGCTGCAGTGCATACAGTGGGCAGACTGGGAGGCGAACCGATGACCCTGTGAGTACCGGGCAGAATCTCATATCCACTAAGCTACGGTGGCCGCAAAGCTAAAAGAACCATTATACTGTATACAACAAAGTATTTGGGATTTGACCCATTAAAAACCCACAAAGCCAAATGCCTTTTTGCGCTAAGGACCAACAAAATGATATGCATTTGCCCCACCTGATCCCCGTCCAAACGTGTCTAGCGCCATGGACCCCCAGAATAGAGGATTTGTGATGATTCACTTTCGAGAATTTTCGAAAATGTTCCAGTGTGTGCATCTGCTGCTTTTGAATAGCTAACACTATATGTAAAGCTGACACTGCTATGAAGGGTTTGAATCAGGGGTTTTAAATAGGTGGTCCGGGGACCGAGAGAGTTTCAGGTAAAGTTGGTCAACCAGATGAAAAGTTGGTTAACCAGATGTACTGTAACTCTTGAGAGTGTAAAAATGAAACCAACCATTTGGTTTTCATGTTTACAATCTCAAGAGTTAAAAAAAAATCATCATGTGAATTAGCCCCAAGTCTACACAACTAGAGAATGTAGAAAATTAATGGTAGTTTTGATCTGTACGTTGGACTGTTTTTTTTTTTGTTGGAGTTGTTGACAAAAAGCCAAATAAATCTTTAGTTTTGGGGGTTTGTGGAGCTAACATGTCATCAAATGGTGGTCCGTGGGTCAAATGCTGAATAAATAGTGGGCCCTGGTATAATAAAAAGGTTGAAAACCACTGGTTTAAATGAGCATTCACTATTTTACAGGGTGTTTAAGGGGACCAACACGTCTTTATTATTAACATGACAACTGGTTTTGCCAATGAACCCTCACAGAGGCCGTGACAGAGTTTACAGTGGGGCAGCAGTAGTGCCGTGGGGACTTTCATCATACATACAGACTGATCAGATAACATAATCCTTTGTAAAGCAAACAGGGCCGAAGCCGCAGAAAGGACCAATTTTCCTGAACGGCCGAGGGCTGCCGGTGCCTGACTGTTCAATTTCAGCAGCGTGAATAATTCATGGGGCTGAAACATCCAAAAGTGACTCGTATTATTAAGGCTTATAAATCATTGATACGGTTCCGACTTCTCTTATTCCCCTCCTACCAATGCACGCAGCCGCCCGCGCACGCACAAAAGCACACGTATACACGCATGCACGCCACGCACCCACGTGTGCACGCACAGCCGTGATAATTGTTTTTCACAGGTAATCCATGGACAATAGAGTGTGCACATACATAATATTTTTTAAAAGTATTATTCTAGGGCAGGGGTTTTCAACAGGTGGTCCGGGGACCACCAGTGGTCCTTGAGAGGGTTCCAGGTGGTCCCCAGGCTAAATGATGGAAAGTTGGTTAACCAGATGTAAGTTAAAATATTCATTTAATTAGGAATTGTGAACAAAACCAAAAGAATTCTTTAGTTTTAGGTCTTTGGGGCCAAAATGCCATCAAATGGTGGTCCGTGGCTCAGTCCGTGGCTGAATAAATGGTCCCTGGTATCAAAAAGGTTGAAAACCACTGTTCTAGGGCAACGTGCGCCCTCTCCCCATTACGTAGTCCTTTATAGAGCCTGTGCTTATCCGCTGAGCCAACTCACCATCCTCTGGGACTCACAGGGTCCTCTGGTGAAAATCACCCCCCAATATACCATACTCTCTCTCTGCATCAGGGCCGGATTTAGCCACCCCTACTAGGGTGGGCCTGAAGAAGTTTTTCATATGAAGCAGTGGTTTTCAATCTTTTTGACACCAGGGCCCACTATTTATTTCGGCATTTGAGCCATGGACCACCATTTGATGACATTTTAGCCCCACAGACGCCAAAACTAAAGATTTATTTTTCTTTTGTCCACAATACCAGACTGGAATGGGGAAACAAAACAGTCAAACATACAGATCAAAGTGACCATTAACCTTCTACATTCTCTAGTTGTGTAGACTTGGGGGCTAATTCACATGATGAATATTTAACTCTTGAGAGCGTAAAAATGATTTGGTTTTATTTTTACGCTCTCAATGAGTTACATCTGGTTAGCCTCTCTCAACCACTGGCTGGTGGTTGAACATCCACTATTTTTCATGACTGGTTGGATGCACATTTGGGATGCACATTTGGGTGGGCTCTGCCCACCCCTGCCCCCTCTAGATCCGCCACTGCTCTGCATCCCAAACAACTACTACTACCGGGATCTGCCATCTGCAACCAATCTGGACGAGGCTAAGGCCAAGTCAGCCAGAATAAGTCATTACACATGTTTTCCATCGTCCACAATGTCCCCAGAGCACACCAAGAGAAAGGAGAGAGAGAGAGAGAGGGATTCTGAGGTTTCCGTCTATTGAGACAGTGGAGCTTCGAACCACACAAGGACCACATTATGCACTAGATCCACTCCCACTACTGCTGCAGTCGAGTGGCTGCAGGAGGAGGATTGGGGGGTGGGGAGGGGATCGGGGGCTGGGGGATTAGGCCAGGTGCCAGTTACTGAAGAGAGAACTGTCCAACTGGAAATAATGAAGAGTTTTCTCTTCTTGTCATCTGTGGCATCCAAAAGAGCGCGGTGGTGAAGAAGAGGAAGAAGAAGAAGAAGAAGTAGAAGCCGCATTGCTGAACATCCCCATGCTGGAATCAGAGGACTCCCCTATTAAGCAAAATTGGACATGCAAATGACCCGGGTGGATATTCCACAGCTCCATGAAGGCCGATCGTAGCGTGGCGTGTATATGCGTGAGTCGCCGCTGCTTCCAAGGGAAATCCCTCCGATCCAAAGCAAGTGGTCCAGGGAACAGGGAGGGAGAGGCTCATTTTAGAATCTAGCCATGTAACCACAATAAGGTTTTATGTTACGGCTCGACAGGCTACATTTCAAACAGAGGCATAATTGGAAAGAGAAAATAATGCAGGCAGAGCGGGAAGTGATGTGAAGAAGGATCTCCTATGGGTTGTGGGTTACAGGTTTTACGAGTAGAGAGGCAGGATGGGTACTATTGGTCACACAACCACTGCTTCAAGGCAATTCCACCACCAATTGACGAGGGAGAAACGCTACGATCAGCAAAATAGTGCGGAGGGGTACTTCACTACCCAATCAATAGCATCACTGAGTGTATCTGTCTGTGGGATTCAATCCAGCAGCATGTCGCCTATAGATTATCGCTTTCCTCTCAAGAGGCAAAGCGTGGAACCCTCTGGAAAAGTGAAACATTCGCTGTTTTTGCAGAGCTCATATTTCACAGTATTTGCAAGCGCACTGTATTATTTCCAAAGACAGTTTCACAGCATTTTCATTTCATTTTTTTTTCACAGACAGGGCACCATTCTGTGTATAATATCCACATTTTCCCAGTCCTCCCATTTTATTTAGTGTAGCAGTAGTGAACCGGCACCCTCTTGTGGTACAATTATCAAAATACAACAAGGACAAATCATGATGAATAGGTATACCCCAAAGAGAAACATTGGGCTCAAGAGGTCTCTATAACACTAACAATAATAATAAAATAACAGTTATTATTAGCAATAACGAATACGTATCAGCCCTGATGAAGACATGTATAGGTTAGCATAATGAAGTTTCTTCTTTTTTTATATTTTGTGTGCCTGGATCTCCACTTTTCTCGACACATTTTATCCTGCTCGATCCAGGAGCACCTTTTTACTACCTTTTAACAGTCGATATCTACCAAAGGCTGCTCACCGGGGGGTGAGCAGCTGGTTGTCTCCTTGCCGTGACAGTATTTGTTCATACCACATTTCACGCTATCTTGTGTGTTTACAGTGTTTCAGAAGAAGCTGTCACACGGGGAGGCAGAAACACTGTATTCTCTGCCGACTAAACAAGGTGAGATTGGCTCTCTGCCAGTATGTTAACAAGAGCATTATCATATCACCGTTTCCGGCTGAAAGCTTTCTGTATAGCATCAGGCAATATAAAGAATACAAATACAAATACACTGCAAACACAGAATGATTGCACTTTCGGCGCTAAATCTGTTCTTGTTTGTTTTCATGAAAGGTGTGTCTTACTTGTGTTTTTTGAAAGTATGATATCCTGTTCCAATTGCGTGATGAAACATTTGCACAAATTAGATATACAGTAGAAGGTAGGGGGGAATGCATGCCCCTCTGGTTATGTAAACCTGTCATACCTGCTGTCAGAGTCCTGTGCAGTACGACAGTATGATCTGTTGAATAGGACTAGGTGTTGATACCCCTCAATAAGTTCATACCTGAAGCACCAAAGAGATTCTGTGGTGTTCAAGCACGTGATCTCTGGAGTTCAGGCAAGTGTGATGGCATCCTTCGGGTTGTCAAGACACCATATAATAGGTATACATGGAACTCAGACAGACGGAGACATTTGGAGATTTGCGTGTTCACAGAAGGTTCTGGACCATCTGCCAAACTGATCAATAGGTCAATAGGTTAGGCTGGTTCGACCGACTTTTGGGATACACAAAGGGATAGAGGGCGTGCATGTGACATCATCGTCTCACCCAAACATTATGAATGCCTACTGACTGGCATAAAACTACTTTCTGCCATTGACAGCCCATACATCCAAACAGAAAGGTCATCTTGAACAACGTAAACAACGTTAAAGGGGAATTCCACCCATTTACAAAATTTTCCTGAGAGGATTTGGTTCCAGTTGTACCCTCTCAGGAAAAAGGGGTCTGAAAGACAAATCATTAACGTGGTGAAATGCATCTTGATGATGTCATCAGATGTATTTCACCATGTTAATGCTTTTTTCAGACCTCATTTTTTAGGAAATACAGAATTAGAGATGTTGTATCTCTAAGGTATATTAATGACATATTAAAATGTTGAAAATGGGTGGAGTTCCCCTTTAAACAACACAATCACAGTCACTTTGCCACTCACTTTATAAAAGCATGGTACCGTTTCATGTCAACCGCGTGGCCGCTTGTTTGGCAGCACCGCGCAAGCGAGGCCACAGCATCTCCACCACCATCTACGACAGCATGGTGCCCAACAACCAGAGCCCAGGCCTGGAGGAGCTCATCGAGCTGCAGGAGAGGGTGAAGAGAGGATCTATCACCATGGACCAGGCCATGAAGCACTTCAGTGACTGGCAGCGTGGACAGAAGGACACAGACCCAATTCAGCAGGTTACACGTCTACTGTAGTGTGTGTCTGTGTGTGTCCTGACATTATTGGCATTTCTGACACTAGATTCTACTTTCTGACACTAGATTCTACTTTCTGACACGAGATCAGACTTTCTGACACCAGATTCTACTTTCTGACACTAGATTCTACTTTCTGACACTAGATTCTACTTTCTGGCACTAGATTCTACTTTCTGACAACAGATTCTACTTTCTGACACTAGATTCTACTTTCTGACACCAGATTCTACTTTCTGACTCCAGATTCTACTTTCTGACACCAGATTCTACTTTCTGACTCCAGATTCTACTTTCTGACACCAGATTCTACTTTCTGACACTAGATTCTACTTTCTAACACTAGATTCTAGTTTGACACCAGATTCTACTTTATGACACTAGATTCTAGTTTTTCTGAAAAAAAGATGTTTCTGTGCCAGTGATGCTCAAAATATTTCATGCCAAGGACCCCCAGAATTATCTGTGTTTGGCTGTGTTTGAGGACCGCCATCTGAAAATATGGAGTCGAGCCCCATAAGGGAACTCCCAGACAGCAAAGATTTGAGTTGATAACGTTACCGCTCCGACAGAAAACAATATTCGCGGCATTTGCGGCATAGGTTGTCACGATTTTTCCAAAAATATCAGACCGCGCCACCGAGTGGCACGAAATGAGCTTGTAGGTCTGATATTTTTCAACAGCTAAAGTGAGCCCACACAGCCAGTGAGAAACATGTAATTGACCTCCTGCATGTTGACAGCATCATCATGACATAATGATAGAAGGAGCTCACTAGGGGAGCGTTAGGGGGTCTTCCCTCTTTCTCTCTCTTTCTGTCTGATGTGGAAGTGCCACTCGCCCCCCCATGGAGCGTATATATACGCTCCACTTCAGTGGGATAGGCCTATATAACAAGCTGTTCAGGTACAGTGCCAACCAGCTGTGATGGAGATGAGGTTTGCTCAGTCAGTCTTGCACATCAAACAACACTAACCGACGACGTGTTTGATACCGCAGAATGCACCGTTCAATGCCCTATTTATTTGTTTTGCCTATAATTAATTACACATGCATTACAGAAAGAATCGGCTATAGCAGAACGTTTGGTTATTTTCGTAATGTTCTGTTCCCTGGAAGAAAGAGAACGAGACACAGCCTTCTGAGATGTAATCCATCGAAGGTGTGCTAAAAAAATAGGCAAGCCTCATGTCAACAGTAAGTCTACAGTAAGTGTACACATTGTTCATACACTTTTAATGTAGAACACTTAAACTAAACACAGGTATATTTTACCCACTGTAAAATATTCAATAAAAAAATTCTCATCAAAATATATAATATATATATTAACTACACTATTTTTTTCTCAGAAAATAAATAAAAACGGATTTCCTTGGGTGTGTGTGTGGGGGGGGCTATCATGAGGGGTGGGCAAAATCAGTGAGAAACATGCATATTATTTTATTAATATTCCTTAAAAATAGGATTTAAGTTAGAAATTTCTCATTTATTCCAAACATTCCTTAGACAAAAAATAAGAAGGGAAAAAAGTTATCATATCACACTCTCGTTGACCACAAGGGTTAAATTTACCCTTAACACATGCCTGTTAAGGGTAAAAAAACACGGGTGTGTGCAGGGAAACAAACCAACCTTCCTCTGTGATGTCACTGAGCATCATGAATGGTGGGTACTGAAAGACCCACCCTCCTCAACATGTGTATGAAATTGAATTGTTTTACTCTGCAGGAGAGGTTACGGCAGCTGAGAGCCAGCATCACCAACAACAGGGAGGATGATGGGGTCTATGGTAAATATGTTTTAACCTTTACTGTATGTTCAAAATGTGAAAGAATGTGCACAAACACGTGGAAACTGGAAAGTACCATTCAGAAGATCTTTTTATGAGTGAGAAATTAGGAATTTATTCTAGATTGTGATGTGAAAAGAAAGAAAGAAAGCAAGAAAGAAAGAAAGCAAGAAAGAAAGAAAGAAAGAAAGAAAGAAAGAAAGAAAGAAAGAAAGAAAGAAAGAAAGAAAGAAAGAAAGAAAGAAAGAAAGAAAGAAAGAAAGACGTTTCTAAAAGTAAAGTTGTTGCTGGCCAATGACAGGTCCAGTGTGCACTCATTTAAGCAGATTTTGCCTTCAATTCTGTACCTATCTCAACAGCTTTCACAAACAAAATGAAAGGCCATATGGTTAAAGACGGCTTTGTTTCTGCGTTTGGACCTATCAAGACTGGGAGGGAACTGGGCGTCCTTAAACGAGTTCACCCACTGCTTTACAAGCAAATACAGGCTTCAATTCTACATCCAAGCCCCTTATCCCACTTCAATTTGTCAGCCTTAAAAGGATTAGCTTTTGCATTGCACATCATTTATCTAACTTTTCCTGCTCTACCTCAGATCTGAACCCAGGTCTCCTGTGCAATAAGTGCTGATATTTTAGCAATTGCCTGCTTGTTTGGGGGAAAAAAAACAGAAACGGGATCTGGTCAAAGGTTGTGTCTAATGTAATCTCTCAAGACAGATTGAGAGCTCTGCAGCTGAATCTGTTCACAACTCCCATTACAACGTGTAGAGTTGTTATTAGGAATGAAAACACAAGGAGCACCACCGGAAGAGGTGGGCAGATTGAAGGAGAGTGAATGGGCCGGCATCTAGTCTCTAAGCGGGGAATTGTGCGGCGCTCCCAGAGGAAAGTGCGAAGGTTTATTTTCAATGGGTCACTCCCACATTGAACCGAGGTCCAGGATCTGAATGTGTTGGAGAGATATACAGCTATAGATCTAGATCTTTGTCCTACACAAACATTAAAATGCTATTGACAACAGAGAATTGACCTCATTATGTGTCTGAGCAAATCCTCTAAATCAGAGGTTTTCAACCTTTTGATGACAATTACACCGCCAAGACCTAAAACTAAAGAATTCTTTTGGTTTTGTCTACAATTCCAGGCTGCAAACAACACAGTGCAGACTTTAAGTAGTAAATTAAGTGGTGCTAATTCACATGATGATGATGAATATTTTAACTCTTGAGATTTCTACGTTCTCAAGAGTTACATCTGGTTAAACAACTTAGCTAGGGACCAATCCTCTCAAGGACCACTGGTGGTCCCCGGACCACCTGTTGAAAACCCCTGGTCTAAATGTACTTTTCGTTCAACACAAAGATTAAATTCCCGCTGACAATGAACGGAGAATTCATGTCATTTGTCTAAGCAAATCAGCTATTTTTGTTCTACACAACATCAAATTCCCATTGACAAGGAAGTTGAAAGGTCATTTATTGGTCAATGGTGTACACTAGAAATATGGTATTAGTCTTTACCTGTGTTTGATGCAGTAAATGTACCTGTGTGTGGCCTTTTCTCATTCTCTTTACAGGAATAAAGCCCATGTAGAACTATAGCTGTTATGGTTCCCATAATCTTTCAGCTAGAGATCCTAAAGAGAAATTTGATGGCACATTGTGCTGTAATTTGTGAGCTTGTTGATCGGCTATTTGACATTTTTAACACCGTTTTAACACCATTTCTCAAAAAAAGTCTGCAAGACTAGTATACGATAAGAATGTTTCACACTAAATTGTGTATTTTGGTTCAAATTGTACATAATGTGTGCATGGATGATTTCCTCCTAGATGTTATGGGGAATGATTGCAGGCGAGGAAGCCAACCAGAGTCTGGATTTTACAGCAAGCCGCTTAAAGGACAAGCTGTAAGTAGATGCTCTATAAAGGGAGAACGGACTATGAGGAAACTATACATTAGGCTTAATCATTCATAATTATAGGTGAACATTAAAAAAAAATAACAAAAGGTTTTAAAAACAATATGCATTGCGTTGTTTGAGAACCTTTCTGTGGCTATATTATTCCTTCATAATTATTTAGGCCTAAAAGACAATGTCGTACAGTTCAGACGAGGCTGATGAATTTCAAACTTGAATTGGGTTACAGGCAAATCTATTTTGGAAAGCTGACAAACGGTGATGGTGAGTATAAATTGTATAATATGTAGCGTCAGACCTTATTAAATTAACAATATACACACATGCTCACAGACACACACAAACACACAGGTATACTGTATATTCCAGTTGATGAACCATATTTCATATACTGTATTTACAGATTCCACTTCCATCCCACTGACAGAAGAGTGAATGCTGTGAAATATGTATCTCTTGTTTTAATCTCTGATTGTAATGTGATAAATTATTATTTATTATTATTACTGCTATTGTTATTTTTCGCTATCTGCCTGAGTTCATTGTGGTTTATTGTGCATTAAACAAGCTTTTATACAGTAGTAATCAAAAGCAGTTGATCTGTGTGACCCTTTGCTGTCCTATGAAAGCAAGGGATTGACAATAATGGCATTAGAGTACATACAATGTAAGAAATATTCAACCTGGCCCAGCAGGCCCTAGTCTGAAAGTTAAACCCTAAAGAAAGCTGTGAGTATGGAACATTATGTTGATTACATGTGAAGACAAAAATAATGTGTGCTCCTGTCTTCCTCTCAGTGTATGGACTCTATGTTATATTTTTAATATACCGGTATGTTTATAGTTGAACATATAATGGAAAGCTCACATACGTAGTTACGTCTTATGCGCAAACCAGCGAAATGGGATTTCCTGGCTTCCACAATGGCAGCATTTCTAGTGAAACAAGAGGGTTGTAATCCAGAGGTTGGATGTGTGCAAAGAGGATATTGAATTTCAGACTTTTATGTTCAGCAACGTTTGGTTCCCTGTGTGAAAACCATTGGAACGCCAAGTGTCTATGGCATCTGGAACGTAGTCATTTTGTTTATGTGCAAGAATATATTAATGCTAGGTGGTTCTCAAGCACTCATTTTAATTGTGGATTTTCAGACGTTTACCGGTAACCACTTAAACAGTCAATGCTAAGTAAACTTCACCTTTGACTCTGTACTTGGTCTGCTCTTTTATCCCCTCTAGACTAGACTTTTTCCCCAAGAAGACAGTGAATCTACAAGCTCATGTGAGGCATTGCATGCTTGTAAGTTTTGTCTTGTCTGTACTTATGACAAGATGAAGTAATACTTATTGTACTTCACACAGACTGACACATTTTTAAGTCGCAGAAGCAGACTTATTGTAGTATATTATAGTTTAGTTTTAGTCGTTAAAGTTTACTTTTTTGTTTTTATGACGCACTGATCAACTGTTTATATGCCCTGTGTATTTTTATTATTATTTTATTTCTTGGTGTACTTGACACATCTTGCTTGCCTGTTCTGCCTTGTTCCTTTATACCTCAGTACTTTATTTGTCTGTACATAACCTTAACTGCTGTGCTGCCTCTGGGCAACTGATTTTCCCCTTGAGGGAAAATAAATCTACCTATCTAGATCTGCTATTTTTGGCTAAAATTCTCCTCACTATAGGGGTGCTATGGTTCAAGTGATTAATGTACCTGTAGTATGTTCTGTTGAGGGCCCCTGGTCTATACTGCAGATGGGGAGGGAGAACCATACAGTACGATCTGAAATTTACACGTAAAACTGTGAAGTGACGGGAATGAAGCCAGTATATTCTCTCATTGGACGACAGTACCTAGCTAGCGAAATTATAGTATTAAGTATAGTATAGTGCATGTAAAATAGTAAAATGAACAACTTTCAACCTGGACCTAGACTAAAACAGCAAAGCAGCTACCAATTGAATGGAAAAAAAGAAAAATGAGTGTGTTCATTTCTGAAACATAATGTTGATATACAAAATGGCCACAAGGGGGTGATGCCGCACCAGGTTTCACATACCATGCTTCCACTTCAAAACTCTGGCTTAGATTTGCAAAGATCTTGGCTCACTAGAAGTGGTTCCAGCTCTTTAGTGGTTCCACTAAAATGAATGCCATTAATGAATGATTTTTAACATCATAACAATAATAATAATAATAATAACATAATTTTCCTGTGGTACTGGTGTGTTTCTCAAAGCTTTTGTGAAATGTTCTGTTTGATTACACCATAGCTTTCTGCGAGCCCATCATTATGAGGGTCAGTTCTTGCCTGTTATTTGTCAATTAAAAAAAATAATGTTCTTGGGCCAGTACCACGGTGAGGTCAGTCTAAAGTCACTGCCCCGGAGGACCAGTGGCAAACCTCACCTTAAATCCACGCCAGGCATTACATGCACACATACTGTAGTTCCTTTGGTTTAGACCGGTCCATTCAAATCTACTGTACGGCTGAATAATCGAATAAGAAGTACATGGGTAATTCATTTGAGTATGAACACGGTTGAATCCAACCCTGGGTCTTGACACTCTGGCAACGCGCGCCGTGTGCCAACAAAAGCAGCTGGGTACGAGCCGGGCGCATTTTCCTGTTCAATCATGCTCTTTGTGAATACTATGTATTAAAGCCCGTCCCTGGTTGGACCTGCCAGTTAGCCTTTGGAGAGGATCCGGCTTCGGGACCCCGTGGCATTCGGGGGCATATGTTTGTCTGTCACCCGCCGAGCATATTTCAGGCCCCTGCTCATCGGGCATGGCCGCCGAGATAGGCCCTCGATTCATCATGCATGCATCATGCATGCATGCAAATATCACAGTGCACTGCCTCCAGGAACGACGGTGCCCCGTGCCCAGAAAGCCAGCGAGTGAGCCAAAGAGAGAGAGAGAGAGAGAGAGAGAGAGAGAGAGAACTTCAGCGGTACTACTACTGTACTGTGTCATCCGGCAGCATCACATGCGTGTGCGTGGGCGAAATATCTGCTTGTAAAAACAAGCTTATATTACGAAGGGAAGGGAACGGTTTGTGAAACAAAACAGGATCAAAGAATCCGTGTGTAGGATGAGAACTTATTTTCTTGTATTCCAGAAGAACGCTACATTTCAATCGGAGATAAAATAAACTGTAATTATTTAATCTTGTGTCATTCGGTATTGGAATAAATTGAAGATCCAGTTAACAGGTAGACTTAATTTCCCTACTGTCTTAAAGTGCTATTACAGTAAAAAATTAATCTCTCACTACTTTTGTGTTATTCTGTGTTATGCGGGTCAATGGTGCTGCCTCGGATCCTATCTTGGGACTGCAATTTTACGATCCCCCAAAACGTGTAGTTCTTTTCCCAGGTTTACTGCAGTGATTTATGCAAGCGAATAAAATTCTGGGTACTCACTTTCATGCAGGGTGAGCGGAACTGCTGCAAAACTGTTGATAAACTTCCAAACAGGATTTCCAGCGCCCTCCAGTATTCGAGGACTTGGCCAGATAGTGGAGAGAGCAGGATTATCCGTTCCAACGCATCGATGAGGTCGTCGTGTCACAACTCTCGACTGGTTTACCTATTGAGACATGAAAAGCCAAGCTGGTTATTTGCAGATTGCTCTCCTTATCTAAACAAGACTAGTGGTTGCACTGTACAGTCCTACTGTAACAGGAAATATGATTATTAAGCCACCAGTTCTGGAAAGTTTTTTTTTTTTTTTTTGGGCCGCGGACCCCATCTGAAAATGATTTATGCCAGCGAATCCCAGAAGAGAAGATTAGTGATCAAAAATTAAAAATCCAAAAATATATACATGCATATCTACTAGTAATTAACATACTGTATAAATGAATAAGGTTGTTGTAAGGTTCTTCTAAGATGATTATGATACTACTGTACATTAACTACCTGCTGTGGACCCCTTAGAATCCCATCAAGGACCCCTGGGGGTCCCGTACCCTGCTTTGATTAACACTATATTGGGATCCAACATGTATCACAGATGCACAGACGGAGACACAGTCAAACATTAATGGACACAAATAGAGTTCAAAGCAACATCCCCGAGTGGTGCTCAGTTCAGAGAGAGTCACACATAACATCATCACATAAAATGTCTTAATCAACACCCACTGAAAGAAACCGAAAATATTGGTGGAATGAGCGGATTCCAATCTTTTCTGGTTTCCAATTGAATATCACGAAAGGCTGCCGTTAAAGTGGTCAAATCGTTGTGCCAATGTGCATTTTAAGAGTGTGTTTATTGAATGATCTATCCATTGATTATGTAGTTGCGTTTTTATATATAGATAGATCTATTAATGTGTGTCTATCTATTAGACACACATGTGTGTTTTGCCAAGTATTTGGAGGCCCGCTTGCAAAATCCTCACGACAGTCGGTCCCAGCCTACAAGTTGGGAACCACTTGTACGATTTAGATGATAATGTTAATAATAGTATATAATCTACAGTATTGACAGTCTTTAATGCTGTTGGTGTTATTCTGTACTTTTTACTACTGGGTAATAGCGTATTAAGCATTCATGCTCCATCATAGGACGGAGTCTTACACATGCAAAATTATTGACCTACACGGTGCGACACGCCACTGATGTACTGTACCACACACTTTACGCCTGTAGCTCTGTGGTTTTCAGTGTGCAACAACATTGCACAAAGAAAGATGAAAGGGCTAAATTACTAGCGTTTAGGATGAAAGAGGCACATATGGATGTAACAAAATTATTTAATCATTTAAACTTTCCTTTTATACATACCGTAGGTACAGTATCTACAGTACGAGCATATTACGCACACCCACTCACTCCTTGCTGTCTCACAAACACGCATGCATACCGCAAACACTCCTGGCCTTCTTCCTCCCAAACACACACATGCACGCACGCACGCCCACCCACACGCACGCACACACGTGCACCCCCACGCTCCTTGGTTGGTCCTCTCCATGGCCCCAGGATTAGGACAGAGGATTGTGCACAGCTGCTCCCCAACATCCCCAATAAAAATCACGCAATTTCACAGTCAGTGGCATTCTTTCATCGGCTAATCCACACTACACATACAGTATACATGAGCCCTCTCTGTGGGAAGAAGAGAGCACGCAGCTCAGAGATGACCCCGAGGGTCACTGGGAACACCTTTGATTTGCTATAGAGCCGTTTCAGTGGCCGATCCATATGCAATTGAACAGACCTTTAAAGGGGCGTTTTCAGAGCACATGGCGAACGGCGTGTGTTTTGTCCTTGTCTTAAGCGCAATCGATTCTTCCCAGACTTTGATTTTTTTCCACTGCAGAATATTTAGTTGCATAATGCATTCATTTATTTGTTTATTTATTTATTTGCAATTTAGTTTTTATGCTGATTTCTAAAATCCTTTCTAAAAACAAAACAAAACACAGACACACACACAAGCATCAGAAGCCCGCCTATATTTGTTCATCTGTTCAATTTCAATGATGACGTGAATCTTTGCTGTTTACTGCTATTGAGAAAACTATGATATAATATAAAATAATTTGCATATCAGCGCCCCCACCACCTCAGGACATTGTGGTATTGCAGCTAAACTGCTTTCAATGTCCAGAAGGATCAGAGAGGTGATCAAAGCTCAAACCATTATAAATAAGCTTGAGGGACGTATACAATATGATATTAAGTATTAAAGGGGAATTCCACCCATTTTCAACATTTTTTTTCTGAGAGTGTACAGATGCAACCAAATGAACCCTAACGGGTTCATTTGGTTCCATTTGTACGCTCTCAGAAAAATGAAGCAAACGAAGAAATCCATTAACATGGTGAAAATACATCTTGATGATGTCATCAAGATGTTTCACCATGTTAGTGGTTTTCTTCAGACCTCCATTTCTTGGGAACACAGAATGGGGGAACTTTTTTTTATCATGTCCACCCAACACCTCGAAGGTACATAATGACATAGTAAAATGTTGAAAATGGGTGGAGTTCCCCTTTAAGAATAAATTTCAAAATGTGTTGCACTTTAATATTCGTTTTTGCGCCTTTATTGATAGTTCCAGTGAACATAGACAGGAGAGAGGGACTGGGAGAAGGGGAGAGACATGCAGCAAAGGTTAGCATGCTCCTGGAGAACCATTAGGACAGCAGGCACCCTTTTGGTCATTCTTAAGACAAATATCAACACAACCTCCACATTCTCCCATGCAGATAATTAGTTTGCAACTAGCCAAGGCCTGAATAACAATAAAATAATAGGGGAATTATGTCAGTCAATGCTGAAACATTGCAATTAATTAGCCTGCACAGTATGGACCTTGGGTGAAGTGCATCGTTTTTTCAGTGATCAATGCCTGATATCGTGCAGGGGCACACACACACACACACACACACACACACACACACACACACACACACACACACACACACACACACACACACACACACACACACACACACACACACACACACACACACACACACACACACACACACACACACACACACACACACACACGCACACACACGGCTCTCTGCTATAATGCAAAGGGAAAAAAGGTACTTCGCAGTATGAAAAAAAAATGTTGAGGAAGAAAAAAGAAGCTCAAGTCAAAAAGGCAAGGAAATAGAATTCACTGCACAAACGTGTCAAGGGAATCTCAATGTCCACCGAGACACACTGGAGCTCTGTTCGGTTGTAGCAGCAGCCAGGCCTCCGGGTGAAAAGAGAAGTCTGCCTTCAGTGGGTTAGAGGGGAGGGGATGGGGGGGTGCGGGGCATCTATTCTGACGAGCCTTTACACATAATGAAAAGCCAATGGACAATTCTGTTTGTTTAAGGGGCATTGGACTCCATCCTGAATGGCGGTGCAAGCTAATACGGCAACCGGATGGATTTGGCAAAACTGGATTTTCAGGATCCGTCTCTTCTGCCGTGCATGCACTGTTGTGGGTGATATTCAAGCTTAGAAAACGCACCGTGTTTGGAGATTATTTTGATCTTCAAAATGTGTTTTTCTTTTCCGCCACGTTTCAAATATTTTGTTAAAATGTTCTGTTTCAGAATGTTTTTTTTTTTTAGTGGTGTGATTTTTTTTAATGCAATTGCCTATCGTGACACTAAGAGATTCTCACAAATGTAAAAAGCATTATAAATCAAATACATAAAATACATTTGATTCATAACTAAAGCAAAAAATCTAAAGAATCAGTGAGGCTTATTAAAAATAAACAAAACAAAACAGAAATCTCAATACTATCCCACTGTTTGTAATTATAGTTTAAGTCACATGCATTTCAGTATTAGAAAAAAATAAAAACTGTTTGGCACCAGTTTTGCGGTATATTGACTCCATGTTGGGTCCGATTGATAACATGTAAACGGTTAAAAAATATTTCACAAAAACACCACGACTTGTAAATGCGTTTATGCTGACAAAAAAAATAGAGACGTCATGATCTCATGAAATCAAAATGATTTGCAAGTACTGTATTTTCTTGCAGAGTTTAACTTTATGCTTAGCCAACAATCTCACTATCCCTTTTAATGATTGAGAACTCCCGACTGAAGCCTAATTTATACCCCGTTGCACGCCGCCGGTGCCAGCAGCAGCACCAGGAATAATCCTTCCATTGCCAACAATGCCTGTCCTCTGGAGCACACACTTCACCCGGGCATCTGCCAAAGGGCACAGGTACACGGTAACGTGCCCTTGTCCTGCCCCTCGTCTGTTTGATCGGGGGCCAAGAGTGGGTCCCCCCTCTGAGCCTACCAAGGAGCCCCGACTATGGGCCCCCCATGCCCCGAAACGCGAGGGGGGCCCACGCCGGTCCTTCTCCTTTTCTGAGGCTTTTGGAAGATTAATAGGCCTCCTCCGCGGAGGGCCTTTTGTGAGGCAGCGCCCAGGCGTGTTCAAGCTGTTGGGTTTGCAGGACACGAAAGGGGCACCGGCTAATTCCTCCGCAGGTCAGTTCGTCTGTTAGCCGCTCTGCATTTTCAATGAGTCGGAAAAGGTCACATCCGTATCACCGGAGGCAAGGGATGTGCCCTGCAAAGCGAAACTCCCCGCAAACTTGGGATTAGTGTCTCAGACCACTTCCACATTAGCTAGGCTATTACGCTCGGCACACAGTGAAATCCTGGATTTAAAAAAAAAACATCGGAGAACAAGAAGAATGTACCATTATGGCAATAATGTTCCAAAGCAGAACACTGGGCTCTTTGCAAAGCAATGCAATTCTACCAGTGATTCATTTGCAGCCACCATTTTTCGCTCAAACAAAATCAATTAATTGTTCTTTTATCTTGACATCATAAATCAGCTAGTGTCTCCCGGGGTCCTGCAAATGCTTACACGGGCAGTCTTGCCGGGGTTTTAAAAAGGCTAGAAATCAGCAAATCAAAGAACATCATTGACAGGGAACTGTTCAATGCGTGCAGTTTATTGATGCCTGGGAACTGGGAGCAAAGCTCTTTTTTAGCAGGTATTAATGCACTGGACATTCCAAATCCCCACAGCTGAACAATTAAATAACACGCGCACATGCTCTCACACAGGCGCTCACGCAAGACATAACACGCGCACGCACACAGACACAGACATACACACACACAAATACACACAAACGCACACGCACAATGTCATTTATCACCACACCAGTTTGGGGGGTTTGGGTTTTGGATTATGGTGCGAAATGAATGACAACAGACACGCAAAAACGTGCATATCATATTTACACAGGCGCTTTTCACCAGGGGGTGCTGATCACTTCCAAATACCCTGGGTGGTGTTACCATGGTATTTGGGTTACCATGGTGAAGTGGGAGTATCTCTGCGAAAAGGGGCCTATATAGCCTATACATCTCACATATAAACTGCCTGCAGGGGGGCTGTTGCCGAATATATCTTAAATGTATTTCCAACTTATTCCATTAAAAAGAAAAAAGAACCTCAAACGTTCAAACTCCAAGCCAAGAATTCTCTCTCTCTCCCACAAAGAGAACTTTGAATGGATTTTATGCTAAAAAGTTTTTTGGGGGATTTTATGCAGGCACTTTTTGGCCTGAAACCGTTTTTAATGATTTTTCCTCTTCACTCGGATGCAGGTGAGGGCCTTTAATTCCGGTTGAATCACGCCTCCAATACCGCAACCTCGACAACATTCTCTCTCTCTCTCTCACACACACAAACACACACACATGCACGCGCGCCCGCACGTGCGCGCGCTGCTCCAGGTGCCAAAGTGTGAAGGGATGAGCCAATCCCAGCTCTTGTCTGAAGCTGGATGGTGGCCATCGCGTTATTAAAATCTACGGGTGAGCTTTTCCTTGCTCGCCTCTCCCCCCTCATACTCTCTGATCTGTGGGCCACAAACTCTAAGATAAAGAAAAAAAACATTTACTTATGTTTTTGTTTCTTTTTCTGAGGTGGGGGTGGGGTGGGGGGGGTGGGTGTCTATTAATCCACAGCAGTGAATCATTATTCTTTCTGCCATCCATTTGCAATGAGTGATAAGAAGTCTGTACAACACGGGGGTATATGCGAGATGGTCCATCTCACTGCTCTTCCGCATCACAGCGATAATGCCTCAACCTCGGTGATATTATTTCCATCACAAACATCATTATCAGATAGTCATATGGGGGACTTGGAGGAGGGGGACAGGGGGACGGGTAGAGCATCGGTGCTTTTGATGGGATCCCGTTTCTGAGCGAGGCTCGGCTGGTTCGAGGCCGGTAGCCAAAAAAAAAACGAAGGAGAGAGAAGAGAAAAAAATCCTAATTGTGTTTTGTCCCATATGTGAATTATTATTAACGCCGTTTCATTTACTACACTTCCTTTGCCAATTTCCCCCCCTAAATAAAAATAAATAAAAAATAAAATACCATGTTGAGATTTACAGCGCTATACCCCCCCCCACCTCGATCTCATCCCTTTGGCTTCCAGCGTCGCCATGGCAACTTCCAATCAACGGGGACGATGGCGGCGGCAGGCAGCCTGCCGGGCCGTGCGCTTGGCGCGCGGCTCTGAGAGGCGCAGGTGGAGCACATATGGAACAATGGCCCCCGCGAAAAAAAAGGAAAAAAACTCTTGCCCGCCTAGATGTGCCAGCAGTGCCCATTTTAATCCCACCGTTATACCTTCTAGTGCTCTCTGATGGAGACGTCGAGTCTGAAATCAGAGCTGGTTGGGGCGACTGCTAGCTGGACACGCGCCAGACGTTCACCTTACAGCGCAGCACACGTCGCTTTCTTTTAGGATCCAAAAAAAGGGAGTCTCAATGTCTTCCGAAATTTGGCGGATTCTTCTTCTTCTTCTCCCCTTTCTGATCGTGCCGCCGGTGTGATCATTCCCACCCTGTTCCCCCTCGCAGGGAAAAAAAAAACGACCTTGAGGAGGGTCACCTTGAGGCAAAGGGGATTTTTTTGGGGTGGGGGGAGGCGGGGGCGATGCTGCCGTGATATTCATAAGACGGGACAGTCCTCGTTTAAGGTTGTGTGTGTGCGTCGAGGAGAACCCGCCTCGCCCTGGACCCTCTGTCACGTATAGGGAGAACCTCGTTAGGCGAGGGGCTGCATGCGTGGCCATACATACGTTGGAGCCCCGGCTGCTAATGGACTTCTGCAGCTTTCGTAATTGGGCCAGTAATGTTATGGAAATCACTAGCACGTGCGGTAAATAAATCAATCATCCGAGGGGGGCCTTATCTATCACTGGCACATTTGAGCACTCCAGCTCCTATGTAGGTTAATTAAAGCACAATGGCCAAGAAGAGGACCTGGCAACCGTCCTGCTCCGCGCGTTTAAGCCTCCACTGCATGATGGGCCCGCTGGGCAGGAGCTTTCTCTGCAGCCCCCGGATGAAATGTGCCTGTTTTGCACCAATCCTCCTACCCCCCCATCCCCATCCCCAAATGAATAAATAAAACCATCTATAGAGGCTTCAGTGTCGACCCTAAATTCCAACCCAACAATGTGTGTTTGTCCACAAATGCCGCATATAATTTGCTGGATAAACTTCAAAGTGATATTTGTGCTCCTTTTTGCGCTTATCTGGGGGCATATAGAGCAGATTGGCGTAGTGGCTGGCTCCACTCATCTGGGTTTTTGGAACAAATCAATTTATGACGCCGCGCACACATCCAATGCGGATATCGGGTAAAAAGGGGCTGCGGCACCCCCGCTGCTTTGCTTTTATGTTCCGGTCTGAGTTCGGAGATAACAACAAACTCACGGTACCGGCTGGAGGGGGGGACGGGGGGGTTGATGGGGAAAGCGTCAGAGTTCAGACAAAAGGGTCCGTCTCAGTAAAACAATATTCCCACAGACTGGCTAGAAGTTCATATGCCAAGATCTTATATCATTACCTGGATTTTTATGCACACTGGAGGCTGGAGGGAGACTGAGGAATTGAGCAAGAACAATTCCAACCCAGAAGGCTTTCTTACCCTTATTGGCAGTTGGTTTATTCCACCCCAAAATGGTCCAGTTGTTATTTTGTGATAAAACTCCTAAATGGCTGTTTCCATCATATGATTAGAAATGGGATATGAGATGTTGGGGGAATCCATTTTTGGATTCTGTACAGTATGTACAGTATTCCAGAATTGTTTGTTTTGATGCTGATATATAAATATTTCAAGTATACCCATATACTTTGTTGAGAACAGTATACACTAACAGTACACCGGTACATTGTCTGATCTTTCCCTCTACACCAATGGTTTTCCAATCATCTGTCATATCAAGGTCTGTTATTTATTCAGCTACCATTTCATTAGTTTTAGCCTCTCAGACACAAAACTAAAGAATGTTTTGGTATCGTTGACACACCATTCCATGCTACAGGCAAACACTGGTCAAAATAACAATTCTAATAACAGTGTGTAAACTTCTTGTAAATGAAGTAATGCACAAATTAAACAATAATATTACTAAAGTGGTCAACTTGCCAACTCTCCAACCAAACATAATGTAGTTACACCCCCTGCCATTGCCAAAGCTCTTCAGCAATCTAATCAAACCTTAATAGTCCAATTGTTCGATACAGTCCTAATGCTAACGGTCGTTCGCATCACTAGCCTTGTCTTGCTAGCTGCTGTTGACACTTACACAGGATTGTGCATTGCACTAATAGACATCCATTCTATCCATTTCTTTCAATCGCCTGTATCTGTTATTCCTTGTGCCAGATGACATATTTGGTCAAAACAGTGTATATTCCACAGCTCACCTAGTCACTCTATGCAGGCTGCCATCCTACTCAGAAGCAAACAACAGATGGATTCGCAACATCCTGTGTGCTGATCTAAAATGTCCCCCCGGAAACGGACCGGAGTGCAAGCTGCAAACAGCCCAAATTTACAAAGCATCATTCTGACATGTTGTGAGCTTCCATTGGATCCCTGGAGCAGCCATTTTTTTCCACAATGTTCAGCTTATGAATGTTCGCCTATTTAGAGCATGCAGAATAGCAAAGTTAGGGTTCACTGGTTAAACTACAAGCTGCATAAGCTTTAAAAAGGATCATTTCCATAGTGCTCTATCTTAGCCTAGGATTTGTATTTACTATTATCTAAATTATTATTATTTCATCAAAATTGAATCCAAAATCTGGATAAAACGTTTATATGTGCACGTGACCGCCTAGTAAGGACAAACAAACCACTCTGGCCATTCAGCTCCACTGACAGCAGATTGCACGTTTGCAGTTAAATTTGGCGAAATTACGGCATTTTAGGACATTTTAACGCATTAACAGACCTCTCTTCACTCTAGTGAAGAATGATTTGTCATATAAGTCACTTTACTTGATGTACTGTACATTATAAGAAAACAGGCTGTGCTGTGATGCAGTGGTTAGCTACCGTATGTAGGCCTATGTTTGGAACTTCCTACAGTAAACTACACAGAACTACACGGTAGATGGACAATAATTAAAAGAAGCACACACGTGATTCCATCTTCGGAAACTATGCTGTAGCCTAGGCTTACGGTGTTGCAGCTTAGGCTTACTTTTGAAAAGTTATCAACACTCTCTTCATTATGAAATGAAAAGATGTCACGTGGGGGAATTCCCTACAGTTCAGTTATAGCAACTAGCATTATCTACCATCACCCCCCCCCCCCCCCCCCCCACCCTCATGTTTTCACACCAGACTACACTCTGGGTTGGATCTATAAGTGGAGAGGGCCAGGCTGATACAAGTCCTCGTGGCCCTCGGCTGTCATTGATAACAACTGTATCTCATTAGCCCTGCTTGTGGGGGCCGCGGCGCTACACTGGCGGCAGTGACAGTCGGCCATAAACAACATCCTCCCTAGCCTTCCCACAATAGGCCGTTCACCAACAAAAGGCGCTCTCGGAGAAAAAAAAAGGGAAAAAAGGGGGGGCTTGAACGCACGCCAACATCTCTATCCACGTTGCCATGTATGGCAGATGTCTCCGGGAGAGAAGCGTGTGACTGTGGATGGCTCCAGAGCTTACATACTGCCCATATAGGCAATCATGACACAATACACCCCTGTCTGAGGGCATTTGTAGTCCGGGTGAGAAATGGGATAGATTGTGTACCTAACACAATGGTTTTTTTAGTAGGGAGCAAAAATGGACTAAAATAAAATGAAATATGCTCGTTTTGGTCGTTTTCAGCCGGGACCTAAATGAGTTGGAGCGCTTCCAGCCTTGTGAGAAAATGGGGTTTTGTAACAAATCAATATGGAAATCAGCACACAATATTGGTATTTTGGCTTACAAGCAAACCTCTGTAAGGACTTTCAGTGGATCCTCCTGCAGCTTCATCCTACATCCAGCACCTCCTCGCAATCTTCTCCAGTCTGTGCTACATAAACACAGGAAAAAGTATAAATAAATAAACCATCGTGGTATAAACAAATGAATAAACACCATTTCAGCTAGAACTCAAGGTGTGTTTGTGCGTGCTGCATGCGCGATATGCACGTGCGCATCAGGTGCGTCGTGTTAGTGTGTGTGTGGGGGGGGGGGGGTGTGCGTGCGCACCTGTGCAGCATTTTTTTTTTCATTACGCCAAGTAACAATTTGACAAGCAAAAAGTGCAATACTCGCGGCTGTCGGTTACGCTGAACAACAAACGCACCTCTGGTCTATGAAGCATATTAGCACCACTTTATTGTAGATTGGCAGTGAATTTACACCGATTCTGTTTGTGACAACACTGATCGCCGAGGGAAGAATCTACAGTTAGAAGTTTATTACGCGATAGTAGTATTCCATCAAATTCACAAAAACAATACGCCGCCTAATGACCGCACATTTAAACACATCTCAGTTAACAGCATGAGCCATTATGGAGAGGCGAACAAATCAATCATTAGCAAGTCTGGCACTCATGCTCTTATTAGAAAATCATATAGATTAAATGTTAATCATAGCTAACTCTATACCAATGGGGGACTGCCAACATGACAGATGGACAATTAATGAGAAGAACGGAGGGATCTTAGTCTATCCACGAACACGGAGATGCAACAACCAACACAACGTCACTCTTGGCCTCCCAAAGCACTTCCACAGGAAAAAAAAGAAAACTAAATTGGTATTCGGCTGAAAAGCGAGGGAAGCTAATCAACATGCACATGTAGAGTAGTGTCCTACTTAAAGGGGAATTCCACCCATTTTCAACATTTTGAGAGCGTACAAATGGAACCAAATGAACCCGTTAGGGTTCATTTGGTTCCATTTGTACGCTCTCAGAAAAAAGGAGCGTCTAAAGAAATTCATTAACATGGTGAAAATACATCTTGATGATATCATCATGGGGGATGGGGGAACTTTTTCATCATGTCCACCCAGCACCGCTAGGGTATACTAATGACATATTAGAATGTTGAAAATGGGAGGAATTCCCCTTTAAAGCTGCATTATGAAGGTAGGGATGGTTCTTTTTAGTTTAGCACGGCCCCAGCCTCACTCATCTGCAAAGACAAAAGCCTGGTCACAAGCTAAAGGGCCTTTCAGATGGGGAGTAGTACAACACACCTCTAGTTCACACCTCTACTTCACTTTCAATGAGACCAGTGTTTTGTGCTTAGAAAACACCCTGCGATAAAGCAAGCATGTGATGCAGCGCTCGGTGGAATCTCTGCGATAAGGCGCATGTTTATCGCTCAACGTTATGCCCTAGGTATACTTTTAGGTAACTTCATCAAAACATCAACTTCATTAAAACAAATCTTAAATTTGACGTGCATTCTTTCTCACTGGCATATTTGTCACACAAGCCATTCCCCAATTTCAGCCCTCAAAGCTTGTTCTATGTTTTCTATCGAAAAGTGATGGTGGGTATTATGGTTCTCACGGTTCCTGGGAAAATGACGTCACACACATCTGATTGGTCCTTGATTACAAGGACCAATAAGAATGCGACTTAAAGCGCAAGGGATGCTGGGAAATGTACTGTAGTTTTTAGGAATCTAAAAACTGCAGGAATCTAAAAACTGCAGGGCTGAACATCCACCATATACATATTATAAGATTATCAGATAAGATATTATCTGACTAATCACAACACTTTCATACAGAGAAAGTAAAATCTCACTACGTTTGCCAAATTCCACTAATGTACTCTACAGTGTGCAGTACAGTAGGTCTTGTCCAGTGTAGTTTCTTGGCCACAGGTGTCACATGTACTACTGATGGCCACTGGAGCTTCTTGGCCTTTGGTTATTCTGACCATTTTCTTTGAAGACAGTCCAACTGTGCTCACAAAAAACACTGAGATGTTTTCAATACTGTTGCTTTAGATAGCAAAATTTGATTTTAGTCGTAGTGTTTTAAATACAACTGAACTTAGTTTTAGTCACATTTTAGTCACCTAAAATGTTTTAGTGTAGTCTAGTTTAAGATTTTTAGTTGACTAAATACACAATTCATTTAGTCAACTAAAATATATTTTGTCAGGACCTGATGGTGCCGTAATGGCTGAATTTAAACTTGGTTGTGGTTGTGTGGTGAGCTTGTAGAAGTGATATTTTCAGCTGGCATAAAATCACTTTTAGTTCACTTTTAGTCACTTTTGCTTGTTTTCATCGGTGACAAACATCTACTAACATAGTTGTAATGTAATAAGTAATGTAATAAATGTAATAAAACAACAACACTACTTTTGAAATATTTTTCTATTTAACCACTTAACAGGCATGAAGAGCATCTCTTGATTAATGGCGGTTATGCCAAAAACATTATTTGTGCCAGAAGAGATTGGTAAAGAATCGCTAGTAACACCTGTCACACACATTCAACATCACATATTACCCTCTCCGTCTCTCTTACAGATGAATAATTATGCTTGTTTAAAAACCTGTCCATTAGCGCTAACCAGATTATGCTGGACATCTGGCTCAGAAAACCTGAAGGCTATAATTGGCTGTTCTAATGGCGCGCTTTTTACCGTAGTACAGGCTGCAACCGCCACGTAGATAAGTCGATCGGTGACGCAAACGTTCCCGCACGTCGATTACGAGATGGACGAAGTTGAAAGTTGAGGGGCGGGCGTAGAACGGAACACACGTCTTCGACGCGCGGCGCCCGGCGACACGCTATTGGCGCAGCCGCGTTTTCATCAGGTTCCCCTGATAACATATGTTTAGAGGCTCGGGAGGCTTTCGGGGCCGACGGGGGAATAATATAGCAGCGCGGCGTTTGAAGTCACCTCGCCCGCGTTAGAGGGACCAGAGAGAGGAGTGGCACAGTTGCGAGGGGTTGACGCTCCCCGTTACCCCGTTTCAAAGGGATTGGTAAGAGAGAAGAGGAATCGCTTCGGGAGGGGAAGGGAGTGGGGGGGGGGGTGTTCCAACATCAAGCGATGACCCAGGCACCGCTTCCCCGCTGCCTTCTGCCACACATCATCCAACCACGTCGCCGTATGCTGCCATGCGATTTCCCCGAGAGTCCCCGCGGCAGCCACCACCGCCACCACCACCGCGCCATCTGGGCCCCCACTCCCTCGCTTCGGATTCCCAGGACGCGCGTTGGAAAAGCCTCCAAAAAACGACGCTGCCACCTCTCGCCATCCCCTCTGCGGTCTTTCCCCCCCATCCTACCCAGGGGCGGATCTAGGCATGGGCATGGGGGGGGCAATGCCCCCCTAAATGCCCAGTCTGCCCCACCAAACACGATGGTATGCAAAACAACCCAAGATATTTCAAATGAAAGTGCTCATATTTAAAATGATTTGAAACACTACTACTGCTACTAACTACCACTAAACCAACAGCATTTCATCATTGAAAACAGAAAACTCTCTTGAGTCAGACCTTTAGCTTTATGCACGCTGCGTGTCTGTTGCAACTGCAACAACTGATGTTATTATTGATGCTTTACTTGACTAATAAAAGTCCTGTAACCGAAAATGGTATGGGTGCGGCTTCATTCGCGCCACGGGCGATGAAGCCGCCCCCATACCATTTTCTCTTGCCCCTCCAACATGTTCTCTTGCCCCCCCTCCCCCAAATGGGGCATGTTACATCCGCCCCTGATCCTACCTCACCTCCTCCTGTGTGTCATGTCGCGGAGCCTCCCCCTCGGTTTCCATATCCGCATACCCGCCTGAGTTGCATCGGCAAGAATCGCAGGGCATGGGGTCAGTCCTCCCGGTGATCCCAGTTTGCCCTTTTCCGGCTTAATCCTCCTCCTAGCGATCGGGAAAGCAGTTTAAGGGACCCTTTAAGTACAGGGGGGAGAGACAGGGTGGAAGGGGAAAGGGTCAATAGCCTTTAATGATAAAGGAACCTACCGCAGAGGGATGACACCCCCCACCATCATTTGGTAGCATCTCTTCTGTTGTTACACACTTGTAGCATCTCTTCTGTTGTTACACACTTGAGTGTGTTTTAATATATTTACATATGAGAACAGATTTGACAGATCTCATTGTGCTGCCGGATGTGGTGTCACTTATCAGTGGGATTGTACATATAGTATACATATAGATTTGCTCATTAAAGTCTGCGTTGAGCGCACAAATAGGCAATTCCATCCATTTTCAAGATTTTCCTGAAAGCTTACAAATGGAACCAAATGGACCCTAGCGGGTTGTACACTCTCAGGAAAAAAGGTTCTAATAGCAAAAAACATTAACATGGGGAAACACAACTTTATGATGTCATCAAATTTTTTTTCAGACCTCCATTTCTAGGAAACACAGAATGGCGTGGTCGTTTTTTTTATCATGCCCACACAATGTAAAATGTTGAAAATGTCTGGAATTCCTCTTTAATACTTGCACATGCACGCCTAAACACACAAAGGGCCGAGGCCGCCGCCGGAGTTCAACTACAGCAGTGCTAAGCTCAGGCTTTATTTCATCGTACAGTGGTAATAGCCGATCTACGGTCTCACGGCGCATTGTGAAGCTTGTAGCCCATTGTATCTTGTATTTTAGGTGCGCGACACCGTCGCACGCCCTCCGATTTCACACCCTCACCCCGTGAGGCCTGGTTCCCGTCCTCTCCTCTGGGCCTGCGCCCAGCGGGGAACACCGTTCCATAATAACCGAAGAATCAAAGTTGGACAGCCGCACCGCTGAGCACCATAAAGGGACACAGCGGCGCAGGGCCCTGGCCCATTCATTCATTCATACATTCAGTCATTCATCCAAGCCCCAGAGCGACACGCAGTACAGTAGACCAGATGGACACGGCACATCACCGTGTGACACCTCCAGACAGCCGCGGTACCGCCCGCCCCACCGCCCCACCACCCGCCCGCCCCACCGCCCGCGCTGCATGCCGGCCTGCCTGCCTGCCTCGGGAAAGATGAAAGTTGCGCGGAGGACGAGAGGAGAGAGGCAGGTTGCGTCAAACGGAGACGGATCTGATCAACAACTGCACCGAGATGAAATCAAAGTGGTTGAAGCATGTGGCGCGAGGCATCTGGCGGTCCAGGGAACAGAAGCTCACGAAGCTGCCAATGCATTTGGAGGAGGGGGGAGACCCCTCCGCCTCCTCCTTCCTCTCCTCCTTCTACCCCTCCACCACCCCCCCATTCCCCTAAGGCTCAAACCAGGCTAATAGCAGCCACAGTTAGAGCTTAGGAGTCAAACCTGAGAGCTGAACCCACAGCCACAATGGAATGGATTTTATTGGGCCCTGCAACGCTTGGCCGGTCAAGGCAGCATTTTTTACTTGGTCGGTTTGCTCTGGTCTCACAGTAGCACAAACTATACGAAGAAAAATACAAGTCTCAATCACAGTAAAAGAAAGAAAAGACAGAAAAGAAAAGAAAATCGGCCACACACGTGTGTAGAAGTGAGGGGTGCTCTGCTCTCTGCATTGTACATCACGATTTATTTCTGTGCAGGATCGAAATAGCCAATTTACTCTAAATTTTCCATTCATTGTCAATGGGAATGTCATGTTTGTGTTTGGTGTTCGGACAAAGGTCGACACTATAGCAGAATATAGGAAGGGGCTAGCGCCCCTCAAAAGAAGGGCGGGAAAAAAAGATATCTATCTATATATATATATATATATATATATATATATATATATATATATATATATATATATATATATATATATATATATATATATATATACAGTATATATATTTATATAAAGATACAGTATATATATTTATATAAAGATACAGTATATATATTTATATAAAGATACAGTATATATATTTATATAAAGATACAGTATATATCTAATATATCGATAACTATCCAACGTATTGGGTCTATCCATGGCTCCATTTGCTTGGTGAAGGCCTATATTTGGGCAGGTACAGTATACTACATCGCTACATTTACAAAACATTAAGATTGTACGAATGCCATGCCCTCTTCCTGCACCACAAACGCATGACATCTGAAGCCATGAAAAATGCAAATGTGATTCATGTAATATTGGTTTTATGTACTGTATCACTGCTCTACATGCAGCGTATCGGCATACATCTGTGAATCAAGTGCGTAAACGAGGCCTCTCTCTCTCTCTCTCTGTGCCCCTCCTGGCATCGATTTTCTCTCTCTCTCTCTCTCTCTCTCTCTCTCTCTCTCTCTCTCTCTCTCTCTCTCTCTCTCTCTCTCTCTCTCTCCCCCTCTCTCTCTCCACAATTTCATCCCACTTCCTGCATAGAGGGGCTGAGCGAAGCCCCTGATCCCCTAATCTCAGAATGCCAGCTTTCACTCAATGTCATCTGCCAATGAGCTGCATCCAGGCGCCCGCGCCGCCACTGGCACCCGAGCTGCGCCCATCCAGCTTGCGCGTGTTAATACCCACCGTTGCTAGGCTACGACAAGAGGAATCAAATTTTAGGTGGCTTGCACAGCTGTGCTGTACCGTCGTGCACCATGGGATGTGTACATGGCAGCGTTCCCAGTATGCACCTGGACGGAATGAAACAGGAAGCGCCGGCCAGGCCTGGGCTAATCTACTACTTGAGGTATAGAGTCGTCGCTGGTAATAGTATCACTCCATAGCCTTTTCTAACTGTCCTAATTATTGCTTTGTGCATACTAGTTTCTGTGTTATCAGGAAGGTGCGTCGAGTTACATAAACTGCTCTTTCTGTTCTAAATCTACAGCAGTGTTTTTCAACCTTTTTGATACCAGGGCCCACTATTTATTCAGCATTTGAGCCATGGACCTCCATTTGAGGACGTTTTAGCCCCACAGATCCAAAACAAACCCCTAAAGGTTTATTTTTGCTTTTGTCCGAAATACCAGGCTGGATTTTGGAAACAAAACAGGCAAACATAGATCAAAAATGGCCATTCTTCTAAATTCTAAATTTCTAAATTTTCTTCTACGTTGTATATTCTCTAGCGAGTATGGCTAATTCAGATGATGAACATTTTAGCTGTTGTTAGTGTAAAAATGAAACCGGTCCATTTGGTTTAATTTTTACACTCTCAAAGAGTTACATTTGGTTGTCCAACTTTCCATCATTTATCCTGGGGACCACCAGGAACCCTGCTGCTGCAGCCCAGAGAGGTCCCAGGACCACTGGTTAAAAACCACTGATCTACAGACATAAATTGTGAGTTAAATGCCAAATAGTGCATTTCTATAGCACCTTTGTCCAAGGCGCTTTACACTGTACATTACATTCACCCATTCACACACATTCATACACTGATTGAGGTGGAAGCTGGACAAGGTAAGTACCAACCAGCACATCAGGAGCAATTTGGGGTTCAGAGCAGGGCTTGACACTAACACTTGCCCGCTTGCCCGGGGCAAGTAAAAAAAATGGTGGGGCAAGTGAAGACTGCTACCTGGTTGCCCGGACGGGCAAGTGTGCAACACAGTGCATTATAACACAAACACAACACAAGATAAATTTGTCTTGAAGACAGTCATTGCACTCTGCCTCTGTGTCTTTCCTTGCTTTCTAGCTATCCACAATTCCAGGCTGGATTTGGGAAACAAAACAGGCAAATTAACACATCAAAATGACTAATTAAGATGATGAATTTTAACTCTTGAGAGTGTAAAAATGAAACCAAATGGACCCACAAGGGTCCATTTGGTTTCTTTTTTACGTTCTCAAGAGTTACATCTGGTTAACCAACTAAGCTGGGGACCACCTGGAACCTGGGGGGCAAGTGACCATGACCTGAGGGCAAGTAGAACCTGACTTGCACTTGCCCGATGGGCAAGTGCCTCGGAGACCTTAGTGTCAACCCCTTCAGAGTCTTGCCCAAGGACACTTCCAAATGTAGACAGGAGGAGCCGAGATGCAAACCGCCGACCCACAGATTACTGGACCACCTACTCTACTTCCGACGCGACGGTCGCCTGCGTTGTTAAATCTAAACCACTGTTTTACAGGGATCTATCTTAGTTTCTTAATCGAATCAAGCAGGAAAATAAATTGTTTCGATTCGACCAGTTGCCCTGCAACTTTTGCTGCAGTGCACCCCTCTTTGAGTTCCCTCTAACTAAATCATTAATCAGATTTACTGTCCTTGTTGGGATCAATAAAACAACCGAGGCATTGGGAAATAGGCGGTAACAAGAGTCTCTCCAACATGACACCATAAAGGGCGCCTTCTGCACAGCTGAAGCCTCTTGTTTAAGTCAGATCGGCTGTGTAAACAATCACATATTAAACCTTGGAATGGCGTTTGGAGTGGAATCAATAACTAAACAGTCTTCATGTCCCTTTTTGGGAAAACCATTTTGCATGCAACAAGCAGCCTCATTAGTAGCCTACTGGTACTATTTACCTAGTAGGCCTACTTAGAAATACCTTTTCTTTTGTTTGTGCTTAGTGCAAGTAGCTCTGGATTAAGAGTTAATCTGTTAGATGCCTATATTGTAAAATTCTAACAGTTAGTGTAGCTTATTTTCATATCAATATTAGTCTATGTCTGTCCACCTCCACTTCATTTTAATAACAAATTAAAATGAATTTAAACAAACATTCATTAAGTTTACCTCAAACCTAACCTCGGTAAGACTATGCCTGAACCAAAGCGTGTGTGTTCCGAATTGAGCATCTCTCTCAAGTATGGAGAGATGCTCAAAAATGGAGTGCAGTGCCCAAATATCGGAGTCTGCCAGCTCACACACGCACGCACGCACGCACGCACGCACGCACGCACACACACACACACACACACACACACACACACACACACACACACACACACACACACACACACACACACACACACACACACACACTTCCTTGGGTAACAGCTGTTGACACAGGATTTCTAAAATGCTGGGAATATTTAAACTATGAATTGTGTAGTTTCTAGGAATTTTACACGGAAATGGGAATAACATGATATATGGGGTTATTTGCTCAGACACTTTTCAACAGGTGGTCCCTGAGAGGATTCCAGGTGGTCCCCAGATAAATGATGGACAGTTGGTAACCAAATGGTAATCCTTACAGATCTGTAAGCGTAAAATGAAGACAAATGGATCCAAATGGACCCTCACAAGTGCATTTGGTTTCATTTTACTCTCTCAAGAGTTAAATTATTTCTAAACATCTGAATTACTTAATTTTCAAGAATCTACAAAAATGGTAAAAGTAGAATAATTGTTATTTTGACCAATGCTTTGCCAGTTCTCTCTACTAAATTGTAGACAAAAACTTAAAAATCCTTGCTTTTGGGTCTGAGAGATTAAACTCAACATCAAAGGAGGTCCGTGGCTAAAATACTGAATAAATAGTGGTATGAAAAAGTGGGTTTACCTACCATGCCATATGCAGATCTTGCAGATTGTGGTGATGTCACTCCCGTCCCAGCAGCACATGTGATGTGTTGGAAGTCATCTGAAGCAAAGCAAAGCACCGGGTAAGCAAACTATCTGTGGAGAAAGGGACTAAATTGAGTCAACAATGTGGTCCGTGTGTGATTGTAATGTTTAATTTATAAATACTCGTTCTAATAAAGAACGAACAGATTAATTAAAAAAGCCTAATTAACGGCACTGCCGCTGACATGGGTCGCTGTTCACATTGTTCACGTCGTGCAGTGCTACACAACGTTGGGTCCGGGGACCCCTGGGGGTCCTCCAGGGAGTTCCGGGGGGTCCCTCCCCCAGCTAAATGATGGTTTGGAACCGAATTGACATGAAAGTTTTTTAACTATTGGTCTGTTAGTTCACTTTGAGTTTGAAAACAGACGTGTGAAAGAGGCGATTAAGAGCTTACCTTCCCGTGTTGCTAGCCAAACTAATTTTGGAAGCTGCTTCAAAATAAAAGCATAATCTGAAGCAGGACATCTAAGTTGCGATATTGATGGGTCAGAAACTGAGCGGTGAATGGGACAAACTGGAATTGGAAATACTAGCTATTTTAGGCATGTGTGCGCAACATAAGAACCGTTTTAAAGTAACGCAGGCCTACAGTGACAACTGACAAGTAGGCCTAGTCTCTCTAATGGTTATTTTTGCACTAAAGAACAATCTAAAATAAATGGATTTGAAGTCTACGTGCGTGACTATGAAGCGAAATGCTCTGAGAGCTACTTAACTTGACGCCTGTGTTTGACTACGTCACCTCTTGGGCACCATAGCCCCCCCAAAACAAGGTGTTTAACAGGTCAGGTGATAGACCCGTAGGACTAGCCCATTTTGCACATGCATGCACACCTCAACCAAAGTAGCAGCATGTACCTTCCTGAATGGAACATCTTTAATTACTATAATTGAAACACACTTGAGAAGGAATTAAGGACATGACATTACACTATTATTTAATTAACCTGGTATCTTTCTTTACACCACTGTATGCTGCTGTGAAACACGACTGCTGACTTCATTAGGTCATCCAGCTCATGTTATTGATGGATTTATTGATTAGAAATCAACCTAATACTTGTACTGTAGGCCTTTGTCAATTAAAAGCAAAGCATTGTCAAGATCATAGTTCCAATTGTTGTCAAAGTATTGTTGTCTAAAGTGCTAGAGGATGTTTTTGTGTAGGCCCGGCCCGCCTATAGACTATCTTACCCCCGACATACAGAAAAATAAACACAATAATAAATACTTTGAATGTATTTCTTAGTATGTAAGTATTAGTCATACCATTTAGTGTAGGCAAAGGCACTGATATTCATTATGGTTATATTGCAACACCATATCTGTCTCAGCGGATTGTGGACAGTTCATGGCATAAAAATGCCATCATCGGTATGGTTTGGCTATTTCAAACAAAATTTCAAAATGTTGTATTAATCCAAAATCAGTAGCCTATTTGTTTTAGGCCCATCTGTTAAGTATATTTATGTTTTTGTTGTGACCAGTGTATGGTGTGTGGCTGCAGCAGGGGTGAAAGCAAGACCAAGACTCTAAGACAAATTTTCCTTGTGGACAATAAAATACACCTTGATATTGATATTTCAGGATGCTAACTTTCCAAGAGGAGAATTCTATTTGCTTGGAAGTTGGAATGCCCACTGATGATTGATGATAAGCCAATGAGTGAATTTTATAAGGAATTGAGGAACACATTTTAAAGGTATAGGTGTAACTGTGAGCACACGATAGCAGACAAAGTCTGACGTCTTTTCCGCCATGTTTGGAGTTTTTGAATGGATGTGGATGGTAAATAAAAAAGACCTGCATCCTGGGGACACACGGCCGTGCGGCACTTTTCCACAACAGCCATTTTTATTTCCCATCCACAGCCATTCAAAAATACGTGACCTCAAAATGCTGCGTCCAAATACCGCAGTTCGCAGTATGGTATGCCCAGCGCTTAGCACTGCCTTTTCGTGAGCCCGCCTCAATTATTTATTGACAACAATAAAGTTCTGGACCGTCTGCAGGGCAAAGCAAGTGTCTGTCTGCAGGGAAACATCTGCAGCATCGAAGTAGAAGCGATGTAGGGGGGAGGCAAAAAGAAATAGCTACATATATTTTTTTGATATTTTGATTTTTGGCTTCACCGTACCTTTAAGATAAGGTTGAAAATGGGTGAAGTGCTCCTTTAAATGAAACAATTCATTTGGGTGGGGAAGCCCCTGGCCTGGAACCTCGTTGAGGACCCCTGTGGACCCCACTTTGAAAACCACTGGGGCAGGACTGACACTACTGGTTGACAAGTACATGCTCATATTATGTGCAATAGCTGCCTCTGGACAAGTGCTGCACTCTTAGAGTGGTAGAAAATGTGCTTTCCAACACGGGAGGGCTGCGTTTGGATCCTGGGTAGGACTTGTGGATTCCGGCTTTAACTGAAATATAATAAATTTAACACTAAATTATATTAATTCCAGTAATCAAAACTTCCCTGAAATAATATTTGGGGTCAGGACTCAGGCAGTGACATTTTGGCAGCAGTTCTCTAATTAGGGTACCTTACAGTATATAATATATTGATAATTGTTAAACAAACTAACAAAAAGAAAAAAAAACATGTTTAATACTATAGCTTTATATTTCATCATCTTCATCATGTGATCAATAAATAAGACCCAGATGTGCCAATGTATGTGGGCCTGTGATTTTGTTTTGCAAAACAAATAGATTTTGTTTTGCAGTAATTATGTACAACTACAATTAAATACAATTCAAATGTATTAAAATTATATTGCACCCTGTGTAGTTGGCTAAGTAGTAACCACATTCTAATGTTCCAGTTTACGCCAAATCTGTTATTTGGTATTCTGTGAGATGATATCTAAATTATATTAGCAACAACAATAAACAGACATTAGTTTTCAGAGCAGCAACTTAACCTACATTTCATTTGGTGTTGGGGGTGGTAAGGGACCAAAACAAATTGAGAACCAGCGCTTTAATAGAGTGTTTGTTCATTAACAGTAGTCGCCCCATCTCTCGGTTACATGCCTCCAGCTCTTTAGTAAACAGAAAATGCATTTTCAGGTCAGGATACACACATTTCCAATCAGGAGAATAAACACATACAAGAAGAGCTTGGAAGTGATTGGTATTTTGAACACTATAAAATTCAAGCCATTAAATGGCTACTAGTAGGCATATTAGTATTCATATTCATACCTAGACTGCTTTAACTTTAACAAAAAGATGAAAAACGAGAAGGCAAAAATCCAAGCACAACGAGGAGAGGGGATATAAAAACAAGGTACTTTAGTAATAAAAAAGCCAACATGTTTCGATTCAAGGAGTCTTCCTCAGGGCTAGTGTTTAACCAAAAGATGTTACACAAGTTCACAACACATTCATAAGGTGTGTGCTTCTGGTTCAAGTCTGCTAATGAGCCAATCAAAGGAAACTATGAAACCCTGACCAGTTACAATACAACAAGGAATATTTCATCTATTATACAGCAGTACAGACATAATACAAAGAATATGTAGAAAGAAGGTGTAAATGAGACTGCCTGTTTACAATCCAACTTGCAAATGTAAATCTGACACCTATGTTTGTTGCACTTCCAAGATAATGGCAGATGTGACCAAAAATTCCGTACTATACAGTCAGTGTGTCTCAAAGAATAAAATAATATTTTCATCATGAGCGTGACTTTCGTTCGTGCAAGGATTTTATCATCACCAGACCTAATCTTGCGTGCTTTAGACACCTGCACCAGCATTGCATAATACAGTATACAGTATCGATAACAAGTCATCTAAAGCAGGGTCAGACACCCAACACAGAAGTTCTCCATTAAAACCAATGTGTGAATGAGTGTCGACTATGATTTTTAAACATAAATGTTATGATTGATTCCATGTGCTAAAGTGGATTCAAGGGCCATCCACACCAAGCCCTGTATGCTATTGCTCACCACTGTTGTCACTATGCATGTGTACTGTACATGTATATGTGATGTTGACTCTGTCATCTTTGTGTTAAAACAGTGGTTTTCAACTAGTGGTCCTTTAAAGAATTCCAGGTGGTCCCCAGGCTAAATGATGGACAGTTGGTAACTCTTTGAGAGTGTAAACATGAAACCAAATGGACCCTTAGGGTCCATTTCGTTTCATGTTTACGCGCTCAAGAGTTAAAATATTCATCATCTGAATTAGCAAAAGTCTACACAAGTAGAAGTTTAATGGTCATTTTGATCTGCATGTTTTGTTTCCCAAATCCAGCCTGGAATTGTGGACAAAAGCAAAAGAAATCTTTATTTTCTGGCATAAAATGTCCTCAAAAGATGGTACGTAGGTCAAATGCTGGAAAAAAATAGTGGGCCCTGGTATCAAAGAGTGTGTTAGAACAATGTTTAGCACTATTTCTCCATGCTTACAAGTCTAGTACTTGCTTGTTGGATGGCCGATTATATAAGCAGCGGGTTCGGAGATGGTCTGACATGGTGAATGAAGCAAGAGAAAGAGTATAGCAAGAAGTCACATTCTGGAAGTCCCTAAAAAATCCCCCACCAATGGTTTCCTCCTTACCTCTGTGAACCAGAAGCAGATGTTCACGCTGCTTTTTGTCGCCGGCATGCTGTCCCAGTGGTGGTGGAGATGGAACAAGCTGCCAAGAAACCCTATCTCCTTCAATGGAGGATGCTCAAGTGTGTCCCTTGAATGAGTTCAATGACATAATTGTGTCCTACAGGGTCCAATAAAGTGCCGTGCTGCTTATGTGTGAGAGAGACTGTAAATGAAAAGGACATCAGGATTTTTGTGTGTATACTGTGTGCAAGATGTACTCACATACAATGTATGTTTACTGTATACCAGGGACCACTATTTATTCAGAATTTGAGCCACAGACCACCATTTGAGGATTAGGCCCACAGACCCCAAAACTAAAGATTCTTTTCCTTTTGTCGACAATTCCAAGCTGGATTTCAGAGAAAACAAAACAGTCAAACACACAGATCAAAATGACCATTAATCTAATTGTGTATACTTGGGCTAATTCAGATGATGAATATTTTAACTCTTGAGAGCGTAAACATGAAACCAAATGAACCCGCAAGGGTCCATTTGGTTTCATGTTTACGCTCTCAAAGAGTTATATCTGATTAACCAACTTCCCATTTAGCCTGGGGACCACCTGGAATCCTCTCAGGGACCACTGGTGGTCCCCGGACCACCTGTTGAAAACCCCTGCTATATACCGGTAAGACGCCTGAGGTTGTCTGCACGCATCCTCCTGGGTGACAGCAGATAGGGGTCAGATCAAGATATGGAATGGATTCAGTACTGGCCATATCACTATGTCCATATACAGTAGGCCTGCAGAGCCATGTGGTCCCGCCCCTTTCATTATGTCGCCCATTGCTCAGAAATGAATTCCCCACTCTTTTTCCTCATAGACTTTTTTCAAAATGAGACCAAAATTACACCACGGACAAAGCCAACTCGGGCTGTGACAAATCATGACAACAAACACAATGTTTTGGGCCAGTAATTTGCAAGAAGAAAAATGAAACAAAAAGTGGTTGTATCCTGTTGTTTCTTTCTTCTTACTAATTATTTTGATCAGTCCAAAATATTGTGTTTTGTTGTCATGGTTTGTCACAGCCCCAGTTGGCTTTGTCCGTGGCGTAATCGTCTTTATTTAAATCATTTTTTGAAAAGTCTATGAGGAATATGAATGGGGAAATTACTTCTGGGCCGTGGGCACTATCATGAAAGGGGCGGGACTGCTCAGCTCTATATGGGAATATACTGATGATGGGGCATAAAACGGGAGAATGGATATAATGGGCATATCAGTCAGATTGGCAATGCCATGTAAGTGTGAGTAAAGCGGCCGGAGCTTTAGATTGAGGGTAAATGGCATGCCCTCAAATGTCTATGAAGCAGTGGTTTTCAACCAGCGGTCCGGGGACCACCAGTGGTCCCTGAGAGGGTTCCAGGTGCTCCCCAGGTAAATTATGTAAAGTTGATTAACCAGATGTAATTTATAATATTCATCATCTGCATTAGCCCAAGTCTACACAACTAATGGTCATCTGTATGTTTGACTGTTTTGTTTCCAAAATCCAGCCTATTGCGGAGAAAGCAAAATAAATCTTTAGTTTGGGGTCTGTGGGGCTAAAATGCCATCAAATGGTGGTCCGTGGCTCAAATTCCGAATAAATAGTAGGCCCTAGTATCAGAAAGGTTGAAAACCATTGCTATAAAGACATGTTTGTTGACACACTGAAACATTCAACATCGTTCCCTGATGCTTTCTTTTCCTTCTTTATATTATCGTCTTAGCACAGCTGTCCTCGTAGAAGAACTGCGGTGAGGAAGGCAGGAGGAGTCATGACTTCAGGAATCATCTCACTCGTCTGTCTCATCAGAACATGCAGGTAGGTGGGGAAAAAAACAATTTATATTCAATGAATTGTGGGCATGGATTGTGAATGATTTGATTGAATCCCTGGCCAGAGAGGATGACTCCCTATGACTTGTCCTTCTCTTCACTCCTGGCTTTCCACTAGAGCCTAAAATAATGATAAATAATTAATAATCCATTGAAGCTAATAGAGTGATATTATCATCATACCTGGAACCAGGAATGTCGATCGGTAAAAAAAAAAAGAAGATGCATCCAAACATAAAAGATTGCATTAAATATCATTAAAGTTAATTTGCCACTCGATTTGCCACTCCCTTAATGCATGGGCATACCCTCTATTGGCCATATGAGTTCTAAACTATTTAAAATCCATTGGCATATGGCAGTACTGAAATTATCTACCGGTATTAACATGAATTAATTATGAACCAATTAATTACTGACACTTTTAGTACACGTCTTGTGCCCACAGCAATGTTTACACATTCCAGTGTATAGTGGCCCTCGCCTATGACTGATGAGCTTTAGTTATGTATAGGCTATAATGCTAAATAGACTGAAAAATAATCAGAGACGGGGCGGGAAGGTAACAGATTATTGTAAAAATATATATGTCATTTAGACTGCTATTGATACACAAGAAACACACAATAAATACACAAGAAAATGCCCTAGGAAAGATTGTGTCCAAAGTTGCATGTGAAAACAATCAAATCAATAACAATGTAAAAATCTTCGTTGAACAAAAATTCAAACTGCATCTCTGGTGCAGTACATTTCAATTTGGATATGTTTTAATTTAATGTTTTAGTTTGTTTGAACTTTGCTGGAGTTAATGTGAAGAAAAATCTAATTAAACATGACTCTTAACTGGTCTATTCTGATTAAGATGTGCCTACACTGATAGCCCGGCAGCATAGTGGAATTAAAACAAAAAAAAAGGCGTTTCTTTTTTTTCTTCCAAGGCTATAGAAATCAATCTTTTCGAACACAGAATAACATCAGTTTGCCTTGTGAAACCAAATTGCTCGTGAGTGACCTGTGGGAATTTGGATTTTAAAGAGCTACAAGCATATCATTCTCAGATTTCACACGCACACACACACACACACACACACACACACACACGAAAACCCTCTCTTGACACATGCTCACATTATATACATCTAACTCCCCCCTTCTCGCAACACACACGCACGCACGCACGCACACACACTCACCATGTGAACACTCATCTTTTAACGAGGGGAGCGCTGAAACCACGCGATTGTTTTAGAGTGGCTGCCCTAAAGGCACGTTATCGCTCAATGAGGGACTGCTTCTCCCCGTCATACGTTTTCTCTTGTTGATTGTGCATAGATCAGCCTCGCAACAAAGGCGTCATTAGTGGAAGCTTTGGTCCCCACCAGGCTCGGGCTAATTATGAATGGGGGGCCCTGGTAATAATTCAAGGGCCCATCGGTGCAAGCATGGAACCGGGGAGAGAGGGAAGTTCACAGATTCAGCACTAAGGCATACCCAGCCCATCTGCCTCCATTTTACCCAACACCTGCCCGAGGATCTGACCCACGTCAGCGACGAGGATGGAGCACCATTATACGCTGGAGGGACGGGCAAAGAAAACATATGGGAGTTGCACTTGCTTTTCAGTAATGAATGATTTGCGGCCGGTCATTAAAAAAAAAGCGGTGGTACAATTACCTGGTAAGGCCATGATGGTCCTCTGCTTGGTTAAAAAGAAAAACAGTTCTTCCAGCTATTGTTGTGGTTGTGGTATACGCTTCCGGAGTCAGGGAAGGGATGGCCCTTTTTTCACAGGAAGAAGAACAAGCAGCTTTTTGTTTTGTCATGGGTGTTGCATTGCATAAAACACACGCTATTGACGCATGCACAAATCACACATGCACGCACGCATGTGCACGTACACACACACACACACACACACACACACACACACACACACACACACACACACACACACACACACACACACACACACACACGCCTACTCTGTGAGCAATTTCAATTTGAAGGAACAATGTGGAAAGAACAAAGTGTGGAATTCTACCTCGCCAGTGACAACGGGCATTAAGGCTACGTATGTAAAATGAGATAATTGTTCCTATGCACATTTCATGATGAGTATTCAGTTGCACACACACAGTGGTGGTTTTGTATTGCAGTAAATTGTTTTGTCATTTTGGATTGGTGATGATGACCTTGGTCGTGGCCCCTCTGCGCCAGTAGAGGGCACTCTCCATGCTTCTAAAAGCAGCAGCCAGCACACATTCATTCCCCGTTGGCCAAAGCAAGCACAAACATTGCTCCAATTCCAAACCCACAAAAGAGGGAATTTGAAAGTAAACAAATGAGCCCGATGGGACGGCCAGCATTCTCAGATTCGCGGCGTAAACCCTTTTCCCATGGAACTGGCTCATAATTTCAACAGAGGTCTCAAAATTATCTTGCGATGCTTGATTTATTTGGTGATGAAGCCATGAAGTCATAACAGCACTCAAGATTTGATGTCTCTCTTTTTTTCTGGAAAGGAGATGAGCTGAGATCAGAATGCAACTAAAAGTGTCTTCGGGGCAAAGATGGAGCTGCAACCACCCCACCGCCCCCACTTGCACCCCACATGATTAATAAAGGATGACATTACAGTATATAGGCCTACTGCAAGGCATAACGTTTCACTTTACAGGTCATTAAGTTATATTTACATTGATATTTTTAGGCATTTAGCTGGCACTCTTCGTATTCCCGGCCAGGTTACAGTGCATGGGACTATTAGCAGATACAGGCCTATGTCCCAATAACTTAACCAGTACGCTTACATTTTATACTACACTTGTTGCAAATTTAACGAAGAGCCTTTCTTTTTTAGGATTTGTTTTAGGCTTTTCTGCTTTTATTGTATATTTTATGGAGATATACAGGAAAGAGGGAGAGAAAGAGAGAAGTGGAGAGACATGTAGCAAAGGTCATCATGAACGGGACTCGAACACGCGACATGCTGTCAGACCAGAGCTTATATGTGGCCTGGACCACTAGGCCAGCAGGCGCCCGATGGACATTCAGGGAAATATGAGAGAGACATTGATGAAGGGAAGACAAAAAGCCAAAAGAAAGGAAGGAAAGCTGCACTATTAACAGAAATTGGGGTTGCGTCCAAGTTTCTCCTTCCAAATGAGGACTAGAATGGTCTTTGGCCCTTGTCAGTGATAAAACTATATTTTATAAAATATCACTATTATTTCTTAACATTAAAACCAGTCATTATAGTACAAGGTTGCCATAGTTGGAAAAGTACAGTAGTAGCACTGTCCGAAAAATATCTGAAATGGAACGACACGTTCCAAAACAAACATATTGCCACACTAAGTAGGCCTATAGACCTATACATATCGCTCAAGCCGGTCATTAACATGCAAACTCACAAACTCTTAATTTGGGCCTTGCATAGAATTCCACTCTGAATGGACCGGCAGCTAATTTGAAAATAATCGGGACTGGCACACAGCTTTTGTGGCTGATGACATCACCCTGCGGATTATTCATGTTGCATGCAGAAAGGGGTCCCCCAACGATGGGGGTCACGAACACATATATAGGGGGCTGTCTGTCTTTAGGGTTCTAGCCGGTTCTGCTTTTTGAGAAATTCTTACACAGAAAGAACAACAGAGCGGCTTCCTCCCCGAGACACACGTGCGAGAGCGCACACACGCACACACACACACAGGCACAATTCCCTGTCCTAACACACTAATGGCTAAGGGCTCAAGTGGGTAACCCCCCACCCCCCCCCCCCACAACCATTCTCCGTCCATTCTCAACCATATCCATCCTCCCTCTTTTTTTCTCAGGCTAGTTTACATGTCTCACAGTCTACTGACTGTGATGTGAAGCAGGACGCCAGCCCATGACGTCAGAAAGCTGCCCATATTTGTGGGATATAATGTGGACTTGTGGTAAGGATTTTATCTCCTGTCTTAATACCAAAAGTGATGAGGGGAACGTTTAGTGTGTGTGTGTGTGTGTGTGTGTGTGTGCGCACGCATAAGCAACCACATAATACGCTTATGTATCACCATACTTGACAACACAAACATTTTAAGACCTATAGATTAAAGCACCTAGAGTGCTTTATTTACACATTTTGGCCCTCTTTTTTTTACCTTAACCCAAAGGTGAAAATATCGCACATTGTGCCACAGACTCACAGTGTGATACATTGGGGGCTTGTGGAGCCACTGTTTATGGTGTGCAACATTTCAGTGTTGCACACCATGAACATGTATTGTTTTATGATACAATGTATTGTATCATAAAACAATACATTTATCCAGGAAAAATTGTCCTTACAATGTACATATTTCTCAAATTCAACTACAGTACAATCGTGGCGACATTTGGCCCTCACGAGTATTAGCAATACAAGTATACACACACAGACGCGCGCACACACACACAAGCACATGAGCACAAACACGGTGTCGTTTTGATCTGGATTCAATGGTCTGGAATAACTGGCCCCTGAAGAGCTCTTGTGTCAAATGGTATCTGTGACAGGGAACAGAGTAGGGGGATAAACACGCTGCATTTTATAACATGTGGATGGACGCGTCGCCTCCCTCTAGCACCATCTGCATGGGACAGAACAACACTACCACACCAATAAAAAGGCCTTGTTTTGCCGGCTGTGTCACAAAACTAAAAACTGACCGATACTACGCGCACGAGCGATCACACATACACACACACACACCAGGGGCAGATCTAGGCATGGGCATGGAGGGGCAATGCCCCCCTAAATGCCCAGTCTGCCCCACCAAACACGATGGCATGCAAAAGCATGCAAAACAAGATATTTCAAATTAAAGTGCTTATGTTTAAAATGATTGTAGACTAGATTCTAAAAATGTCTCTGAAATACTAACCTAAGTGTACTGGAAAACTTCAAATTATGTGTAACATCACAAATTGATTTTTTGATACTGTACATACTGTACAGAACGGTTTTCAACTGTAAAACTACCACTAGGGGTCCCGTTCTATGTTTAACACTACTACTGCTACTAACTACAGTTGTGGCACCACTAAACCAACAGCATTTCATCATTGAAAACAGAAAACTCTGAGTCAGACCTTTAGCTTTATGCATGCTGCGTGTCTGATGTTATTATTGATGCTTTACTTGCCTAACAAAAGTCCTGTAACCAAAAATGGTATGGGTGCGGCTTCATCGCCCGTGGCGATGCCCCCCCAATTGGGAAATGTTACATCCGCTCCTCGTGTACACACACACACACACGCGCGCGCATGCACAGGCACACGCATGCACGCACACACAGGCTGTTTTCTGGACCTAGAATTCTTGCAGAACCTCGATGAAACCATGAAGCATTCATTCCAAACCAGGTCGCAATGATCCATCTTGGCTGTGAAACCGCCCAAGCAAAACCCGCAAAATATAAGTGTTTAATGGCTAGAGCCATGAGAATGTGAGTGAACACACTGCAAGAACACTGAGAGCAAATCTAACTCTGAGAAATAATAGATCCTTGTGGGTCCACATTTACACTCTGCAGGGTTATGCTTCCATAGAGACAAATCCCCTCTGGGCTCAGTGTTGATTTAGACACATTTTATTTGACTATTTCTTTTAGTTTTATTAGTTTTTATTGTCTAGTTTTATTTGACTAAATAAAATAAATTTGCATCAACGTGCGTCAAATTAAGAATAGTGTATTTAGCCGCCTAAAATGTATTTTGCCTGCAGTGATGTCATCATAATGGCTGATTTTAAGCTTGCTGATAAGTGAGAATATTCGATCTGCAAGCTCAAACCGCTTGAGATGAGCTATTTTCAGCATGCGTACAGCATGCGTACAAATCTAAATCTACAAATGAAAAAATGTCTGTTTTTTAGTTGGATGTTTATTTTATTGTTCAGTCATTCGATTGTGTTCCATGCTTTTGGGATCAATGGATTACATTCACAATGTAAACTTACTTTTCATTTTCAATGTTAAAACAAATACCATATACTAGAGTGGATATACCCGTGAACCCTCTACAGTGGTGCCCATTGGGCACTGGCCTACTTAGAACGATTCAAGTTGCAAATGCATGCCCCCACTTAGATGTTATGCGTTGGAGCCTCTACAGCGGTGCATGGCCGATGTGGAATGAGGCTTTTGTGCTGGTTCTGAACAATACCCTGTTCCAACCATATGAGTCCCTCTAATGCCCATCTTTTGGGGCGGTTCTGGACAACCGTGGGTCCGACAGACTCGCTCATGGAATTTGAAGCCGGTAGGTCTGCCGATTCTCGATTGACATGGTTTACACACAGACCTACATACTGTACATACAGAGACGTGGTGCCTTTTTAGATAGACACATTTACTATTAATGTTAGATTACCATTATAATCGTAGTGTTTCACCAATTATTTGGGGGCCCCACTTCTAAATCCAGCTGTGCAGGCGCACACAGAGCTGGATGTGGTCTGTATTTGAATGTTGCACTCTATCTGTAATGTGAGGTGGTGGGAGGGGGAGGGGGTGGGGGAGGGTCAGGAGGTCTTCTTCACCCAAAACCTCACCTAGCGCTTAATGAATTCCCAGGACCCCCTTCAACCTGCAGGCTCTCCCATGCAAGCTAACCAATGATTATACCTTGAGGGGGGAGAGAGAGAGAGAGATAGAGCTGGAGATTGAGAGAGAAAGAGAGAGAGTGAGAGAGAACCCTGACACGCACACACACACGCACGCACACACACACACACACACACACACACACACACACACACACACACACACACACACACACACACACACACACACACACACACACACACACACACGCACGCGTGCTGAAAAGAGCACTTTTAACACCCATTTCCGAAACGCAACATGCTACGTACAGTTCATCCGTATACTGCACATTGCTCAAACACACACACATCCACATTTACTGTATGTTCACATACTGTAGTATATGCCCTCTCTCTCTCTCTCACACACACACACACACACACACACATGCGCGCGCCCTACGCCCCCAACCCCCCCCCCCCAGATTGGAGGCAGGTGCAGCAGCAAATCAAGGCTCATTAGCTGCACCTTCTGCCAGCGTATACCGTGGACAGATGGAGGCTCGCCCTCACATGTTACCTCACATCAGATGGCGGTTGGAGCAGTGTGGCTAGGGGGTAGAGCGGGGAGATGCAACCCCCTATCAACCACACCACCACCACCACCACCACCACCACACCGCAGCGCTCCCGCAGGCGTTGCCTCCTCTGAGGTGTACACCAGATAGATAGCCCTCGGGCGCGACGAGATCCACCACCAGCAGAATGCTCCTTAACCACTCGGCGACCCTAGAGATGGTTCGCGCCGGAGTCCCTCAGGGCTACGCGCTGGTTCTCCTGTTACCGCGTTAGAAGAAGACCTACCAGCTCGCGGCGGCGGGCGGTGAGCTTGTTGCGGTGGAACAACGTTTTCCCTGCGAAAGCTTTCTACTCTAGTGTAGACATGTATACATTTTGGGGGGGGGGGCAGAAGTTTTGGGATTTTTGGCATACGGCAAGAAGTACCGCTCGAGGAAAGGATGTTGGCGGCTTCTTCACAACTCATAAGTGTTGTGGTTGCTCGAACAAATGTGTGTATCCGGGGGAAACGCATCTTACGGATGGATGTTCTGGCCCTGCACTTCTTCTGCCTTATAGGTTGTGACCGGATGTGATCTTAGCAGATGAGCCAAGGCTGGGGCTATAGACGCCGCCTGGGGTTGAAGTGGTGAAAGGGGAATTCCACCCATTTTCCAAATAATACTTGGACCAGCCGAAATGTCGCGACATTGAGGGGTCAGAAAACTGAGCTCTCGGGAGGGCTGTTGCTGCTAGAAAGAGGGACAAAAAGAGGGACATTTCCAATACTTGGTTCACATTTGTACACTCTCAGGAAAAAAGTTCTTTAAAGAAAAATCATTAACATGGGTGGAACACAACTTGATAATGTCATCAAGTTGTGTTTTTCATCATGTTAATGGGTTTTTTCAGACCTCCATTTCTAGGAAACACAGAATGGGGGGAACTTTTTTATCATGTGCACACAACATCTCGTTGAAAATGGGTGGAATTCCCCTTCAACTCTGCATCACCACCACCACTGCAAGCTGTAACTATTCAGTTCCATCAAAGAAAGAGAACCGACATCCCATCAGGTGTAACTTATTCCGCTGTGTCACGCCTGCATGGCCGTAGTTATAAACTAGGGAGCATATTCCCCCCCTGTAACCCCTCCCCACGGCCCCCCAACCCCATGGTGTGGGGTGGCGGCGGTGGGAAGGGGTGGGTGTTCTGTGGAGGCCCTCTGAGGCTCGGCTCCGTTTCTGCCGGACCCGTGTAAAAAGAGCCAGCCGCGCGCGTGCGCCGGCCCAACGCGCACGCGCAAGGCAGGGCATGCGATACGACCGAGACACGCAGCGGCAGCAGGGCCACCAGGTAAGTGACGGCCGAGTCTAGGCTTCGGGGTATCACATCGCCTCCTTGTCCTCAAGGCACTGACACCGGATACCCGGCGGCTAATTGAGGCAACGATGCAATTCACCGGTGCTGGGCCCAGTGTCAACACCGCGGCATCGAGATAACAGTCGGTTTTATACACCGCCGTTCTCCTCCTCCGGCTCTAGGGGGAGGGGGAGAGGCCATTATGAAAAGCAACATAACCAGGGGCGGATGTGAAATCTCCCAATTGGGAGGGTAGGCAAATGGTATGGGGGTGACTTCATGAAGTCGCACCCATAGTTACATTACATGTATTAATCGCAGCTCAAAAGCCTTCCAAACCCCACAGAAAACTACAGGCTACAGAAAGTACTGAGTGTTCAAAGCGCAGGTTGTCTGGGTGTAATGAGCCCTTCACTAAGTCCCTCCTCAATCAGAAGAGGAAAGCTTGACCTGCATTGCAGCAGTTGCTAAACTATTTGAACTGGCGTTGGACAGTGACTAAACCCCGCCCTAAAAGGGTGGAGTTTTGAGAAGGGCTCATTGAGATCATACCAAAAAATAAAAATAAATGAAAATTATTGTCACTAAAACCCAGGGGTGTAGTGGAGGGGGGACGCGGGGGGACGGTGTCCCCCCACTTCTCACATCGGGTGCGGGTTTGATTAGAAACGTGCATGAGAAATCAGGCCATTATTTATGAAAAGCAACATAACCAGGGGCGGATGTGAAATCTCCCAAGGGTAGGCAAAATGGTATGGGGGTGACTTCATGAAGTCGCACCCATAGTTACAGGACTTACAGTATATTAGGCAAGTAAAGCATCAATAATATAACATCAGTTGTTGTTGAAGTTGCAACAGATACGCAGCACGGTGTTGGTTTGGTGGTCACAACAATTGTAGTTCCTATAGTTGGCATAGTGTTTCAAATAATTTTAATTATAAGCACTTTAATTTGAAATATATTTGAAATTTGGGTTGTTTGCATGCTGTGGTGCAGTCAGGGCATTTAGGGGGGCATTCCCCCCCATGCCCATGCCTATATTCGCCCCTGAACATAACAGTAATACGGGGAACCGTTTCGGCAAATTCTTTTTACTGATGGATGGGGGGTGGGGGGGCAGGAGATGTCGTGGGCGTGAATTCAATCAAGGATCTGTGGCTTTACGCACAACCTCATCCCCCCCATCATCCTCTTGACATCAAAGCCCTGCGTTCTGCGTTGTACACTACATTACGGTGTCAGGGACAGCTTTATGGTACAGTACAATGGTCCAATTAGATTTGTGCGTTGTTGTTTTTGAAGGGGGCGTGGGCAGTTCCTTCTCCGAGGCGTATTTTCATTATTGAGACAGATAGCAGAAGGCTGTGTGTGTGTGGGGGGGGGGGCACAGCACAGGAAACAGACACGGGAAGGATTGGATCACAGGTTAGATGTGGGTCAACACCAGACATTGTTGCTTACTTTTTTTTTTGGCGTGCTTGTTGTTTGATCAGCTTATCGCGTGCTGTTCTGGCAACCCGCGGAGCACTTAAGACATGTAGTTTTGAACGGTTTTCTATAATGACGACTATTAGAATTATTCATATTAATGTAGCAATAGTAGTAGTAGTACAGTATTTAATTACATTATGTGCCGTGTGCACTAGATCACAAATGAATTCTAATTAATAGACACTAATAGACTCATTTTAAACGTACACATGACTTTGCTGGGCCGAGGCCAGTGGGGCTGGGCATGGTGAAATTCCAATAAGGGTGTTGCAGTAAGAATGAGAGCAGTGGTACAATGGAGACTTTGTCTCCACTTGGTAGCTGGCAGAGGGGAGGGGTGGCTGTGGGTGGGTAGGAGGAGGACTAAGGCTATGTGGCATCAATGGCAGGGGAAAGGGAGCACAACAGGGGCGGATCTAGGCATAGGCATGGGGGGGGGCATTGCCCCCCTAAATGCCCAGTCTGCCCCACCAAACATGATGGCATGCAAAACAATTTCAGTGCTTATATTTAAAAGTATTTGAAACACTACTGAAAATGGTATAGGGGCAGCTCCATCGCTCCATGGAGCGATGAAGCTGCCTCCTTACCATTTTCTTCTGCCCCCCCCCCAATTGGGAAATGTTACATCCGCCCCTGGAGCACAACCACTTCAAGCCTATATTCCATACGCGTTGTACGGGTTCAGCACAACTGTGGTGCTCTGTACACGACTGATCGTTCTGCAAGCTCACCAAGAGTCACCTCGCGATTCACTGTGAGCTTGTAGAGCGCCTATAGTTTAACACAGTAGTTTTCAACCTTTTTGACACCAGGGACCACCATTTGATGACATTTTAGCACCAAAGACCTAAAACTAAAGAATTCTTTTGGTTTTGTTCACAATTCCAGGGTGGATTTTGCAAACAAAACAGTGTAGAGTTCTTGAATATTGATGTGGAATATTTTAACTAACTCATTTTAACAAACAATAGGGCACGCACATCCAAAAAAACTAAATACCAGGTGCTGGGCCGAAAAACAAACTAGGAAGAAATAAATAGGGTCCGCACACTGGATTGAAGCTCCAAACTAAAGGTGTATATTTATTTCACCATGAGGATGACGTTTCGAGCCTCACGGCTCTTCAATAGATGTGGAATATTTTAACTAACTCATTTTTACATGCTCAAGAGTTACATCTGGTTAACCAACTTCATATCATTTAGCCTGGGGACCACCTGGAACCCTCTCAAGGACCACTGGTGGTCCCCGGACCACCTGTTGAAAACCCCTGGTTTAACATTTCAGAACGCTTTTTAATTATTTAAAGGGATTGTGACATTGAGGTTTTCTCAGCTCAAACAACCTGAACTTTGTCCACATTCAGTACATTTTTTGTTGGTCAGGGGGTTTCTGGCTTAAAACAAGTGTTCTGATCTTCCTGCTGAATGCGATGTCACATTCTGTAAATCCCATAAAATTATGTTAATGGAATTTGCCAGATTTTGCCAAATGGATGGTTCACATTTGTACACTCTCAGAAGAAAAAAAAAAGAAAATGGGTGGAATTCCCCTTTAAGTGGCGTCCCCCCACTTCTGAGAGTCCCACTACAACACTGCTAAAACCTTTAAAAACTCCTTTAAAAAGAAAAGGTTTGACTATAAAAAAAAGAAATGTCACCTACTGCACATGTAATGGCCAAAATAGCGACGCCTGTTGAAAGTAGTGATTCTAGTGAAGCAGGCCAGTGGGCATGGAAGTACACAGACCCCCCTTTTCTTGCCTACCACACAAACCACAAAGTAATTCCTCCAGACCCTGGCATTAATCAGGGGAGAGCTTCCGCATGGATGCAGCGTCTCGTGGCATTCCCCCACTCCTGTGAAAAGTTCACATATATAAATAATACGTTTTGACAAAACAAAGGAGTGAAAACAAAACTTAGTGTGTCCAAAATTGAGTCCCAAAGCATGAGTGAGTGCCAGGGGTTAATGTCAGGAAATATGAATCGTGTGTCAGTAGAATAAGAGCATACGTTTCCCATTATGTGTTCTCTGTTTAGAATTCTCGAATGGTATGAAAAGCTAGCGGGGCCCTTAATAAAGACAAAATAAAAAACAGTTATGAAATCTGCCCCAGAATCGGAGTGAATTAACTCGGTGTCTAAAATAACTGATTTGTGTCTATGGAGACTGGAACTGATCACCTTGATCTGTACAGGGCATTTTTATAGGTGAATGATGTGCACTGTAAAATCCTCCGTGTTCATTTAACTGCACGAAATAGAACCATTGGTTCAGTATTACATTAGCAAAGAGTAGGACTTACTGTGTGGAGGTTCCCCATACAAATCTAATTTTGACTTCTGTGGAAATAGCCGACTATGGCATGTACAGTCCACCTCTTGACCACTACTAAGTGTTATTCACTGACGCTCATTTTCAGATGATGTAGAAAAACATTTTAGGCAGGGCTGGATCTAGGCATGGACATGGGGGGCAATGCCCCCCTAAATGCCCTGACTGCCTCACCAAACATGATGGCATGCAGAACAACCCAAACTTCAAACACACCATTTCATCACTCAAAACAGAAACCTCTTACTCAAAACTCAACATGTCTGTTGCAACTTCAACAACAACTGATGTTATTATTGATGCTTACTTGCATAAAATAAGTACTGTCACCAAAAATGGTATGGGTGCGACTTCCACCCCCCCCCCCCCCCCCCCCCCCCCCCCCCCCCCCCCCCCCTCGATTGGGAAAAGTTACATCCGGGCCTGCTTTTAGGTGACTTTAAAGTTGTCTAGGTTCACACCCTGTTGAATGTCATCACACTACTTATTTTATCTAGAATTACTGTATTAGGCTAAGACTTTGAAAATCCAAACAATGATATCAACACGCATGTAAAAAGTGCTTCAAAAGCCTGCATTGCAAAACTTGAATTTAACCTTTTTTTAACGATACAGTTAAGCGAACACTGACATTTCTGCATCTGCAAAGTGTTGCTTCTGTAGACGTTATGAGCTTATTTCTATCAAGCAATTCCATGCATCTGATTTTGTATTTTCTAAGAGTTTGTGAGCACACATTTTCATTAGCCTCCTGCATTACGTGTATATTCAGCAGGTCCGTTCAGCATCATATAGCCTATATTAACACTGATATTGTTGCTCTGAATTTTGCTGTCTAGTGGGCTAATGGGTATCTAAAGCAATATGTATTCATGCACTGTGATGCCAACTTGTATTGTCCTGCTCCTTAGCTAACCTGATGTGTTTGTCACAAGTCACAATGCCTGCAAACTTCTGCGGCTATTGCACAGTTCCCAAACGTTCCTATGCCAATGGCCCCTAAATAAATGTAAACATACTGTAGCTCTTCTGGCTTTTATTTGTTTTCATAAAGGTTACAGCATTGCTCAAAATGGGGAAAAAATAATATTCCTCACCCAATCTTTAAAGCAGCTGAGGCCACAGCAGGTTCCCTTTTGTCTAAAAGCTCCAAAGGGATTCAGAGCTAAACCCTCATAATGTTCCATGACCAAACTTTTCTTCTTCCAGACACTACTCTGTAGTTTATCAATTTCTGATTATGTGGATATTATGGGTATTGGCCTTAAACAAAGTCTTCACAAACCACCACCAAACACTGTTTTTCATCCCTAATATCATGTGACACCTGGCCTGGCTGGCAACCTCACTTCCTGTACTGTACTTTTAAAGGTATACAACAAACTATTTAGGGTCAGTGTTGCCAACTGCGTGTCCATTTGGGTTCATTTTACGATCATATTTATAAGGGTCCATTTGGTTACCAATGGTCCTTTAAAGGAAGGAAGGAGGACTCTATCATAGGAGGACAAAAAATTAGGAAATTTTATCTCTGATGCCTGTCAATCAATTTCGCCCCTACTCACCAGCAAAAAAAACTAGATTTTCCGCCAGGTGTTCTTCACTAATTTTGGCGCTAGGTGCTATAACACCCAGTCCAGTCTCTAGATTTTATTACTCTATGGGTTTGACTCTATGGGTTTGACCCATTGACCCATTAAGACCTAAAGCCAACTCTACAAATGCCATCTTTGGTAGTACGCTACCTCACTTCCAGGAACATTCGTTTCTCCCCACAGCTCCCCCTATATGTAGATACACACACACACACACACACACACACACACACACACACACACACACACACACACACACGCACACACACACACACACGCACACACGCACACACTACACATAGGTAGCTTGCGGAGTTAGTTGAGTCAGAAATACTCAAGCTTGCCCAAGGGACATAATGTAATCAAGGGGTTAATATGCTGCAGTAATATATGTGGGTGTATTCAGTGTGTACAAGACACATGCGATTTGCTGATGTGGCAGTCAGCTGACCAATAGGGATGGGGTATTGCTTCCTGCCCTGTTTTTGCGTGTGTATATATATATATATATATATATTATATATATATATATATATATATATATATATATATATATATATATATATATATATATATATATATATATATATATATATATATATATATATATATATATATATACTGTACTGTATATACTGTATATACTGTATATTTCCCTGTACTTCTCTAATTGGCCCCCACTTTGAGCAATGTCCCTCACCAATCTCTGCAAGAGGACAAGGGCTATTTTGCTATTTTGGACATCTCTCTATACACATCCGCGGAGGAAAGTTGGCCACATGGTTCCCGCTGCAGTGTCTCCAAATCTCGGTGCATTGCACACGCACGGGGTCCTGTGATGTCAGCGCCTCATGTAAATGAGCGGCGTTCTCCTCGACATCTACAACAACATTAATTTCAATCAGTCCACTGAAGAGGTGCTTCTGTTTGGCTGCGAGCTAATGAAGAGAAACAGGCACACATATGGGCCTTTTTCCTCTCGGCTTGCTTTTCTTTTCATTCCGCACCCACATCCCCGTGCCATATGGGAACGGGCTGCTCAGATGATAAGGAAGGAAACCCAGCGAACACTCGGTTCTATTCCAACTGCATCTGAAAGAATCATGGAAGAAGAAGAAGAAGAAGAAGAAGAGGGAAAAAATAGCCTTCCGTCTACCTTTTATCGCCTATACTCCCATGGGCGCATAACAGTGAAGGTTAACCCTGTTTAATGCTTTGCTTTTTTCCTATCGATTTCTTTCTTGCTCTGGATGATATTAATTGTTAATAATGTTGCTGCGCTTGCCAGGTTTGTATACAACACCATATGTTGGTATCGCCTCTAATCTACTTCTAAACCCAACGTCTCCTTTATTCCAACCAATAGGAAGCAGCAGACTGAAATGTATACCCTAAATAAAGTCCTCAACAGGAGTGTTGGAGGAATGAGCCACTTTAAATCATGTACTTTGTTGTCCCGTCATTTTTCTTAAATGTGTTTGTTAGCCATGTAACGATACACGCAAGTCACAATCACGATATGAAGTTCACGGTACGATTTGTGATTTTTCACCATATTTTTAAAGGGGAACTCCACCCCTTCAACATTCTAATATGTCATTAGTATACCCTAGAGGTGCTGGGTGGACATGATAAAAAAGTTCCCCCATTCTGTGTTCCCAAGAAATGGAGGTCTGAAGAAAACCACTAACATGGTGAAACAGCTTGATGACATCAACAAGATGTATTTTCACCATGTTAATGGATTTCTTTAGACACTTCTTTTTTCTGAGAGCGTACAAATGGAACCAAATGAACCCGTTAGGGTTCATTTGGTTGCATTTGTACATGTTCAAAATGGGTGGAATTCCCCTTTAAATAACCTGTTTTTTTCACCCAGTGTGATCCTGGGCTCTATACTCACTCCGCCAACCTGGGGAGTTCCCCTGTTTGGACATGGCGTGTGGAAGGAACACGTTATTCCAACCAGTTCCTGTCCCCTCCATCAGGCGCCCCGACTGGCCAGGGGGAGGCAGTTTAGAGTCCAGGATTACTGCATGTTTTTGTGAGGGTATCTACCCTAGGGGACACGGGGAGAACATGCAAACTCCACACAGGCCCTTTCGCCAGCCCCGCCTCGGGTATGGGCACTGATGACACAGGGGAGGAGGCACACCACCAGCACTCACAGCATCCATAGCTGGAATCGAACCCAGGACCATCTAGCTGTGAGGAGACAACACTAACCACTGTACCACCGTGCCCCTGAAAAATCTTTTATTTGTCATTTATAATCTTTCATATATTGATTTATCTTTCCCCCAAGCTTAAAGTAGCATTACTTTTCATGTAAAATTATTTCATTTCTGGGCAACAACTGTACAGCAAACATGCTTTCATGTTTAGAACATAGCTGGAGTTAACATGTAATACCAACAACGTTCTTTGATGAGATCTTATGATATATTAGTGAGGATCAACGACCATCAGCTGATCGGTCTCTCTCACATGCACACACACACACACACACACACACACACACACACACACACACACACACACACACACACACACACACACACACACACACACACACACACACACACACACACACACACACACACACACAGCTCTCCTAAAGCACTTTTGAATGTGATGGCATATGACTCAATTTCATCATTTCATCAGCCCCCCTTAAAAAAAGTTCATAAATATATTGTTGGGAATTGATACCGGAATATTGCGATATATGATATTCCGTTACATGCCTAAAGTTTGTTTTCAATTAATCTTTGCCTATTTTCTTGCCAAATGTTTGCCTATGATTAAAAAGTTTTGGAACGCTATAGGCTTCACCCCACTTTGTAATGATCCTGAAGTTGAAAAACGAAAACATATTTACTTTCCTCCCGCAGGTTGAAAAACTCTCCCACCGCGTTGGGATTTTTCAGCTCCGGTCGCCTGTGTGTGATGTCATGGCTTAATTTTATTTATTTTTAGCTGGAAGCGGCTCCTCTATCTGCAAACCAGTGTTATGAACACCCTTCTCCCAGAAAGCCCAACATGCTTGTATGTATCATCTCCGCTCCTCTGTGTGAAGCTACAAACATTTGCTGCCGACGGCAGTCACAGTTTGGAGCTTGCCAAAAGGAGAGAATTCTCACTCCGTCCTCCCAGCGACGTACGCGCCAGAGCCAACACCAAGCTCTGGAAGCCATTAGACCGGCACCATGCATTGTGGGACTTATTGCAAAGAAAGTACAGTAAATGTTAAGCAGGTGAGGGATTGAAAAACCATAATGATGAGAATTTTACTCATCAATCTTCTAAATAAACACCAGGAGAGAGAGAGGAAAAAGGATTATGTTATGTTTTTACATATTTTGAGAGAATGCCAAAAATACAAAATTGTTTGGGGATACCAGGAGTTGCAAAAAAAAGAAGAAAAAAAATCATTGCAGGGCAGTAATTATATGCATGCTTTTATTTATACTGTGTGTATTTGGGGAGATGATAGGCAGATGTTTATGCGGAGGCCCAACTAAAAATACCAATTTGAGCAGGAAATTACATTGCTTGCATAGTATAAATAAGGCATGCCCCCAATGTAAACAATTATTCCACCTCCTATTTTCACAGGTGGGAGTGCGATATTACGACGCCAAAGTACATAGATTGTGTCATTCATCACACAATTAGATGGCCGTGAAGGAGAAAAGCCGACCTTATTGGTTGTCACTTCAACTTTCAGCGCTGTCAACGAGAGACGCCCCTCCTGTGGTCCGCCTCTGTCACCCAATCTTTACATTGTATACCAGCCAACACAGCAATAAAGAAATTATGCAAATCATCTCGCTAATTAACATCAATAATCAGTGACACAGCAACCGGAGAAGAATCATCAAGCTCAAGCTCAGGGCTGGACAGGAGGAGGAGGAGGAGCGCTTGGGGAGAGAAATGTGCTTTTATGTGCGAAGGCAAGACGAGCGCTCCTAAAAAATAATGTCCTGTAATGCTAAACAAAACAAAGGGCTCGCCTTCCACTGTCTAATTCTGTTGCAAGTGAGTGTTAATGGTGCAAGGTATAGAATCCATTGCCAGGTCGTGGGCAGGAGCCAGGAGGATGACATCACCGTTAGCTGCCAATAGCAAGGATGCCAACCAGCAAACAGCAGGTAACTCCCCCTCCCCCACCCCACCCCTCCCCACCCCCCATCCTTCCATCCCTGCCCATTTGCCAAACGTTGCACCTGCAGCTTATTAGCCGAGCCTCGTGCTTTGTAATGCAGCGCAGGTGCCAAAGTGCCACGGCATTGTTGTCGTAATGCCGCGCACGCGAGTCAACAAAACATAACAGGCAAATGAAATGCGTGCGCGCACTTACAGATGTGCAATAGCTAATTAATACCATCGAAGGGGGAATTAATCGACAAGCATTGTTTCTCCGACACCCCCGTGTAACGCGGGACAACGTAGCATATGGGCATATGGAGTAGCACTCTATCTCGGAGTAGCACTCGACTGTATCTCCACAGGGTTGGGAAGTTAACAGATTAGGTGTAGGTGAGTCTCGCAGTAACGGCAGCAGTCAGAGAGAGTAGAGGGGTCTTTGGCTTTGGAAGAGTTACTGTATCTTCCAAAGCCAAAGACCTGACATTAATCTGACATTAATCAAAGTGTGGTCAACATGACCAGGAGTAGCCATGGATCACATGATGCTTGGATTCTGCATTCTGCATTGATTAAAGATGGCCAGATATTCAAAGTGTACAGTATATTATGAAAATAAATAAATAAATGTGGGCACCCCCACCAGTTCACTAAGCATGCCTTAATGAACTGCCTAGGTGGTGATGGGTGTACAGCCACCTGAACTGAAGCCACACCCACAGTTTTAGTTGTAGGTTAGGGGAGGGGCTGATAATGTGATGTCACTATATTACAGTTTTGTTCATTGAGACATTTGACTGGAAAGGTTTAGCCCCCAGGAAGATATATCTTAAATACAAAGGGAAGATATCATTGCACCTAAAACACACACCAAGTGATCTAATCAAGTACCGTCACCTCTTAAACATGCACATAAAAATGACAGCAGCTTCATCTTTAATAAAATGCATAGTTATGCGAGTTTTGTTTTCACCATAGGCTTTCAACTAGACTACATTTCAACTCAACTACATTTTACATTTCAACTCAACTACATTTCTATCAGTTGGCAATGGAATGTGTTACTGTCAGTGTCATGATCATGACAGTCATGTTTCAGGGCTCTAGTCTAGACCAGAAAGGAGACTGACTTTATGGTGCTGGAGGTTGATGAGTTCTCTATGGAGCTCCTCTGATGAGATAAACTGTGACGAGACGAATCCAAAAGCACTCATTCTGCGCACACTTTAAAGTCTCGCCACCTAATAAAGCGCCATCAGTCTTGCTGTTCCAGATCCCAGTCCCCTGTCTCCTCTGCCCACTGACAAACAGAGGGGGAATATATAGTTAAGGTTAATGGGGTTCAGGTGCCGCTCGTTGTCTCATCGGGCCACACCTGTCTCTCGCTCTCCCTCACGACCACCATTTGACCCCACCCTTCGCTTGCCACAGTGGCACACCCCCACCCATTTGTCACTCACGGCAGATTAAAACCCCAAGAATTATTGGCCCAAAACTATTCCAACCCGCCCGGTCTGGTCTTGTTTAGCGTGTTTGCATTAAGTACATCAAGCCGTTCGAACTACAGAAAAACGAGCCAAGTTCCTGGCCCTATAGGGCCTTCCCCATCTGGTATAAGGATTCCTTACACTTATTTTACTGCCTCCTTTTTTTACACATCATTTCTACATCAGCACCCTCCTTTTTTACAACACAGACTGCGTATCATTCACACAATATTCTTTTGACGCCCCACAACCCCCTCCAGAACTAGTCAGCACCGTGGGGGGGGATAAAAATCCAAACAGATTGCGCAAAAATGACACGTGTACGGCGACAGGAAATGGAGACGTAACGTGTCGCTAGCCGAGATCATCCGAAACGGTATGAAAAACCTTGACGCTCTCCCTGTCTGCGTTTCCTCCTCCCCGCTCCTCGGCGGAGGGAGGCGTTGTGCCGAGGCGTAGTTGACGGGGGAACCGCAGGGAGTTGCAAGGCAGGCGGAGACACTGACCACAGGCACCCCGAAGCAGACACACACACACACAGTGACACAGTCTGTGGTGACATCTGCTTCTACTCAGAGAAAGCACTTCAGCACTTAATAAAGCATATAATCACAAAGTTGTAACTCAGGAGCAGACAAAACAACACAAAGCGACACACAGTCAACATAGTCCCCTTTGAACGGAGCAAAATGTGCCCTTCTCCAAAAAGAAAAAAACATCCCTAACGGCTGTCTTGTCTCTCGTCTTTTTGACTGGACCGGGAAAACCGAGCCGGAGAGTTACTCGTGACAACTTGCCTTACTTTTGTGAAGGCAACTTGCAATCCGTCCTTGTCCAATAGGGACACATGAAGGCTCGGCCCAAATATACTCGGACGAGGGGGGGGGGATTCTTCCACAATGATGTACTGTATACCCATGTGTGCATCATGTAAAGCGCGTTGGAAAAAGGCGCTATATAAATCCACCTTCTACCACTTTTTTTCTACCTCTTGTTCAAATACTGGATTGTGATTGGTTTAGAAGAGTGGTAAATAGGACAACTCCGCTCGGGAACCTCAAAATACCTGGGCTCAGAACGAAGAATTACTGCAAGTTACAAGTGTGTTCTTTCATTTATATGTAAAAACTAGTAGAACTTTTTTAACATGAAAGGTTGTGGGTTGTTGGCTATTTTCCCCACTGTTTCAGGGTTGTTCGCCACTCAGTTTCACCTTGTGGCACAACCCTGAAACAGTGGGTAAACCAGCCAACAACCCACCGCTTTCATGGTTGATTCCTTACGTTTAAGACAAGGAGAAAGCCTTCTTCACCATCCACACCAGTAATATTACTTGAATTACAGACTTCTCCTTCAGTATACTGTATGATATTCTGGTCCCTCTGGTGGAATTAGCAATAGCCGCAAGCTCCCCTCATGCTCTCTAAACGAAGACCCTTAAAACATCCTTCCCTCCTTCTACCGTATACAAAGAAGGTGTACTTATACAGCCAAATAGCCTACACCCCAAAGATGTTGCCGGACTCTCTCTCCTTCTCTCCCATAATACTGTACATACACCTGCATGCAATTTTCTACATGCAAGGCAGAGAGGAAAAGGGGAAGGGAGAGTCGTGGTTAACAGTTTTAATCCTGGGGTTATTGGGGAGGGTGAAAGCTGTGCAATGCATGCGTCACGTTCAACAAAGGGAGGTTTGTGGTCTCCTGAAAGGTTTTCATGACAGTTACGGTTGGTCTTTTTTTCTTTTCTTGCTATCACCTACATCAGTGGTTTTCAACCTGCGGTCCGGGAACCACCAGTGGTCCTTGAGAGAGTTCCAGGTGGTCCCCAGGCTAAACAATGGAAAGTTGGTTAACCAGATGTAACTCTTTGAGAGCGTAAACATGAAACCAAATGGACCCTTGAGGGTCCATTTGGTTTCCATGTGTACACTCTCAAAAGTTAAAACATTCATCATGTGAATTAGCCCCAGGTATACACAACAAGAGTGTGTAGAAGATTAATGGTCATCTTGATCTGTATGTTTTACTGTTTTGTTTCCCAAATCCAGCCTGGAATTGTGGATAAAAGCAGTTTTGGGGGGTCTGTGGGGGCTAAAATGTCATCAAATGTTGGTCCGTGGCTCAAGTTCTGAATAAATAGTGGGCCCTGGTATGAAAAAGGTTGAAAACCACTGACCTACATAAAAAACATGAGATGGATGGTTGGACGGATCGCACGTAGCCGACATATTTCCATCTCTCTGATTAAAAAAGACCTCAATCCTCAGTGTGTGTGGCTCCTGCTCACGGCCACAGCTTTAAGTGTCCCGTTGGAGAAAGTTGGGGCTTTTTTTCTGCCTGCAGTAGTGCACACGCAGGCAGGCAAAGAAGAAGTGAAACTCACTTGAAGTGGTGTTCTCTCCGCATCTCCTCTCATATTTCAGCTAAACGGCCCGCGCGCGGGGCCAAGGAATGCATCAAGCGCCATAAATCAGCTTCTTGATAGGAACTTGGCGGCCGGACAGCGGCTGCAGAGAGCAATGTAATGTAGCCACAGTACAGTAAAGATGTTTTAAGGTGAACATTACGATCTTTTTGGAGGAAGGGAGAGAGCGAGAGAGAGAGAGAGAGAGAGGGAGAAAGAGAGAGAAAGGGGGGAGAAAGGAGCACGGGAGAGGAGACAAGAAGAGGGTGGACAGACAGGGAACATTGTCCAAATGACAGAGCAGTGAAAGCTATCCTCACCTCCTGCAACCCTCCGCAAGCCCCCCTCCAATTCACCACCCCCCCCCCCCCCCCCCCCCCCCCCCACCCCCCCCACGCCCCCTCCTGCTATGATCACATAAAGAATACAGGTCTCAAAGTTGAGTCTGTCTTTCATGCTGTTGTACACAATGTACTCATGTGTACAGCAGCGTCTTTTCTTTTTTTCAAGGGGATTTTGGAGCTGGGGGGGCTGGTCGGAGTTAGGGCCTTGGAGTGCTTGCGCTTGTGTATCTGACTGTGCATGTGTGTATGTGTGTGTGTGCGTGTGTGTGTGTGTGTGTGTGTGTGTGTGTGTGTGTGTGTGCATGGGTGCACGCGTGTGTGACCGTGCACGTGCTCATCACCCCACACACCGCGCATGTGTGCACACGCTTGACTCTAGAGAGAGGAAGAGAGTGAGAGAGAGAGAGAGAGAGGGAGAGAGAGGCTGTCCCTCTTTCTTCGGGGTGACCACATCTAAACTGTTCTTTTGAGGGACAGAAGTACAGTATAGTGCATGTGGGACAAGTAAGAAGACACGTTGCTAACGTGCGGCTTAAGATCTTGATGTCATATATTTTTTTTTAAAAGTCAGGATTTCAATTCAAATATATATAGAGCAAAACGTGCCAAGCATTGCACGTTTTGAGCTTGTAGATCACATATTTTTAATACAACTGTAGGCCTATACATGCAAAGTGGCCCCTACGGAGCGAGTGTGTAAATGTAGTGGGCGCTATAGGCCTACTACTATTTTAACAGACTTAAAAAACATAGCAGGAAAAGAGAGGGCATTTGAACACTGAACTCTGTCAGTCACAATGCGGGACGGACACCCAGCTAACATGGTCAAGTGGGCCCTGTATGGGGCACATGTGGGCTGTCTGGGTACGAAGTGGGCATGGGCTAGAACTGGGCAATTATACTGGGTTCCATCTACTGTAAGTACTATGTGGGTTTGAACTGGGTAAATTTGGTGGGTTACAATTGGGTTACAATTGGGCAAAGTGGGCATTGGTTAGAACTGGTCAACAATGTATGGGTCCCTTGTGGGATATAGATGGGCTAAGTGGGCCTGGGTTAGAAGTGGGCACCCTTGTCTGAGTCCTATATAGGTTATGTGTAGGCTATGTGGGAATGGGTGAGAACTAAGATTGGGCGATAGAGCTTTTTTTTCTATTGCCAATCATCGGGGTAAAATTCGCCGATGGATGATGAATTCGTCCAATTTCCTTAGACTTTACTTTACAGACAGGGACTCAATTTGTGGGGCACCTGAAAAGTCTTGAAAATGAGGGACTGTCCCACGCAAAAGAGGGACATCTGGTCACCCTGTGGAGAGGGGGAGAGAATGAGGGAGAGAGAGAGGGAGGGAGAGAGAGAGAGAGAGTATATGGGGGAAGTCTAGGGGTGATAGGGGGAGAGAGAGGGGGGCGAGATGGGGGAGAGACAGGAGGAGGGGGTGAGTTCATGTAAAAAAAAAAGCCAGCCGGTGCTGTGTGCCAGGTTTGTTTGTCACATCTCCGCTCCGTCTGCGCCTTATGCAAATGTACAGGGAGGAGGGGAGGGGGGCTCCATGGGAAACCAGTGGAGCTAATCCAGCATGTTGAACAGGGGAGGAGAGGAGCACTTTTCAATAAAACACCCCCCACCCAACCCACCCCCCGTCAAGTCACACGCAAACACACACACACACGCACACACGCACACACACACACACACACACACACACACACACACTCACACACTCACACACACACAGCAACAGCAAATGCACGGATGCGTGGGTGTAAGAACACACACGCACTGCACGCACAGACTTTTTATAGACTAGCACGCATGTACGTATGTGTGTTGTGTGTGTTGGTATACGTGCAGCTAGGAGGCTCTCTTTTCTTTCACACAAAGTACGTCACAAACTTAATCAGAGCTCACAAACAAAAAAAGACACGCCGCGACACATGCAACGCGTACACACACGCGCATGCATGCAGGCAGGCAGGCGTGCGCACAACAGATGCACACACACACACACACACACAAACACAAACAGGGTCCCGGGGAACACCTGTTTCTTTTTGCGTGCATCATGCATCCAAAACAGGCATTGCTTTATAGTAAGGGGCTATGCGAGCAAATCCCACGGTCTTAAGACCTAACACTCCATCCAGCGGGTGTAATACTAGGGTTGCATTCAATAAAGATAACAACAAACCTTCAGTGCGGCGGCCCCGGGACCCCGCAAAAAAACTTCCACATAGACTATAAGAGCACGCATTAGCCGAGAGAGTCCCCTGACTTAGACTATGAAATTTATGCAAATGTGTGTGGGAAATAAACAGCGCTGAGAGTGTAGTGTGTTTTCACAGACAACCACCTCTTTTATTCGGAGGAGACCTCTTCAACCAGGTTTTTTTGAAGAAGAAACAAAAGTACACACACACACACACAACACACACACGCACACACACACACACACACACACACACACACACACACACACACACACACACACACACGCACACACACACACACACACACACACACACACAAGGCCACGAGTGTCTCTTTTTACGAGGGGAGATATTATCAATTTGCATTCTGTTTGGGAAAACCCAACAGATATTTCACTGAAGCACACCGTTGTTGTTTGTCATTACTACTCCAGACGGTCAATTTGAGTCGATCCAAATTCACAGTGTAGTTAGTAGTTAGTTAGAATAATGCCCCAGCTGTCACTGTCTTTGTTAATATTGAGATTTAGTGGAATGAAGACACATTCTTTTCCTCCTGCACTCCCAACTTGACCGTGACATTGATTTAAAGAATGATTAGGCCTACGTTGAATGTCATTGGAGGCTATAGACATGCAGGCATTGTTTGCTCTGATGAAACCCTCCCACCAAAAACACTAAACTTTTGCATATTTTGTAATGCATTGTTAAAAATAAAACATATGCATTACACCCACAGCATTCTTCTTCTTCTTGGATCTATGAGAACACCCAGAGAAATCAATCTCACTCAATTCATACGGAGATTAAAGCAATGACACATTTTTGAATATCAGATTCTAACACCCCACCCCCAACGCACACAGACACCACACAGATGACGCACGCACGCGCGCGTGCACACACACACACACACACACACACACACACACACACACACACACACGCGCACGCAGAGCCAGCAGCTTGGTATATAGTGTGACAGAGCTCTTTGTGTGGGCATGGGCTCAGATCCAAGCAGCCAGTCTAGCCTCTCTCCAGTCACAGGTATGTGTCAGAGTGTAGCCTGCACTCTGTGTGCCTCTATTCTTCCCCTTTTCATCCTCTGTGTGCTGTCCCGGTGGTCACCCGGAGCAGCAGCAGCAGCGCCACACACTCTTTCATGTCAAAGAGAGAACCATTTTCCACATTTACATTTCTCTTTGTTGGGGGTCGGTCACATTTTCTGGACTTTGCTGCTTTGACACGTTAATCCGGAGTGACTTTACAATGAAAGGCCTACCGCTGTACAAGCGGTTCGCGACTCCTAGATTATCCTTAAACTGTGAGTTAAATGAACACATCACCGCCGTGCCGACCGGCCTTAAACCAACCCGCACCGGCGACTAAAGTCAAAGAGAGAGCCAATGGAGCTCTGCTCTGCGCTGTCGCTGCCCCGGATAATATTCATGTGATCCGTGGAATCATGTAACCGAGAAGTGACAGCATAAGAAACGGGGGGACAAGAGAGCGGAGAATTGGGGGGGTGGGGTGGAGGGGTGTTAAGGATCGCCCCCCCCCCCACCCCCCTGTCAGATCCTTACCCAGAGGGAAGGTCGGAGGGTGGGGGGGAAAGGACAAAATACAAAGGCAATCACCAAATCCCCTTTGCTTGAGCCCTGTGAAACATAATAGGGCGGAATCGCCATCCATTTAGCTTCGTCAAATCACTGACAGCAGGCCTTGATAAAAAAAAGAAAGAAAAGAACGGAAAATATGCAGGGGTACATGATTCTGCCAAGACCCTAACACAGACTAGAGCCGCCCTATTGAAGCCAGATGTTGACTCAACCGGCCAATTTTGATAAATAGCATAATGATTACCATTATACGTGGGGGTAATTTTATATCGCCACGGCACAATGTTGGTCCTCTTTAATGATGGTCTAAATGAGCTCTAGTATATGTATTGCCCCGGGGGCCAGGTGGGTTTTCTGTCATGGTACCAATTTCACTGCACTAATCCCCGCAGTGTCCTCTTTCACCCCAAAGAGGGCGCTACGTCAGATCTAGCTACAGGATCGGCAGCCGCCAAGCTGAGCTACCGCGTTGTCGCAGCCCACGAGTGTCCAACTGAGACTTGAACCTGTCACATGGGCCGTAATAGGACTTAATTGGTGCATTAGGGCCTCCTTCGACGTCCCAAATCCCATTATGAAAGCTTCATAGATTGGTGCTGGTTTGGACTTGACCCAGTGACCCACATGGAGTTAACTTGCGCGACCCCATGCTCGGTGTCCCACACACCGCAGCACATGTCCCATTCCTGAGGGATTGGAAGGTGTTTACAGAAGATTAGCTCCAATGCGATGCCAGCGCAGGACATTGGGTCCTACGTCCAGGGATCACAAGACCCGACCATGGACTCGGGAGACACAGACCTAACGGGACTTTTACTTTCGCAGGAGAGAGAGAGAGAGAGAGAGAGAGAGAGAGAGAGAAGAGAGAGAAGAGAGAGAGAGAGAGAGAGAGAGAGAGAGAGAGAGAGAGAGAGAGAGAGAGACAAGCCTATCTGGCTACAGATGGATTCCTGAGATTATGAAGATCAACCAAATCCAATTAGTCTGATGGTCGGGGTTAAATAGTCATGAGCGATGTCCTGGTCTTACCCCCGGTAACCGACGGAGTAAACTGTTTGCCCTTTGTCAACTTTGTTTCGCAAGAGGAATGGTGTTTTTGTGTTCAAAACAGTTCGTCCTTGACCTGACCTATCTGACCGATATTATTGCACGCATTCGTCCGTGTTGACTAAATCAGATTACGCTGAATGTCTAGCTTCACAAAATGTATCTGTATAGGCCTACACGGAAACCTTTATGAGATGAGATTACATTAGTTCACAAGTTGAGAACTATTTGACTTATACTCCACCTGAAGCCTGTGTTTGTGTCCAATTACTCTACTTTATGCCTTGTACAACAAAGAGAACGTGACAACTGCAGGAGACAAAAATGAAAAAGCCAAATTCTGGGAGGGGGTGAGTCTTTTTTGTAGCATAGCTCATTTTATTGTTTAAACAGTTTTGCATAGGAAATATATCCACTTCCAGTAATTGACTGCGGTAAAAACAGCTGCTAGCAGTATAGGCTGGATATAACAGTAACAATCACAAAAAGTTGAGCCTTATATTTACACTGATTTTCAATCTTGTGGCAATTTTAGCCCCTGCACCAAATGTAACCAGCTTTTTGAAGGCGTCGCCTACTGCTTGGCGCTTCTAAAAAAAAGAAGGAAAAGAAAATAAAATCAATAGTAAAAGAAGGGATATCAAGGCCTTCCCTATACAGTTCACAATGGACACCTGTGGCTCCTAAACTGTAAATGAAAAGATTAAAACAAAAAAAAAAGTTTCCAAAAGTCCTCTAAAACGTACATTCAGATACATACATAGACCTTTGCACACACTTGCAGTGTAACTACGATCACTACTGGAGACTGTTTTACATGTTGTTTTGTTGGTGTTGTTGTTGTTGTTGATATTGTTATTTTCTTTCTTTTTTTTCCTTTTCTTTTTTCTTTTTTTTTTCCTTTTCTTTTTTAAATAAAATTCCAACCGTGATTCAAAACGAGTAAAATGATGATGTGTGCGCAGCGGGAAATAAAAGTGCCACAAGACCCGAAGGAAGGAAGGAAAAAATAAAATCAACCCTGCAGAGAAAACTGGTGACTAAATCTTAAGAAAAGACATTATTTCAACCATTCACTGCACTTGAACATAATGTAGCACTGGCACCCTTCCCACCCCTGCCCCACCACCCCCACAACAAAAATTACACATTTCTTTTCCTCATAATTGCGCAAGCATAATGTGGGCATTGTATACTGAGACAGAGAATTTAAAAAGAAATCACCAATAAATTGCTCTTGGGAAGACATACAAAAACAAAAGAAAGACATCAAGCAATTACAGATAAGAACAGAGAGAGATTGGGGTGATGATTAAAGTCACATTCTGTCCTGGATGACGCCATTCCTGTCAGATATCAAAGTAAATCTATCACATTAGTATATACAACTGACACCGGGACAGCTCGAAAAAACAGGCACTGCATTGCTAATCTTTTTTTTGTCTTCTTTTGGTGAATGTTACGTACTGTAAAAATGCTGGTTTTTATGTTTTACAAGAACCTGATGCCTAGAGGCTAGCAGCTAGCCAAACATATGGAACATGGGTATTGCTTGTGTAAAATGAAAACAATAAAATAAAAATTTAAAAAAAGTAAATGGAGTTTTTTTTTGTTGTTGTTGAAAATGCGCTTATTTCTTTTCTTTTTAAATATATGTTTACTTTCTTTCCAATCAATCCTTTCCAGGCCTCCCTAACCCAGCGCTGGACGTTCAGTAAACAGGTACAACACAGATATTGCATGAGTGCCACTGGTTCTCTCTTGCATACAACTGTACTTGCTCTCCCGTCGCACCGCGCATTTGGGCCTCTCATAGCATAGAGGCATAGCGGCGGCAAAAAAACCTGTCACTTGGTGACAAACCAGTAGACGTTTTTCATTCAGATAAAGGCCCAGTAAGCTAACAATGATGGTGCAACACCGATTCAAAGTTTCAAGGTGCAAAAAGGGCTTCGTGAAGAGAGAGTACAGAGTTTAAAGGGCCCTATTCGGTACCCTGACTTGGCAATTACGTAGTAAATGCATCACAAACTTAATGCAACACTGCCCCATAATACATGTAGTCTACTTAGTATCAACTGGAAGGTAAAAGTACCCTGTTGCGAGGCGAAGTCAAACGTTTAGAGTGTTTTTAAGCACCTGGAATTAAAGTGATGTGATAGTTTAGTTAACGTGTGTAGAAATGAAGAGGGTTCTTTATTTTTTAGGTCAAATTGGGCACGGAGAGATCATGGAAAGTGCAAAACAAGAAGATGTTCCCGTCTCGAGGCTTTTCGTGTGGCCCCGGAGGGGTACGTTTAGGGTGAATACATGAAGGCTTGGGCCAAATAATACTCGGACCAGCCGAAATGTTGCGACATTGAGGGATCAGAAAACTGAGCACTCGGGAAGGGCTGTTGCAGCCTGAAAGAGGGACAAAACAGGGCCATTTTTTTCCTTTGAAAAAAGGTCCTAAAAGAAAAATCATTAACATGGTGTAACACAACTTGATGATAGAGCCGCCATTGGACCGATCCCATTAAGTAAGCAGAGTTTGCGACGGCGTAACTCACTCTATACTCAGGGCCGAGTATTATTTGGGGCCGAGCCTTCCTGTTACCGTTAGGGTCTGTCTGTCTAGTGGGATTCCACCCAGTGTGGGCCTAAGTGGCCACCTCCCTGCAGAGCAGCCCATATACCGCGTTTAAACAGACTTGTATGTACCGTAGCACCCAAAACGGCTTGCATTTCATTTCAAACTAGAGTCTAAATGGGTGCAGAGAGGACTTTTCATGTGGGGAAAATGACTTGTGGCTGAGCCCAAAAGAACAACTCTGTGGCGTCACAATACCCTGGCTCTCGGTCGATATCGGGAGGGGGGAGGGGGGGCTAAAATCTACGGGGTGTTCTACTGGCTTTGTGACATCACATGCCCTCCCAGCTGCTACAAGAACACAATTAAACACCATGGCCTTGTTGGACAAGAATTCGTTCCCATTTAAGAAAACAAAACCAGAAAAAAAAAATCACATCACACTCTCTATGGCCACACTAACAAAAAAAATAATGACAATTCAAATATTCATGAAATGTTTCCCAAATGGAAAATTCTTAAGCGCTAAACATGTTTTAAAAAAAGAAGCCTTCATTTTTTTTAGCTATGGATCAATATAGAATATTTTCACCATTTACATACAGGAACATGAAAAAACTCATGAAACACTATGAACGGGGAGAGTTCTGGGGAGTTCTAACTCAAAATCCAGACTCTAAAAAACAAACAAACCCCCAACCCACCCCACACAATTAATTTATTTTCTTTCCCCCTATAAATGGAATCGACTAATTTTTTTCCCCTCGGAAATTGAAAAAATTTACATACATGGGCTTCAGGGGAAAGGGAAGAAAAATAATCGCGAAAAAAAATGGAAAACAAAATTTGAAAAAAAGTTTTACAGTGTACAAACTCCTGGCCTGTGGCAGGGCAGGCTTTTTTTTCTTTTTCAAACAGAAAGACCCTCATGTTCTCTTGATGTGTCGTGTCAGAGTCACTCCCCCATACATCCAGCCTACAACGCACACACTCCATATCCCATAATCCCAAGCTGCCACATCAGAGCTCAGCCCCACAGACCACTACTATCCAAGCAATCATGGTATCTACCTTTATATACACTTGTCCTAGTCAAAAGAAAACAAAGAAAATAACACCAACTGCACAGTGACCCTGACACGCTTTACCACAAACACACACGCACACACATACACACACTCGGGGACAATGCACTTCAGTGGGGTCTACAATGGCCAAGGGCTGCAAAGCACTTTTTTTTTTACTTTATCTCAAATAAAATAAAATTAAAATTAAAAAGACAGAACAGTGCACATAGAACGGGGTGACTTTAAATCGTTGTTCTTTTTTTGTTTGTCAATAAGAAATCTGGGTGAAAACGGAGAGATCAAGCTTGACTTGAGACGTTATTCTTTCTTTCTTTTTTTTTTTTACATTTCCCTCATATTAGTTTGCTGTTTATTATAACCGGAGGGAGAAACCATTGTCTCCAACACGAATAGCTAGTAGGAACGTTCATGATTGTTGGGAGAAAGAGTGCAAAAGGCATCAAAACAGCATTGCAGACACTGCTTCTTGTTAAGTGCTGATCGGAAGGAACAAAAATGAGACGTGATTGATTGATACAAATAATGCCCTGTGTTTGAGATGCCTGAGAGATACTTATAGTTCCATGATGTTAAGACTTTTGTCTGGGGACTAACTAGGTTTGAAACAGCATACAGGGAAGGGGGGGGGGGGGGGGGGCACGATTGCCTATCTGCTAGTATTTAAGTGCTATATTATCATCCTACTAATGCATTCTTAATTTCTTATTTATGGCACCACCAAGAGATCAGATGAGCAGGGGAAGAATATCTAGGATTACCCCTTCTACCGCGGTCCGTATCGCTTGTTTTCTTAGGATCTATGAAAGATCCTCAAACCAATGAATCCACGACTCGCTTTTACGTGGGGGGAGGTGTGGTGTGTGTGTGTGTGGGGGGGGGGGGGGGGGGGGGGATTGGGGGGGTTAGGTGACATCCCTGGAAATTGACAGATCTAGTGCATATAATGTATGTACATTTATACAAATCGACTTATAAAATACTCTGTAAAGGCTTGCCCCGAGCCTGCCTACGAACTGATTTTTCGACAGGTCTCACTAGCATTGGTTGGTATGTGATTGTTGCGCTGGTCACTATAGGTCACTTTTGCTGATGTGATAATAATAAGGCATTAAGGGGATTTTGCATTCAGTGACTTTCGAAATCGCCCCCGGCCGGGCGCAGTGATAACAATAATAGATAGACGTCGATATCGATGCACTTCGTTAATCGTAAGATTGGAGAAACGTCGACTATACTGTGAAACATTTCATGACTTGTCGGTACGTTTTTCTTTTTCATTCTGAGCGGTGATTATTATCTTTTTTTTTTTATTAGATTTTCTTTTTAAATAAATGATTGTCAAACTCAAGTCAAGCCCTCTCTCCTGTGAAAATGAGATCCTTCAAGGTTCACATGCTAGCACCCCAGGTGGGAAGTTGAAAGAAAGAAAGAGAGTCCTTTTTTTGTCACAGTAGACCAAATCAGTGACTTTGCAGCCGTAGTGTATTAGCCAAAGGATGCAAGTATAGAAAAATAACCCCCCAAAACCCACCCCAAAGCCCACCCAACCCAACCTCCCCTTAACCCCTAATTCAAAATACACTGGAACACATCTCGGCATCATTCGGCAGGCCTGAGCCAAAGTGAAAAAAAAAAGAAAGAAAAAGAAACAAAATGAAAATAAAAAAGACCTTGTCATACACTGCATAGAAAGCAGTCCCCACTTTGGTCAATAAAAAATTAAAAACACCCACAACAACATCATCAACAATAACAACGACAAACAACGATATCAACAAAATAAATGCATTACAATATTGTCTATCTCCAAACTAGCCTCTAATAATTGACGCATCTATAAGCACTACCTACATAGGCAAAACTTGGTATTGCATAATTTTTCATAAATCTGAATTCCACCCTCCAACAAAAGTAACTGGAAGATGAACAAAAAAATGAGCGTTGAAAAATATTGAGAGGAGAAAAAAAAAGATGAAAGGTTATTAGAAAAACCACCAAAATACTGAAAAAAACAAAAATAACAAAACAAAAACATAATGCTGGTTGATTACAAACTTTAAAACGGCGACTATACACAGCCTTGATATGCAATGTAACTGTGAGATAGAGTAGTAAATGAAGTTAAAAATCAACAATTTCATTCAGAGTACAAAACAATTCTTATCATAAAAATGTTAATTTTTTTCCTATAATGATAATAAATGCAGCAAAAAACAACTGTAGTGATGTCTCTATATTCAAAGGCAAGGCACGTAATGTGGACTATACGTCATCGTGCAAATTAAGAGTATCGGAGAGATTTTTTTTTATTTGTCATATAAATATTTTCTGGACCGGGGAGGCAATGGCTGTGATCATGCCGTGCACAATTTCTAGATTTCAGGGACTGCCACCAACTGGATTGATAACTTTAAAACCCCCTGCTAATGCAGGGTTAACTTGCACAGACTGTAGCTTTAGGCCTGAACCTATTCTTTTTTTTATTTAATATATATTTATAATTGATTAACACTTGCATTCCTTTTTTTTCTTCTTGTAAACATAAGCTTTAGAAGCTGATGGCCAAATGCATATACTCTTGATCATGTTGTGAACACTTACGAAATAAAAAAAGAAAGAAAAAAAATCGAATACCATTTATTTCTACACACTAGGTGCGTTTCATTTCTTTTACTTAATGTTCTGTTCATTCCCACCCCCACAATAAATAAAATAAGCTCCCCATAAGGATGGGTAGGGCTAAATTGTCCACGTTCACACTGCGGCCATTTTTTGCTCTTATGTAATACCAGGTAAGAGCAAGAGGGCTGGTGTGTGACTGTGGTCAATGGAAGTGCTGGTTTTTCGCTCAGCTCTGCACAGGTAGCTTTTAGTGCTTGCCTTCAACCGTATTTTCACACTTTGTGACGTCTGCGTTTGTTTTGTTTGTTTGTCTGTTTGTTTGTTTTATTTTATTCCCACAACGAGGAGACTAGGTAATGCGACTGAAATTAAAATTCAAATGTTTTTCTCAAACATTTTACGTTCAAAAAAACGACAGCTAATATTTATCCCCTGTCCTTTAGAGTCCTAGGGCCGACAGACTGATAGCTTCCCTTCAAAAAAAATTAAATTGCACTTGCCTCTTTCGAGATTTTTCTTTTTTTCTCTCTCTCTCTCTTTCTCTCTCTCTATCTCTCTCTGTGTGTCTTCCTTTCCTAAAGGATATACGAATTCTTTAAAGAGGGGTCCAATCTCAAAAGCCTAACTTATAGTGTATTGTTTTCCTCTTTAAAAAAAAATCTTTTTACAAAACTGCATCCAGAGTTCTGAACTCTCTCCATGAGTGTTTTGTGTCTGTGTGTGTGTGTGTGTGTGTGTGTGTGTGTGTGTGTGTGTGTGTGTGTGTGTGTGTGCGTGCGTGTGCGTGTGTGTGACGTGAGTAGCATTAAAGGAGAAACAAGTCGACACATTTCCGAACATAAGGGTAGTATCACAGTAAACTGAAATCATCGAATAACGCAATAAGAACACTCTGAATTCACATATTTTTTTCTCGTTTTTTTTTCTTTTGTTCCTATGGTGTACACAGTGAATCGATTGACGTGGGAACCCCTCTTTTCAAGAGGGATTCTTGCTTTTTTTTTTTCTTTTCTTTTCTTTACAGGTCCAGTGAGCATAGAGAGCGAGAGCGAGCGAGAGAGACACACAAACACACACACAAACACACACACACACAGGCCACCTCAGACTCTCCAATCCATCCACCAGGCAGCCATTGTCAGAAGCGCCAGACCCCCCCTGCTGCCTTCGCGTTGCCTGTAAATATGTGTGTACGCATGATGTCTGAGAATCAAGTTCGCTTTGTTGTCGTCGGCGGTGGTTGTCATCGTCGTTGTTGTGTTTTTTTATTTACCTCCCCAACACATCTCCTTGCCCAGCCCACTTTGACGTTGTAAAATCAGAAAGAAGAACGACGCTAGAACAAGACTAGTAGAGTTGTCATGCAATAAAACATTAAGGCATCTATACATCACAGTATTCTGAATGAATTCCAAGAGTTCTGCAAACGCAACAACTGACTGGTGAGTGGGTGGGTGGGGTGATTGGGTTGGTGGGTGGGTGGGCGGGCGGGTGGCTGGGTGGGTGGGTGGTGGGTTCGGGGTCCGGGGAGGAGAGAGGTTTCTGACAGCAGCAGCTAGGCCTCCAAGGGCTTTCTTCGTTCTTTTTCCGAATTAACTCGCGTTCTCCACAAAAAAAAGGCCAGCAATCCGCCACGGGGTGTGTGTGTGTGTGTGTGTGTGTGAGTGTGGGGGGACGGGGGGGTCAGGTGATGGGCCGAATATAAAGGAGAACGGTCGGGAAGTGGTGGGTGGGTGGGGGGTGGCGGAATGGAGGACCCCAAGACGCGGGAGGGAGGAGGAGGAGGAAAGGGGCAAATGAGAGATTTTTGCGCAGCAAAATGGGGGAGAAAAAGAAAAAAAAAGATATAAAAGAAATATTTCGCTGCTTGCTGGTTTATTCATCCATGGCTGCGGGACACTTCCTCGAGTGCTTGCTTGCTGGCTGGCTCAGCGTCGCCCCCTGTAAACCCCCGCCGATCCCCTCACCCCAAACCCCCCCAACCCTCCCTCTCCAATCCCTCTCTCTCTCTCCCCCAAAAGCATTCCTTCTTCTTCTTCTTCTTCTTCTTTTCGCTCAGTTCCCCGTCTCGGCGTGGACCAGGGGCTCACCAATGATGTTTATGCTGTAGTTCTGGTGGACACTTGTTGGCAGTATCGGAGTCCCGTTCGACACTTGGAATGGAACTAAGCTCGCCCAGGTACCAGGACTGTGTGGAGAGAGAAGAGAGAGAGAGAGAGAGGGAGAAACAGATGTAATTAAATGGTTTGTTCAGGACGCTGAACATTAAACCTATACATTCTTTCCTTAAATTAATCATAGCAGTCTCTGTCAAATAGCAAACATCTCCCCCCTCTGTTAACTAAAACGTTGGTTCCCTTAATTGGACGTTAGCATTGATTGTGAGAGGAGAGGGAAATAAATTGGTGCGTTGATGATAGCTTCTGCTTGCAGTTGCAGAAGTTAAGATTGTGTGTGTGTGTGTGTGTGTGTGTGTGTGTGTGTGTGTGTGTGTGTGTGTGTGTGTGTGTGTGTGTGTGTGTGTGTGTGTGTGTGTGTGTGTGTGTGTGTGTGTGTGTGTGAGAGTTAGGGGTGTGGATTAAAGCTTAAGACATTTATTTCACACATTTCCCAACGAAGAGATTGGATGTGACACCATCTCGAAAGACTTTATCCACTTCACTGTGTATAGTGTGTGTGTGTGTGTGTGTGTGTGTGTGTGTGTGTGTGTGTGTGTGTGTGTGTGTGTGTGTGTGTGTGTGTGTGTGCGTGTGTGTGTGTGCACATGTGCATGCGTGTATGTATGTGTGTATGTTTGAGTGTGTGCACGTGCATGCATGCGCGTGTGTGTGTGCGTGCGCTGCCCCTACTACACAAAGACGTCCCATCTCTATTCATCTCACGCTAATGGAGAAACAACACAGCGATTGTTCCTGCGGCGAGCAACGGTGCTAACTGAAAACGGTGTCGCGAACAAACAGCGTGTTGTCCATATACCCACCTACCCACCCACCCACCCCAAAACACACCAACTCCCCCAACCCCTCAACCCAAACCCAAACCCGGGGCCTTGAAGAGAGGTGCTGCAGCGACATACATGTCGGATAATTAGCCCCCCTGCCTCTCTCAACACACACACACACACACACACACACACACACACACACACACACACACACACACACACACACACACACACACACACACACACACACACACACACACACACACTAACCACCACCCCCTGCAAACTCCAACACCCCCATACATACCATCATCTGTAAATACCTGCATTTCACACAAAATGACCACTCAGAAGTAGGAGATGGAAGAACATTCATGATGAGTGTAGGTCAGTGGTTTTCAAGCTTTTTTCATACCAGGGCCCACTATTTATTCAGCATTTGAGCCCACGGCCCACCATTTGATGACATTTTAGCCCCACAGACCCCCAAAACTAGAGTGGGGGATTTCTTTTGATTTCTTTTGCTTTTGTCCACAATCCCAGGCTGGATTTCGGAGAAAACGAAACAGGCAAACATACAGATCAAAATGAACCATTAATGTTCTACATTCTCTAGTTGTGTAGACTTGGGGCTAATTCAGATGGTGAATGATTTTAACTATTGAGATTGTAAACAACTAAACATGAATTGCGGGTCCATTTGGTTTTATTTTTACACTCTCAAAGACATCTGGTTAACCAAACCATCCTATACAAACCAATTAAAAACTCCATTTTAACCATAATAGATTCATCAAAAACAATTTGTCTTTTTTTTTCTGGTGACTGCATTCCTAATATGTGAGGCGCACGTGGAATTTCATTTACGGTTTTCAGTTTCATTTTAACATATTGTCTTGGAAAATGTAGCAGCCCTTGGCACCATGCTGTGGGAGATTAAAGAATAAAACAATAATTAAAAAGAAATGAAAAGATTAGAAAGAAAAGATATTAGGAGGACAATACCAGTCACCGGGGAAAAAAAGGATTGGGTGTTTTTATGAATTTATCTGGGTTGAAATGGAGTACGAAACTATAATGGGTTTGTATAGGAAGGGGACGGGGCAGCTAGAGTTAATATCAAATATCTAAATATACTGAACACTGGGGTATTCACATGAACTCGAGTAGATGATATAATGACCAAAAGTTGTTTTGATAGTTAAATATCAATTTAAGTACACTGTAAACCCCTGGAACATGATGTGAAGCATCTAAAACCTAAACAGCAGTGTGCCACAATGTTTATTTATGGATATAAAGTATGGTAGAACCCCATTCACCTGCAACACCTCACAAGACAATGTGGAGTGGAGTAGAAGCTATTGGTGTTGGTATTCCAAGGTACTGGAAATTGTACATAAGTGGTGTTCCATTGGGTAACAGGAAGGCTCAGCCCAAATGATACCTGAGTATAGACAGATTTGCGCGGACGCAAACTATGTTCGCTTCATGGAATCAGTCCAATGGCGGCTCTACCATCAAGTTAATGATTTTTGTTTTTGGACCTTTTTTTCGGAGAATGTACACAATGCGAACCACATGGACCCCATAGGGTCCATTTGGTTCACATTTGTACACTCTCAAGAAAAAAATGGAAATGTCCCTCTTTTTATCCTCTTTCAGGCTGCAACAGCCGTCCCGAGAGCTCAGTTTTCTGACCCGCAAATATCGCTTTATCGCCATAACATTATGGCTGGTCAGAGTATTATTGGGCTGAGCCTTCATGTCTCCATTTTGGTCAAGGCAAAATGTCTTATCCCTAAACTATTTTGAAAAACATTTTTTAATATCCACACCCACAGCATGTCAATGTAGAGTGGCAAGCTGGACTATTCAAAAATGTTCTTCAAAATAGTCCAAAAGGGCAAAGAAGTTTAGGGTTTAACGGTGACGAAAACGGAGCCCTTAGTTACTTGGGTTCCACCAACTTGCCCCAAGGCTCTGCCTGTGCATTAAAGGCTGGGCGTCTAGAGGTGGAACAGTGGGCCGATTCTTCACACAATCTCCTCTCATATCAGACAGCAGCCGTGTCTGCCATAATGAAAGCCACCCATCATCTGCCCCCCCCCCCCCCCCTCCCTTCATAATAAGAAATCACTTAAAACAAAGGGGATACGCGGTGTAAAAATGACCTCATGTGCCTTTAGTCTTTCTTTCATTCTTTCTTTCTTTTTTGGGAGAAAAGCACCACCAGACGGCTTTACAAAGACACAAGTGAGAGAGACAAAGAGAAGGCAGTGGGGGGGTGTGGGGGGATAAGGGGCTGGGTGGGGGGCGGGAGGGCAGAAAGCGTGGGAGAGGATGATAAAACATAAACACATATGTAAGTTAAGACTGTGCTTCGGTATGTAGAGGGTTAAGGCTAAGCCCACTCCCCCCCAACAACCCCCCCCCCCCCCCAAACTCAAACCTGTATTCATGCTTTCCTCTCTTCCCTCTAATACTTCATTCTCCCTCCTTTTCTCCTATATCCTTGCTTTTCTCTTACAACCACCCGCTTCATTCTTCTTCTTCGTCTACTCTCTCTCTCACCGCCACTCTTTTTTTTGCTTTATCACTCCCCAACTCCTATCCTTCATGCTTTTCGTCTTTCTCTCTCTACTATAACTTTACTCTCTCGCTCTCCCTCCCTCCCTCCCTCCTTCTCTCTCTCTCTCTCTCTCTCCCTCTCTCTCTCTCTCTCTCTCTCTCTCTCTCTCTCTCTCCTCCTCCCTCTCTCTCTCTCTCTCTCTCGCCAGCCTGCCAAGAATCATCGGACAGGAAACGAGGGATTAAGTTTTTCCTACCTTGCTGAACAAAGAGCGCACTGAGCGGCCAAGCGTTCTGCTGCATTCTCTGCTACCTACACTCTCCTCCTCACTCCGTCTCTCTCCCTCTCTCCTTTTCACTCACTTCTTGGGGAAAAAAAAGAAATCCTCTCAGGTAATGACGAGGCAACATTAAAGAGGGAGCGGCGGAGAGAGAGAGAGACCACACAGCGGTGCATCTCTCGCAATGCATTTATGCAAATCGCACAGTATTCTGTAAACTGTCTGGGTCGGTTCTAATCTCGTTAAAATGGACGACTGTCAAAGCGCATCTATGTCCAGTGACTTTTAGAATCAATCTGTATCCCTCGTGAGAGTTGAACTAGGGAGCAGAAGTGTTTTCATTTGACGAGTCTCCCTATGTATTAACCAAGGAAATGAATGAAAGAATAATTATTTTAGATTTCGGGAAAGTTTAGAGTGCAAAGACACAAAGTGACACCGTCCTTATAAGTTTTAGCGTACTGTTGTGGTGTTTTAACTTTCATTGAAAAATAGCAGGCGTTCACGGCTCATAGCACGCCACAGAGTGGCGCACTATGAGCCGTGAACGCCTGCTATTTTTTGGGGAGAATTTGAGAATGCTGCAAAAAATCTTCAAGTATGATCTTTCAGAGTGAATGTTTTGTAGAATCTACAAAGCCAGGATGAAATGGCTTAACATAAAAGTTTGAACACCTTTGTTTTTAAGAGACTGCTTGAAAAAATACAGTTATTAAATAAGTGATTAAGCACTGTCAGATCCTTATTGCACAGGTTAATGCGGTGGATATGGGGCCAATTCACACACACACACACACACACACACACACACACACACACACACACACACACACACACACACACACACACACACACACACACTGCAGTGGCCAAGTGGACGTGTTGGACCAGGTCCCAGCATCACAACCTCCTCGACTGCAGCAAGCAGTATCTCCTTAAGTAACCTTCAAGATGGCCTCTCCCTCTCCCTCTATACCCCTGACCAGATCTGTGTGTGTGCTCCCAAAACTACGCTAATTCAAGTCCCAGTGAGCAGCGCATGCAGCAGCCCCGGCGTACAACGTGCTCCGTTTAAGGATTAGCCCCCCTCAAATTAGATTATCTAATGGCATCTTAATGGATTGCTGACCCATTTCCTGCACAATGGCAACATGCGAGCCTGGCAGCATTTTAATTTGGGGGCAGCAGCAGCACTGCAGCGGAGCAAGGCAAGATGCTCTGCATGGATGAGGAACCAAGTGTTCAAACCCCCATACCTGCTGTACTTTAAAAAGTATTAGGCTTACATGTATAATGTGATCTGTTTTTATTAAGGAAACAAGTGGAATGGATTCCACTATCTCCTCTCCAGCCACGTAATGTAATGAAGTGGTAAAGTGTACTCAGCTGGGATCCGTTCTATCTGTGCTCGTTTGTGTGGGGCTCTGCTGCAGGGTTGCCAGATTTTGTGAGAGAAATAAGAAAAAAATAATATGGTACCAGCCATATTATGATCACTAAATGGGAATTCCACAACATTTTCAATCTTTTACTATGTCATTAATATGGGTAGAAATAATAATAATAATAATAAAAAAATAATAATAAAAATCCTAGGAATGGAGGTATGAAAATTGCATGGTGAATCAAATCTTGATGACATCATTAAGATAAGTTAAAAGAATAAAATTAACAGCGGGTGGAATTTTCCTTTAACCATGCGTGTGGATCAGCCGTATGGATTGTGGTAATAAAATAAGCTCATAAAAAGTAAATATAGTTTTGATGCTCGTATTAACCTTGGGACGTATTAAGTCGCATTATGCATTCTATAAAATCCA
>CM076986.1:25117952-25122952 GCA_039105355.1 Benthosema pterotum
AAGTACATGTCTCTATGTACTACGGTTCTTGAGTTACAACATATCCGTATTCATGAGGCACCAAAAGTCTAACATTTTGGCACATTTCACTATTTAACTCAAAGATCCCTTAATCACTTTCAGGAATCATTTTCAGGAAATGGACCTACATGTATCTGCTATCATAAACCACTTCAAGTTTCTCAATTGATGAAACGGGTCAGGAGTTATTAAAACCGATCGTAAAGGGCTGTTTCAGTGCTAATTTGCTGCGTATAGTTAGCGAACATAAGCCACCCAGAAATGTCTGTCTGTGCATCTGCCCTTCACAATAATAGTCCGTGGGACGCCAGGAAAAATACCGCCATCAAAAGGGACAAGACATATGTGGTATCATTACGTTCGTATGACATCCAGGAATGCAAAAATGTGTGATAGCAGTTTCAGAAGAGTAGCTGAATACAGTTTTTTGGCATTTATATCTGATAAAATGTTGAAATAACTTCATAACTTGAAATGCATTGATTTTACGCCCCATAAATGTATTGAACGTTAATATAAAGTTGAGCATACGAACGATTTGGTACCAACTACATGTCTGTATCTCCTACGGTTCTCGAGATACAGTATATAGGTACATTCACAGATGGAGGAGAGCAAGACATTTGTAACATTGATTTTTAAGTCAATCAATGGTGATACAGGCATGAGAATTGGTACACACACTCTTCAAACCCCACTATTTCTAAAAGTACTGCGTGCCCTGCAAAATTCCAAGATGGCACCCCCCAAAATCCAAGATGTCCGTCCAAAAATGTGTTTTTTCCTTCATAACTCAAATTAGAAAGATCTTAAGCCCCATAAATGTATTGAACGTTAATATAAAGTCGGGCATTACGGACATTTTGATACCAAGTACATGGCTGTATGTACTACGGTTCTTGAGTTACAACATATACGTAGTGATGTGGCACCATAAGTGTAACATTTTGGCATGTTTCACTCTTTAACTCAAAGATCCCTTTATCACCATTTATTCTATTTTCAGGAAATGGACCTACATGTATCTGCTATCATAAACCACTTCAAGTTTTTCAATTGATGAAACGGGTCGGGAGTTATTAAGCCAATTGTGAAGGGCTGTTTCAGTGCTAAAATGCTGCGTACATCTGCGAATATAAGCCACCAGAAATGTCTGTCTGTGCATCTGTCCTTCACAATAAGTGTATATGTGAAGTGGACGCACCAAGTGTACCATGTGTCATACTATAATTGTATAATGTGCAAAAATGCGTAATAGTGTAATATATGCAATAGTGTAATAGAGCTAATAGTGTAATATATGCAGTCTATAGCGGTATACTGTAATAGGGTAATGTATGTAATAAGTGCCACAGTGTAACATGTGTAATAGTGTAATAGGGTAATATGTGTAATAGTGTCATAGTGTAACATGTGTAATAGTGTAATATGTTTATATGTGTAATAGTGGCATAGTGTAACATGTGTAATAGTGGCATAGTGTAACATGTTGTAATAGCATAATAGGGTAATGTGTGTAATAGTGTAACATGTGTAATAGTGTAATAGGTTGATATGTGTAATAGTGGCATAGTGTAACATGTGTAATAGCATAATAGTGTAACATGTGTAATAGCATAATAGGGTAATATGTGTAATAGTGTAACATGTGTAATAGGGTAATAGTGTAATATATGCAATAGTGTAATAGGGCTAATAGTGTAATGTCTGTGCATTATGGTAATAGTGTAATATATTACTGTAATATTGGTATAGCATAATAGCGTAATATGTGTACTAGTGTCATATTGTGACATGTGTAATAGGCAAGTATGTGTATCATGTGTAATGGTGTAATAGGACAATTACACTAGACCACTATTCAATATATTACACTATTACCCTAATGCACATATATTTCACTATTACACCATTACATATATTACCCTATTACACTATTACATATATTACCCTATACGCTGTTACACAATTGCATATATTACACTATTACATGATTGCGTATATTGCACTATTACCCTAATGTACATATATTGCACTATTACACTATTACACATATTACCCTATTACACTATGACACTATTACACATATTTCCTATTACACTATTAGCCTAATGCACAAATATCACACTATTACACTTATTACCCTATTACACATGTTACACTATGACACTATTACACATATTACCCTATTACCCTATTACCCTATTACACATGTTACACTATGACACTATTACACATATTAACCTATTACAGTATTACACGTTACACTACGACACTATTACACATATTGCCCTATTACCCTATTACACATGTTACACTATGACACTATTACACATATTACCCATGTTACACTATGACACTATTACACATATTACCCTATTACACATATTGCCCTATTACAGTATTACCCACATTATACACATTATACCATTATACTATGACACATGCTACACTTGGTGCGTCCGCTTCACATATACACTTATTGTGAAGGACAGATGCACAGACAGACATTTCTGGGTGGCTTATATTCGCAGAATGTACGCAGCAATTTAAGCACTGAAACAGCCTTCACAATTGGCTTAATAACTCCCGACCCGTTTCATCAATTGAAAAACTTGAAGTGTTTTATGATAGCAGATACATGTAGGTCCATTTCCTGAAAATAGAATAAATGGTGATAAAGGGATCTTTGAGTTAAAGAGTGAAACATGCCAAAATGTTACACTTATGGTGCCACATCACTACGTATATGTTGTAACTCAAGAACCGTAGTACATACAGCCATGTACTTGGTATCAAAATGTCCGTAATGCCCGACTTTATATTAACGTTCAATACATTTATGGGGCTTAAGATCTTTGTAATTTGAGTTATGAAGGAAAAACCACATTTTTGGACGGACATCTTGGATTTTGGGGGGTGCCATCTTGGAATTTTGCAAGGCACGCAGTACTTTTAGAAATAGTGGGGTTTGAAGAGTGTGTGTACCAATTCTCATGCCTGTATCACCATTTGATTGACTTAAAAATCAATGTTACAAATGTCTTGCTCTCCTCCATCTGTGAATGTACCTATATACTGTATCTCGAGAACCGTAGGAGATACAGACATGTAGTTGGTACCAAATCGTTCGTAATGCTCAACTTTATATTAACGTTCAATACATTTATGGGGCGTAAAATCAATGCATTTCAAGTTATGAAGTTATTACAACATTTTATCAGATATAAATGCCAAAAAACTGTATTCAGCTACTCTTCTGAAACTGCTATCACACATTTTTGCATTCCTGGATGTCAGACGAACGTAATGATACCACATATGTCTTGTCCCTTTTGATGGCGGTAAATTGCCATTTTTTGCCTGGCGTCCCACGGACTATAAGTGTATATCTGAAGCGGACGCACCAAGTGCAGCATGTGTCCTAGTATAATGGTATAATATGCTAATAGGCGTAATAGTGTAATATATGCAATAGTGTAATAGGGCTAATAGTGTAATATATGCAATAGCGGTATACTGTAATAGGGTAATATATGCAATAGTGTCATAGTGTAACATGTGTAATAGTGCATTAGGGTAATATGTGTAATAGTGTAATAGGGCAATATGTGTAATAGTGTCATAGTGTAACATGTGTAATAGTGTAATAGGGTAATAGTGTCATAGTGTAACATGTGTAATAGTGTAATAGGGCAATATGTGTAATAGTGTCATAGTGTAACATGTGTAATAGTGTAATAGGGTAATAGTGTCATAGTGTAACATGTGTAATAGTGTAATAGGGTAATATATGTAATAGTGTCATAGTGTAACATGTGTAATAGTGTAATAGGATAATATGTGTAATAGTGTAATAGGCTAATATGTGTAATGGTGTCATAGTGTAATATGTGTAATAGCGTAATAGGATAATATGTGTAAGAGCGTAATAGGGTAATATGTGTAATAGTGTCATAGTGCAACATGTGTAATAGGGCAATATGTGTAATAGTGTCATAGTGTAACATGTGTAATAGGGTAATGGGTTAATATGTGTAATAGTGTAATATATGTGCATTAAGGTAAGAGTGTGGTATACAAAATGGCTGTATAGTGTAATTGCCCTATTACACTATTGCACATATATTATACTATTACACATATTAACCCATTACCCTATTACACATGTTACACTATGACACTATTACACATATTACACTATTACACATGTTACACTATGACACTATTTCACATATTACCCTATTACCCTATTACACATGTTACACTATGACACTATTACACATGTTACACTATGACACTATTACACATGTTACCCTATGACACTATTACAAATATTACGCTATGACACTAGTACACATATTACCCTATTATACTATTACACATGTTACACCATGAAACTATTACACATGTTACATTATGACACTATTACACATGTTACCCTATTACACATGTTACACTATGACACTATTACAATATTACCCTATTACACATTCAACTCTATGACACTATTACACACATTACCCTATTACACTATTACAATGTTACACTATGACACTATTACATGTATTACCATATTACAGTATACCTCTATTGCATATATTACACTATTAACCCTATTACACTATTGCATATATCACACTATTACGCCTATTAGCATATTATACCATTATACTAGACACATGCTACACTTGCGTCCGCTTCACATATACCCTTATTGTGAAGGGCAGATGCACAGACAGACATTTCTGGGTGGCTTATGTTCGCTAACTATACGCAGCAAATGTAGCACTGAAACAGCCCTTTACGATCGGTTTAATAACTCCCTACCGGTTTCATCAATTGGGAAACTTAAAGTGGTTTATGATAGCAGATACATGTAGGTCCATTTCCTGAAAATGATTCCTGAAAGTGATTAAGGGATCTTTGAGTTAAATAGTGAAATGTGCCAAAATGTTACACTTTTGGTGCCTCATGAA
>CM076986.1:25127952-25177952 GCA_039105355.1 Benthosema pterotum
GAGGGAGAGCCCGGGAAGGGAACGCTATAGCAAACAGATGCGGGCAGATTGTGGATTAGGATTCTTCCTTAGATAATACCAAATGACATCTGATCACATATCTAGCCCCCCCCCTCCGCGCCCTTCACCCACCCCCCACACACACCCCCGCCTCCGTGGAACCACCATCTTGGTGGCATCCCCACCCACCCACCAACCCACCCACCCCTCCACGGAACGGAACAGGGAGATGAATGGAGGGTTTTCACACGTTCGCTGCTTGAGAATTGCGGAGCAGGTGCGGGAGTGTTGTTGTCTTACTCTTCTCTCTCTCTCTCTCTCTAATTCCCCTGCCTCTGTGTGTGTGTGCATGCGTTTTACATGTGGAAACGTATACAGATCTAGTGATAACGACAGCGAATGATTATTAACACTATATGTTTTTTTTTTTTTTCAATTATTTTCCAGCCCTGTAACAACAACCTTAAAACATAAGGCTCCACGACGATCCTATTTCTGTGATTTGTTTGTCCTAGTCCGTATTGTTAGGAGGGGCTGCGGTGCAAGCTCTCCCATGTATTATCAATACGCTGAGTGCTCATAAATGTAATTCTCTCTCAGAGGCTACGCAGGCTAGAACGCTTTCTCTAACTTTCTTTTCCCTCTAACGCAGCGAGTCATCGACTGCAGCCGCCGCAGAGGAGAGGGGAAAAAAATGGATGCAGCGTAAGGCCAACCTCCCAATCCATCAGCCGGACACATTAGACAAAGAGTGGACTCTCACTCTCCCCCCGGTGCATTCTGGGTACAGACATCCACCGATGCTGACCACGCATGAAACGCGATGCCTTGAAACGCTGTCGCTGAAACTCATATGCCTCATGCAGGCAGGGCAGGCAGGCAGGTGCGGGCAGGGCGGGCGGAGCGGAGCGGAGTAGCGCGCGTCCCCGTCTCTCTCGCTGCCGTTCCTGTCCCCATGCAGCTAAACAAAAGGTCTCGGGTGCGAGTGGAAGTGTCAATATGTCCTCATGGATCCCACACATAATAAATATCCCGTTGCGGGACGGCCTGACAATGACGGAGTGTTGGGTGACAGTGTGTTTACTCCTCAGGGACCTGTCTGCGTCTCTGTTGTCGGACAGATCCAAAACCAGCCCTGCTCCCTCGATGGCTTTAAATCATAAACCAGAGGACAAACAAAACCAGAACTGTGACAGGGAACGGCGGTGTTGATTTCGTCGAACAAAAACGGCGACCTAGGGAAAAAGGCCGGCGACTGCCTTTTTTTCACTGAAACTAAATTAATCTAAGCTAGGATGACTAAAACCCGAGACTATTATGTGTTGACAACCGCGGCTACAAATAGAAACAAGACTACAATGTTAGGAAAGGACTTGTAAACACAAGATCGAGCATAAGTCATTTTACACTTGGCTCGCAGGCTGTAAAAAGCAGATCTACAAGCTTGCGCGAGGGCGTATTGTGAGCTTGTAGAGCAAGTGTACAACAAAGTCATTATGACGGCTTCAAGGCCCACCCAATATACATTTTAGTTGAATAAATCAACTTAGACAACTAATATCTTAGGATGTAATTTAAAACAAATAATGAAACATTCAACTATAATGAACTACTTTCACAACTATAATGAAAACTATGAAAACTATTTTTTTAAATACTGAAACTAAAATCAATGAGTAAATCAACACTGCAGTTAAGTAGCAACCATGAATAACTGAATAGACTGATTTCAGTTCAAGGGGTTACCCAGCTAAATGATTGTTTGGAAGAAACCAAATGATCCATTTTGTTCCATTTGTACACAATAATAATAGTTTAATTAACATTGATTTTTACAATATAAATTGGGGGTCCCAGAGATAGAAATGCCATTCTGTCTGTAGACTAATATGCATATCAATCTGGGGGGTCCTTGAAATGAAAGTGGTTGAGAATTCTCTCTTCTCTTATGGGGTTCCGAAAATGACTGAAAAATGACTGGGGGTCCTTGGCTTGGGAACCAGCGGTATAGTCCAACTATTGATTTAGGACAGGGGTTTTCAACAGGTGGTCCGGGGGCCACCAGTGGTCCTTGAGAGGGTTCCAGGTGGTCCCCAGCTAAAAGATGGAAAGTTGGTAAACCAGATGTAACTCAAGAGAAGAAATATTCATCATCTGAATCAGCACCACTTAAACAAGAAGCCTACACTGTTTTGTTTGCAATAATATCCAGCCTGGAATTGTGGACAAAACCAAAAGAATTCTTTAGTTTAAGGTCTTTGGGGTGAAAATGTAATCGAATGGTGCCTGGTCCGTGGCTCAAATGACGAATAAATGGTGGTCCCTGGTGTCAAAAAGGTTGAAAACCCCTGATTTAGGAGACACAGTGCTGAACAATAACTTTGACCACAAAGAAGCTACTGTTATTATGGACGCTCACGTCCTCCTGTTGAATTCTCCTCACTGCCTACAGGCAGCAGGTGTGAATGTAAACACATCTAACCTATTGTGCCAGTCCGTAGTCCGCCTTAAATAATTTAGCTCCAAGGTCATTTTTCCATGAGAGGGCTTAACAGGATCACAGTACGCCTCGATAAGATGACTCTCTTAAGATGCATCGCTGCTAAGATAGATTGCATATTATTTTATAATGACCCAAAGTGTGTGTGCGTGTGTGTGTGTGGGGGGGGGGGGGGGGGGGGGGGGGGGGGGGTTATCTACAAAGGGGATCTGTGAGCTTGCAGATCTACAAGCTCATAGATCTGCCGTCACGAAAACGTGCGTAGGCTGGGGTCCCTGCTGGAAGAAAAATATTTTCAGATGGGGAATCAGCGGGCCAATAACATATAATTCTGGGGGTCCTTGCTATTAAACACTCAAATAGAAATATACCGTATTGCCTCGAATATAAGTCTACCCTGGTTATAAGACAACCCCCCATTTTTCAAGACTCGTGTGAAAAAAGAATATTGAATGTCAACTAATATAGTCCCCAGATATAAGATGACTCCATTTTTTACGATATTTACAAAACACCATCCTATATTCAGGCCAATAGGGTAGGTTTTTTCTTGGTTTGTTTTTTTTTTTAAGAAAACTGTCATGATTTAAGAAGACATTTGTAGATCCTGGTCTCAGTCCTACGTTGGGTGAATATATAGTCACTATTCGCTGGGAAACACTATATTATAGCATAGCGTCCAGCGTAGAATGTGGACAGACAGTAAGAGGCTGTATACACTAGTCCATCCACACAGTCAGGGACCAAAACAATCTGGCGGGTCGTGCAAAAAAAACCAAAAAAAACGTCCCCGATCGCAGCCACGTTGTGCGCGGGCGGAGCAGGGATTTTGTGCTCGGCTGATAGAAGTAGCAGCACTACTAGAAAATGTGGAAGGACGGATTGTTTTTTTTTTTCCGGGGTGGGAATCTTTCTCCTCCTTTCATGCTTGGGCAGGGATGGACTATAACCCTATATGAGAAGCATCCTAGGCAGGGGCGGATGTAACATTTCCCAATTGGGGGGGGCAGAAGAAAATGGTAATGAAGCAGCTTCATGCTGCCCCATTACCATTGCCCCAATGGTATGGGGCCATTACCCTAATGGTATGGGGGCGGCTTCATGAAGCCGCCCCCATACCATTTTCAGTAGTGTTTCAAAATACTTTTAAATATAAGCACTGAAATATCTTGGGTTGTTTTGCATGCCATCATGTTTGGTGGGGCAGACTGGGCATTTATGGGGCATTGCCCCCCCCCCCCCCCCCCCCCCCATGCCTATGCCTAGATCCGCCCCTGATCCTAGCACCAAATTGGCCTACAACATTTTCCGCCCGTTCGCCCTATACCTTTAACCAAACTAGCCCTATATCTTTAACCAAACTAGCCCTATACCCTTAACCAAACTAGCCCTATACCTTTAACCAAACTAGCCCTATACCCTTAACCAAACTAGCCTATACCTTTAACCAAACTAGCCCTATAACCCTTAACCAAACTAGCCCTATATCTTTAACCAAACTAGCCCTATACCCTTAACCAAACTAGCCCTATACCTTTAACCAAACTAGAAAGAAAGAGACACGCCAGAGAGAGAAAGAGAATGAGAGAGAAATCGAGAGAGAGAAAAAAAAAGGGAGAAAAAGTGTGGCGAGGAGAGAAACCCGGCGATCATTATGTAGCCGCGTGCAGATGCATTCAATTAGTTGTGGTTGGAAAAGCCTTGGCCTGCGACCAGGATACTCAATGAGAAGCGTGTGGGGGTGGGGGGGTTGGGGGGGGAGGAGAAACACCCGTTCAAAACCTTAAACACAGCACTGCACTCACACACTCCCAACCAGGACCAATACAGTATATATACGCTATATATACTATACACTGACACACTGCATGCCGTATACGACGTGCAGTACGCTAGCATACACGTGTGTGTGTGTGTGTGTGTGTGTGTGTGTGTGTGTGTGTGTAGCCAGTTCACGCACTCACATACATTCTCTCTTTCTTTCCCAGTCAGACACGCTCAGCTCTCCCTACGCTAAGATTATTACGGCGAGGGTGTCCGTCTCCGTAGCGCAGCCACAGAAAGCATTATGTTGACGCACTGTTACCGTAAGTGAGGGAGGGAGTGTGCTGGTGTGTGTGTGTGTGTGTGTGTGTGTGTGGTGTGTGTGTGTGTGTGTGTGTGTGTGTGTGTGTGCGTGTGTGTTTGTGTGTGTGTGCGTGCATGTGATACTTTTGAATATACCCATCCATCATCGAGCGGTGACCACACAAAGACAGTGCATTTCCTACCTCGAAAAACTAATTTAATTTGTCTATTGTTTATTTATTTCAACTGTGAGACTGTGGAGCTCAAGCATTAGGCGATATTATTATGAATGCAACATACAGTAAAAATCGGTATAATGAATATTATAAATAAATATTATGAATACTACCCTAGATGTGGAATTAATTTAGTCATTGCTGGGATGAAGGTAACACATTTTCCCTTAAAATAACGGTGAGTGGGTTGACTTTTTGTTTTTGTGGAAAAGCACAACACCTCTCTGTCGCTTTGGAACGAAAAAAATAAACTGTCAAATTTGATCTATACTGTAACTGCGCCGGGCGAGAAATAGCACATTCTCCCTTGTTCCAGGAATCAGAAGCCAAATATTCTGACGACGACGTCCCCCTCCTGCCTGGGCCAAGCCATGCTGACCCAGGCCAGGCCTGTCCGCTCCCAGACTGCTGTCGTAGCTCTGTCTGCGCTGCTGCGCTGCTGCTTTCTGCAGGACGCTGAGCCGGTGCTATAGGGCAACACAATCTGAAACGCCTGCCAATAATCAGACCACGTTCTAGTAGGGCTATGCTAGGTCACTGTCACGTCAGAATATAGCAGCCAGGAGGGCAGTGTTGATTGTGCGAACAGCTATGATGAATAAAACTATGAAATAAAATACACATTGTCATTGACGATATTGCTGACGAATATCGTGACTAAAATCTTAGGAAGGGACGGCTGCTCGAGAGATTCCGTATAAGTCATTTTATGCTTGGTTTGCGTGTCGAAAATTTGCCAATCTACGAGCTCACAGCGCGCCGCGACGCGAGCTTGTAGATCGGCACACTTTCAGCAAGTGGAAAACCGCTTGTTATGACGGCATCAAGGCATTTTAGGCAACTAAATCAACTCTAGATTTGCCTTCTTCAAATGTAGTAGTAGCCGTGTTTGATGGATAGGAATTGTCTTAATAGTTTGAAACGTTTGTACGATCATAAGGTTGAAATACAAGCTACAGACAGACCTAAAGCAGTAAGAGATTAGAAGAGCGGTAAACAAATATACAACATACTATAATACTATACTAACTCACTCTGAAAACGTTTTAATGTGAAATTTTGTACCGTCTTCATAATAAGCTACGCAAGATTTGCAACAAGGTGGTGGTGGGTGGTGTTGGTGGTGGTGGTGGGTGGGGGGGTCCATTCTTGATTTCATCCTAAGGATTCATAGCTGGAAAGTGTTCTGATCTGGGGGGGATCACATTTAAATACGTCCTACTTATCCGACTCAAGCGTATACAAGTGATGTCTTCCAAAAGGAGAGGGGTGTGTGTATGTTTTTTTAGGGGTATTTCAGATCTTATGGAGAAAGAGAGAGGGCTGGAGGGGTGGGGTGGGGGTGACAGCAGGAGATGAAGGGGAAGGGGAGGAGGAGGAGGAGATGAGGTGGTGTCGTAGAGAGAGAGAGAGAGAGAGAGAAAGAGAGAGAGAGCGGTGATCTCACCTGCTGCTGGTGAAGGAAGGCTGGATCCCTGGGGCTGAGGCCGACGAAACGATTAGCCGTCGGAGTGCCAGGGGCTGAGTAGCCTGCAGGGGAGAGGAGAAGAAGAATGCGTGAAGCGCACGACGACACGAGCCAAACGCTGTCCAGAACTCCAACAGTCTGTCGTCTGCTTGCCCACCTACTGTACTGCGGGCAGCGCTATGGCAGCGCCATGGCTGCGTTACTATACCCTGGCAGTGCCCGGCTTCAGACCATTTTTTTTACTGAGGGTGCTGGAGGGAGTTTGACTATTAAAGGGGAATTACACCCATTTTCAACATTTTACCTTGTTATTATTGTTATCATTAATATACCTTAGAGTTGTGTGGACGTGATAAAAAGTTTCCCCCATTCTGTTTGTTTGTTTCCTAATGTCATCAAGTTGTGTTTTCACTATGTTAATGTTTTTTTCTGAGAGTGTACAAGTGGAACCAAATGGACCCGCTAGGGTCCATTTGCTGTTGGTTTAGTGGTGCCACAGCTGTAGTTAGTTAGTAGCAGTAGTAGTGTTTCAAATCCTTTTAAATATAGGCACTTTGATTTGAAATATCTTGTGTTGTTTTGCATGCCATGCATCGTGTTTGGTGGGGCAGGCTGGGCATTTAGGGGGACACTGCCCCCGCCCCCCATGCCCATGCCTTTTGATCCGCCCCTGGTTGCGCTTCCTCCACCATCTCAGCTTTCCTACTGTCTGTCTCAATAAAGAACATAATAAATACCAAGGGGAGTGTGTGTGTGTGTGTGCGTGTGTGTGCGTGTGTGTGCGTGTGTGTGTGTGTGTGTGTGTGTGTGTGTGTGTGCGCGTGTGCGTGTGTGTGCACGCCTGTGCGTGCGTGCGTGCGTGCGTGCGTGCGTGTGTGTGTGTGTGCATGTGTGCGCGTGTGTGTGTGTGTGTATTGTATGGGTGTTCTGTTACGGTGATGTTTCTCCACTTGGCGCTCATGGACCATGGATTACATATGGTCCAGGGGGAAAGGTTATACAATGTTAATGTACCTAAATTACTTAAATCTATAAAAAAATATGAAATAATATCAAATAAGTTCAACATATATAAATATAAATACCTACCATGACAGGTGTAGTGTGGGAAGAAAAAGCTTGAAAAATGCATGTGTGTTTTGTGTTGTTTTTTTAGCTGTTGTCCCTTATTGATAGTTACAGTGACGACAGACAGAGAGAAGGGGAGACATTGCAGCAAAGGTCATCATGAACGGGACTCGAACACACGGCACGGTGCCAGGCCAGAGACTATATGTGGCACGCACCTGAGTCACTATGCCAGCAGGCAATTCAATTCAAAGGCTTTATTGGCAAGAGAAAACATTTGTTTACATTGCCAGCAGGCACCCACTATGAGCTCATTGGGCGACTATTTATGGTATTATTGTATTATTTCAAGTATAGATTATTATAATAAAAGATATGATGCAGCATTGGTTAGTGCGTGAGGTCCAGCACACAGTCTGTTCTCCAGATATGCTCTTATACATTTTTGACTTGAGAGCTACTTTCAAAATGAGCGGCTCAACAAGATCTACACATCAAAAACTTGATTGTTCCATGACTGAAAATCCATTTCAAGGCACGCTAGAAAGTTTGAGCTTTGAAATAGTTGGTGATGGTGTTATTTAATGTTTATAACGTTCTTATAATGAAAACTATAGGGGGAGAATTGGAAGGTTTTCCAGTATATGCTATTAATGACGTTTGAAAACAGTATTTGAGGTTTGAGTTGACAGTTCGTGAACTAAGAACTCTCACGTTTTTGTCCACAATTGGGAAGGAGAACTGGCAAAACATTGGTCAAAATAACAATTATTCTCCATTTTCTAATTGTGTGGACTCTTGAAAATTACGTAATTCAGACGTTTAAAATAAATATAATTTTACTCTTGAGAGCGGTAAAATTAACACTCTCAAGAGTTACAGATCTATAAGGGTCCAAGTGCTAGGGGGGACTGTCATGTGATCTACCTGCACGGTCTGTGTGATCTACTGGTAGATCACCATCTACCTTTTGGGCAGCCCTGCTCTAATATAAGTCCCACGTTCCTCATCGTTCTCTCCACTGTCACACTACGAGAGGGTTGATGCTGCGCGTTCCAATCAATAAATAAAACATAAATGACTGAGTTTCAGAGAGTGTGATGGTGGTGGATGCTGCTGGTGGTGGTGCATGATGTGACTCACCTTCTGATGTGGTGATGGGCTTAGTGTCAGGCATGGAGAGAGAGACGGGTCGCACAGCGCCGTGGTGAGGGGAGGGGGCCAGTACCGGGGTGAAGTGTCCTGGTACCTTGCCTACCTGGCCACTGCTGTTGGGCTGCACCAGGGGCGACAAGATACACAACATGTTGAAATAGGAGTCCCTGGAACAACTTGTTGTCAATATGTTTTTTTGGGGACGGGGTCCTTGACATGAAATAGTTTGAGAGGCACAGATATACGTTTGTAGAAACATTAGGGATTTTTTTTTTCCCCCCAGAAAACTGAAAGTGACTTGATGATTGAAGACATTTGCAGAGTGTGGTCACAGTTCTCAATGGGTATAAATATGAGATTCATTCATCGTCTCTGGGAGAAAATGTGGTCATGGTGACACAGGCTACATTTGCAGTGGGAAAATAGAAGCAAAATAGAGAGGATCAAACCAAATTGATGAAAAAAACACAATGCCTAAAAATAAATAATTAGAAAAAATATCCTAAATCAACACACAAGGTTCAGAGCAAAACGGTGTGAAGAGAGTTCTTAAGAGAGCTTTAATTTGTAAACTTAAACTCATCAACAGTCATTAGTCTGTCTAATAATGAGACACAAAAAGAGCGATTAGAATGGGCAATGCCAAGCAGCTCATGAGACAGTTTTGAAAACACAACAGGCTACAGCCATGCTGGTATACTGTACCTACTACTATGAATCAGCATTAAATCCCCCCAAACAAACCCTTCCCCACACAGCAGCTGTACAGTGCAGGTAGCTGTATTAAACCTTCAGGATGCTCAGTGACATCATAGAAGGCTGGTTTGTTTCTACAGGCTGGTGTTGGGGTGAATTTCACCCGTGTCTAGTGATAGTGTGACAGAGGGGAAAATCCCACACACCCACAAGGGACTTTTTTTCCTTTTCTTTATTCACTGGACCATTCTTACATGTCCCAGCAATGGAAGGAGAAATGTTTTTAAATGGATATTTAAAAAATAATATGCTTTTCCACTAATTTTGCCCCCCCCCCCCCATGATAGAGCCATCCATGGCATCTATTTTTCATTCTTTGTGAAAAGTCACACTGAAATATTAAATATGAAATTATCCCCAAGTTGCCATGTATTGCTGTACTTCCGTATATTATTTTGATGCAAACCAAGCAAAAGTAGAAAAGAGGATTATATTTTCAGTGACATTCAGTCACAAGACAACTACGCTATAACTCTCGGGGGGAGAGCCAGCGAAATCCAAAAGCGACCTCGCCCGCGGGCGCCCGGTTTCAAAAGCGGGCGCCCGCTTTCACAAAAACGGGCGCCCGGTTTCACAAAAACGGGCGCCCGGTTTCACAAAAAACGGGCGCCCGTTTTCAAAAGCGGGCGCCCGTTTTCAAAAGCGGGCGCCCGTTTTCACAAACTAGGCTATGCCTAAACCCTAACTCTAACCCTAAACTTAACCTCAGTAAACCTATGCCTAAACCTAACCTAACCCTAACCATAACCTTTTGAAAAGGGCGCCCGTTTGTGAAAACGGGCGCCCGCTTTTGAAAACGGGCGCCCGTTTTCAAAAGCGGGCGCCCGGTTTCACAAAAACGGGCGCCCGTTTTTGTGAAAGCGGGCGCCCGCTTTTGAAACCGGGCGCCCGCGGGCGAGGTCGCTTTGGATTTCGCCCCTGCTGCTCGGGGGGGTCAAGGAGCTACAATAGGTCTACACTCACCGCGGATGGATTTCCTACATGATTTTAAACAATGATTTTAATGGTACTCCTAAAGGGAGATTAGCAGGAGGAGCGAGGCATGAAAGAAAGGCAGAGAGAGAGAGAAAGAGAGAGAGATTGTCCTCTTAGAATTGGGTATAAATGTGCATGTTGGAGCAAGAGAGCCAGAGATACATACAGTGCAGTGAGAGAGAGGGAGAGACAGAGAGAGAAAGAGAGAGAGAGAGAGAGAGAGAGAGAGAGACTTTGGGCACATATAAAGGATGCTAGTGGGAGCTACTCTTTCAGACGGCTGGAGACTGTCTGGGGCGTTTCATTTCAAGGGGCCAGCCCGAGTTCAAACCTCAAACGGGGCCTTTATGGAAAAAAAACACAAAAAAAAGAATCGTGTCCACATGGGGTTCCCTCCGACGTGAATAGAATGTTTAATTAGAGTGTAATATAATCTGCGTTAAAGCAAGCATAAAAAACATTCTGGCGCTCGTCCACGGGATTATAAGTGCTGTGTTATTTGCTGAGCGCGCCCCCCACCCCCCCACCCCCACCCCATCAACACCCATCACCCACCCGCCACCACCTTTCTCTCTCTCTCTCTCTCTCTCTCTCTCTCTCTCTCTCTCTCTCTCTCTCTCTCTCTCTCCACTCCAAAGCTGCCTCGTCTCACCTCACCCCCCCCCTCACCCCCCACCCCGGTCCCTTCGCCAGCACCCCAGCAGAGGGGCCAGTTAATTCTGAACAAGAGGACCGGGCCCCAGCAACGGCAAATATTTACAACCTTTATCATTCCCTGCGGTTTTTCTGTGGAGTAACTCTGTGGCCCGCCGCCACCCCTCTCTCTCTCTCCCCCCGCCCCCCAAACCCACCCCAATCCCTCCCTCCCGTTTCTGGAGACGTCTATAAGGCCTTTGTTTACGGTGAGAACGGCGAGGATATAAAACTCACATAAATATCTCGCAGCAGCTCTCTCATCTCGCAGAGAGACGCCTGCATCAGGGCCGGATCTAGACATGGGCATGGGGGGGCAATGCCTCCCCCGCCTCCTAAATGCCCAGACTCCCCCACCAAACATGATGGCATGCAAAACAACTCAAGATATTTCAAATGAAAGTGCTTACTGTATACTTAAAATGATTTGAAGCACTACTACTGCTACTAACTAGCTACAGCTGTGTAACCACTAAACCAACAGCATTTCATCATTGAAAACAGAAAACTCTCTGAGTCAGACCTTTAGCTTTATGCATGCTGTGTGCCTGTGGCAACTTCAATAACAACTGATGTTATTATTGATGCTTTACTTGACTGATATAAGTCCTATAACTGAAAATGGCATGGGTGCAGCTTCGTCGCCTGTGGCACGAAGCGCGAAGCGCCACGGGCGATGAAGCTGCCCCCATGCCATTTTCTCCTGCCCCACCCCAATTGGGAAATGTTACATCCGCCCCTGGCCTGCATGCTCCCTCTCTCTCTCTCCCTCTCTCTCTCTCTCTCTCTCTCTCTCTCTCTCGGTCTCTGCTTGTGCACGTACGCATAGACACGCAAACAAACAAACACACACGATACACACACCGGCGTGCACGCGCACGCGCATGGGGCTTCAGTGTGTGTAACTAGTGTGTAACTGAGCATATAAAAGTCGTCGGCTGTTTGATTTAGTGCATGGTGCTGCTGAGGGGAAGGGCGGGGGTGAAGGGGGGTCTTGCTTAGCGTACAGTACTTCTTGCAGTTATCTTCCTCCTCCTCCGGACTATCCAGCGACTGTATTTGTTTAGAAAAGAAAAAAAGTGCTGTGGTTTACATTGTGTATACTGAGTTACTGGTTCTTAGCGCTGCTGTAAATATGAGCCTGAGCGTTGTGACACAACATTAGGAAGAGCCTCCGTTTGACACAGAGCATGTATCGGGGCCTCTTTTGCCCCGCAGAAAGCAGGAAAACCAGGATTACTGACTCTATCTAGAGCCAGGGTTTTCAACCTTTCTGATCCCAGGGACCACTATTTGCTCAGCACTTGAGCCACGGACCACCATTTGGGGACACTCTAGTCCCACAGACCCCAAAACTAAAGATTTGTTTTGCTTTTGTCCATGGCCATTAATCTTCTAGCGGAGTAGACTTGGACTAATTCACACGAGGGATGATATAACTCTTGAGAGTGTGAACTCTTGAGAGAGTTGGTTTCATTTTTACGTTCTCAAGAGTTACATCTGGTTAAGCAGCTTAGCTGGGGACCACCTGGAACCCTCTCAGGGACCACTGGTGGTCCCCGGACCACCTGTTGAAAACCCCTGATCTAGAGCGGTAGTTTTCAACTAGTGGTCCTTGAGGGGGTTTCAGGTGGTCCACAGCTAAACTATACAGATAGTTGTTAAAGGGTAAGACCACTTTTTTGTTGTTTTTTGTGTAGTTACCTTGCTACATCATTACTATGATGAAATTCCAAGTGTTGACAAGAAACTTCCAGTGACTAGAAATGTATAATTCAAAATATGCCCCTTATTGACTTGACATTGTACACTAAAACAGCTCTCAAAGCCACCCTTTTAAGTGCATCAACCAACACAAGCAAAACTAATTCAGACACTAAAACTCAGGTTTTATTTTTTTCGCAAAAACGTCAACTTCCTTGAGAACAGTAGTTCTCAATCTTGTTTTATCTGAAGGACCCCCACATTGACACATTTTCAACCATTTTAATTTGAAGGACTAATAATCTAATGCAAACCATTATTAGACTATGGCACTTGGATCTATGGGACCCCGATTTGTATTGTTAATATTAATTAGTTACAGACAGATAAGGGTGCATTTGTTTCCTAACTATCCCTTAACTGGGGACCTCCTGGAAATCCCACAAGGACCCCTGATTGCCACGTTGAAAACCATTCTTGTACTAGTCCATGGAGGGGGGAGAAGTAGGTTGGTATTTCTTTGCAGTGCCGGCCGTGTACAGTTTGAAACGGCAATAAAACAATCGCCCCTTGGCGGTTCAACTTATCTATATGGTGTTTGAGGTTAGATAAGAGTGCTGAGAAGAGAGAACAGGGATCTATTTTAAAAGACTATGGACGGCGGACGCTTGAGGTGGGGAATCAGACTCTAATCTCTTAAACTACTGACCTGGTTAATCCGCTAAGTGACATGAGGCTGATCTGTGGCATTAGTTAACCAGATGAACCCAACGCTCCCTTAATGCCACTGACCTTCCTCCCTGTCTGCAGCTCCATGATGCGCTATGTCATATAATGTATGGCCTGGCCTTCACACTGTTTGCAAACAAACATCCAGAGTGGTACTTCTGCTAGGGGTTTTCAACCTTTTTCATCTCAGGGACCACCATTTATTCAGGATTTGAGCCACGGGCCACCATTGGAGGATATTTTAGCCCCACAGACCCCAAATCTAAAGATTTATTTTTGCTTTAGTCCACAATACCATACTGGATTTGGGGAAACAAAACAAGGAAAACACACATTCCAAAATGGCTAATTCAGATGATGAATATTTTAACTCTTGAGAGCGTAAAAATGAAACCAAATGGACCGCAAGGGTCCATTTGGTTTCGTTTTTACGTTCTCAAGAGTTACATCTGGTTAAACAACTTAGCTGGGGACCACCTGGAACCCTCTCAAGGACCACTGGTGGTCCCCGGACCACTGGTTGAAAACCCCTGGCCTATAAGAACGTCTACAGATGTATACCGCGATATAAAATATAGTGTGGACTCTATTTTCGTTTGAAGACCCCTGAATCCACTATTTGGGGATTTAGCATTGGGGAAGGGGTTGTTTGCTCAATAAAGTGAGTGTTTTGGTTACCTGTCTAAATATCTAAAACACCTCCGTTACCTGTTACATTATGCATGTGTGGTCACTGTGGTTTGGGCGGGAACTGTGACGAAAGTCGCGCTCAGTGTCTACACAATATTAGCTATTCTCTAGTTTGTCAGCCGATGGACATTGACAAAAGAATAATATTGTATAATAGTCAATAACAATACCATTAAAAGTGTTCTTTCAGGAGTAATCTACCCAGAAATCCAATATCACTGTGTAGAATGTAGATGTCATGATGGTTTGCTCTATTCTATGAAACTACAGCCCCGTCAACATTATTGTACTGTGTAAAAAGCTGAACTATTCATTACCTTGCGGACTACTAAAACGGAGTCATCATTTTATTTCATGCTACAGGCCCAACAACTAGTGCCTGTTTGATTTCACGTGGTAAACTACAGCCGTAGTTTCCCGACAGTTTTCTGAAAAAGCAGTGCTCAAACTATTTCAAGTCACGGAGCCCCACAATTATATACAGTATATATGGTCACCGACCCCAACATCTCAAAATAGGAGTTCCAAACATTTGCTGTGAAAGAATATATATTCAGGGAATTGCACACAAAAAATAGAGCTCTCTCTAGCTTGTAGATCTGCTATTTTTCAATAGCTAAAGTCTACAATCATTGTCAGAGTGTTTAAAAGCTAAGGTGACACCATGCCTTCCAGTCCTTCATGGGTGAAACTATCCTCACTGCCTTTACTGCTCTGTTAAACGACTGACATTGGTGCTCCGAAAAGCGACTTACTGAATGAATGATGGTTTTACTGATCTGTAAAACTACTGACTTAGTTAACCACCTATTTACTGATCTACTGAGTGGATCAGCCATCCGTTTAGTGAGCTGTGAAACGACTGACCTGGTACTGCAGTTAAATGACCCAACATCTGTTTATCTGTCTGTCTCTTGTCTTTCCTTCAAACTATACCACTCCTATACGCCTTAACCTGCCATGCCAACTGCTGTGTTTAAGTGTTTAAGCACCATATTGGTCAGGTTTTCTTTTCAAATCTTTTCAAACTCTCCTGGCCACTTAGTTCCCTATATGCTGACCCACACTGATTTGATGTCCTGATTTTCCTGTGGACAGCCAATTGCCAGGACCACTTAAACCATTAATATCATCCGAGGATTTTTTTTTTCTTCTATGATCTTCACCAAGTGCTGCTTTCATAGTTATTTGAGAAAGTAAATGAGACTGAGTTGAGGAAGTAAAACAATTTGTTGCATTCATTTCTTATCATGGTGTGTGCAATATACCAGGGGGCCAGTTCTAATACTAATTCAATATCATCCCGCGAGCCAAAAATAATTCATTCACGGGCCTGATTTGGCCCCCGGGCCTTGAATTTGACATATATCGGTCAAAACACATATAGATGTTGCTGTGGTCACTGACCTGGCTGGTCTGGGGGCTGGACGGGTCGTACGACGGCACGTAGCTCTTGAGGGTGTCGGCGGGGTTGAGGTGCGGCGGGTAGCGGATGGTGGTGTGGGAGAAGTAGGGTGACGGCGCCGGGGGTAAGATGGCCGGCGCCGAGAACTGCAGCGGCGAGTGGGGCGGCGGGCTCCTCGTCGATATAACTGTGGAGAGACAGGAGGAGAGAGATATGAGCATGATGCCATGCGTTGTGGCTTGTGGAATGGCCAGTGTTGTAGTGGTACTTTTAGAAGTGGGGGGACGCCTCTGAAAGGGGAATTCCCCCCATTTGATTTTTTTTTTTCTGAGAGTGTACAAAAGTGAACCAATGGACCCTAGCGGGTCCATTTGGTTCCATTTGTACACTCTCAGAAAAAAAGGAAACACATTAACATGGTGAAACACATCTTGATGATATCATCAAGATGTATTTCACCATGCTAATGATTTTTTTCAGACCCAAAAATATTTTAGATGTGAGAAGTGGGGGGACGCCGTCCCCCCGCGTCCCCCCGCGTCCCCCCACGTCCCCCCTCCACTACACCTCTGGGAATGGCTGTTTGCAAACAGACAAAATGTACATAGGGCTGAAGTTGCTAAAGGGCCACTTCTCCCCTTTTTTGCAACCATGATGTTTAGGACACAGGGAACACTTTCTTTTCATGTGTGTAATATAGTTTTTTAGATATTTTAGTGATGTTCATGAGGTCATGAACATCCAGGAACTTCCTTCCTGGACTACGAATCCCACCAAAGATACTCTATGATACACAACCCTGCATTGGTGCCACTATAGGCGACATGGACTACAAAGCCTACAAATGGTCTCCTAAGTAGTCATGGTTTTCTCCTCTCAGAGCCCCCTATCTGTCATATGTCAAATTGCAGATTACAAAGAGACTTTTCCTGACTCCTAAAAAATCTCGCGAAGGGTTTGATAACAAAGTGAAATTTCTCCTAATTTGTCTCGCTGAAAGAATCCATTTTGGTATGAATATGTTGTAAATATTATATGCCTTGTGATGCAGTAAAAGTAAAATATTTGCCTCTGAGATGTAGTGGAATAGAAGTAAAAGCATTGGAAATTGTTAGACATACCGAAAAATACCTCAAAATTATAGTACAGTATCAAGTACAGTACTTGGTACTGGGGACAGTAGGGACATCTACTGTAGGTACTTTGCACCACCGTTCATCTGCCTAAAACGGAACAGATGGACCTCCGCCACATGCTGCTCTGTCCTTGGTAATTCTCACCACTTATCTGGTTGTTCCTTTAATTGTTTTTGCTGTAGGTTTTCTGCGTGTCTCTCTCATTGCTAGCATGTACGTACAGTATGTATATCACATGCCTCACTGCCAAACAAATTCCAAATTTGCATTTGCACTTTGTTTACACTGTCCACGATTTTTGATTTTCCAAACTGGCATAGAATGGAAACAAGACTGTTTTTTATCTATTTTAATGACTAAAATATGAAATAATCTGCACATCAGCGCCCGCACCAAATCAGAACATTGTGGTTTTGCAGTATTTAGCAGTATAATTGTATTAAATAACATCAAAATTACAGTTCTACGAAAAGCTTAAATTTATGGTATGCTTTTACTATCTGCAACGTGTTGTTGTTTCATAACACAGTACATGTTATGAGCTACTACTGTCAATAAATGCCGTGCGTTTGATTAATTGTCAGAGTTTGTCCAAGTGTCAGAGTTAGGAAGCGCTCTTTATCAGTGAGGCAACCTCCCGCTGCCTCCCGCATTATGTGCAAATTCAAAACAGGTGGTGCGCCTGGGCTGTTGAGTGATAGTCAACAAGCACTTCCAAAACTCCAGCACTTAGAATAAAGTCATCTGCAAGGACAGGAAGTAGCTCATAACACGTCTACGGTGTGGTTTTTATGTAACAAAAACATTGCAGATAGAAAGAGGATAATTCAAGATTTAATAAAATTAGATCAGACCTTTCTGTTTGAATGAATGGGCTGTCTATGAGAAGTTGCACCTTGCTGGCAATATGCCAGCTGTTTGAATTGGTTGATCAGAGTAGTGATTGAGGCCCAAACCACTAGAAATAAATTAGAGCAGTGGTTTTCAAACAGTGATGCGGGGACCATCAGCGGTCCCTGAGAGGATTCCAGGTGGTCTCCGGCTAAACGATGGACATTTGGTGACCAAATTGACCCTTATAGACCTGTAACTCTTGAGATTGTACAATGATACCAAATGGAATGTAGAAGATTAATGGTCATTTTGATCTGTATGTTTGACTGTTTTTGTTTCCAGACAAAAGCAAAAGAAATCTTTAGTTTTGGGGTCCGTGTGTGTGGGGCTAAACTGTCCTCAAATGGTGGTGTATGAAGTCGTGATGTGATCATCATAAACTTGGAAGTTGAAGTTGAACGAGACGACCTTGATTCAATGTGAGCCTGGGCTGGCTGGCTGGCTGGCCGGGGCCTCAGAGCAGGCGGGACGTCCCATCCTATACTCACCACTGTGTCCTACACCTGTTAGGCCAGGGTGGTGATGCTGTGAGAAAGTGCTGACTCGTGGCGAGGAGTCCTGCGGAGAGGTGGGGCTGAACAGAGGCTTCTCCGGCTTCTTCATGGTGGGGGAGGACATGTCTGCTGGAGGCAACACACACGCACACACACACACACACGCACGCACACACACACACACACACACACACACACACACACACACACACACACACACACACACACCACACACACACACACACACGTCCGAAAATCAGAAGAAAGAATATACATTCAATCCCCACGGGTTCATTCACAGAGATGTGTGTAGTGTGTAGTGTTGCCAACTGCCAAAATCCAAAATGCACTATAGTGGCACTTCCAAAATGCACTAGAATGCGCTAGATGCTTGCCTGGAAGGGAATGTACTGTATATAAACACACAGATCAAAATGACCATTAATCTTCTACAGTACATTCTCTAGTTGTGTAGACTAGTTCACATGATGAAAATTGTAACTCTTTAAGAGCGTAAAAATAAACCAAATGGACCGCAAAGGTCAATTTGGTTTCATGTTTATGCTCTCAAAAACTTACATCTGATTAACCAACTGTCCATCATTTAGGCTGGAGATGACTGGTTGGAAACCACTGTCATATAGGAAGAAAAATGGTGAAAAATGAGGGGTTTTATCTCTGGCGCCTGTCAACCAATTTCACCCCAACTCACCAGCCAAAAAGCACTAGATTTTCTGCCAGGAGTTTTTCTCTAATTTTGGCACTAGGGGGGTCTGAAAAAAAAGCTAAATATAGCAACAAATGCACCAAGTTGACAACACTGGACAGGAGGCGACTTGACTTATACCTAAAAAGTGTGATGATCAGCAACCTACTGTATTATGATTACAGTCAAACGTACAAAGCCATCTTATGTCAGAATTACAACATTGAAACGTAAAGATCTTGTGTGTATCCTCCATCTATTAGGATTATAAAGACTAAAAAGATTGTGTAACATAAAGGTAATATGTTATATATAGTACCTCTTGAGTCCAAGTAATAAGTAAGGTAATATTACTCTTCTAAAGAGGTAATAGCTAATATATTACTGCCCAACACTCACCATGCACCCTTAGAGAACAACTTTGATTTTTTTTTTCAACCAATGTTCCTGTTTTCAGGTTGTTTTTAGAGGAAGTAAACGATTTGTGTTCATCTGTTTTTAATTTACTGCTCTAGAAAGCAGCAAACCAAAACATTTGAACGCTCATCTTCAAAAAAAAAAAAAAAACTTGTCCTTTATTAAGCCTGATTTATGGTTAGTTGTGTGTCTGTGTCCTGCACTGAGAAGAGCAGATCTACAAACCCGTGTGTATATATACCGTACGTGCCGAGCACATGTACCGTATCTGGCGGGATTTACGAGTCGCCATGATAAATGGAAAAGTCCACAAAGTGATGGCTGCTTCCCTTCGCCTTGTGACCTTTGACATTCTGTCACTCAGTAAATAATTCACTTAAAGCACGCAATAACGGGGCACTGAAACCTCTTCAAACGGCCTCTTCTCTGACTACCATGCCTCCACTATCATTTCGTTCCGTTTTCCTTTTGTAAACTAGGAGATCTCACAGGCAACGTAAGTCTCTCGCTGCTGTCGTTCTGGGTTATGTCAGTGTTGTGATCGACCGTTACGGTCGGCGATGCGTTTTCAATTTACCGCGCCGTCCGAGGCGTCAGTGGCGCTCTGAGAGGAGTGAGATAACAAATAGAGGAGACTCTCGATGGTGTGCGTCCAGGCCCGGATGTAACATTTCTCAATTTTTGGGCAAAAATGGTATGGGGGCGACTTCATTGGGACGACTTCAATTGAAGTCATTGAAGACTTCATTGAAGTCGTCCCCCATGGCAGTGCCTATATCCGGCCCTGTGCGCGTCAGGTGTGGGATCATTCTACAAACATTCATCAAGTGTTTTTTCTTCTCTTCCTTGCGTTCTGCCGCTGTTCCTCTCGTGCAGCATAACTCTCACCTCATCCGCCTGCTCTCCCTCCTCTATAATGATCGATGTGAACGCTGTCACTCGGGCATTTCCATTTCGTTTGTCGACACTCTCGTTTTTTTTTTCGCCCACAGTTGGGGCGAAGGAGGATCCACCTGAACGGCGGGAGAAGTGACTCACGCTCCGCAGAGAGAGGAGGGGGGTGGGGGGGACAAAGGCGAGAGGAATCCGGGGGATTTCCCATTCCCCAAAGCAGTAAAGAGGAAGCTTGGCTTAAACGCTTTAGCTTTTGCAGATATATACGTTTGAGGAGATGGATATCTGCCCTGCTTGGTTTCGCATGCATTATAAATAGAAAGTCCTTTTTTTTTTAGGAAAATAAATTGCCTCTGTTTTTTTTGTTTTTTTGCTTCTGAAGTCCGGCAAGGAAATCGACCGATGAAAAAGGACATCTGGAGGAAATGCATAATATACTGTATTCATACTCGATATTAAAACATTTGGCCGTTGAAACATGAGTGTTATTCTTTGTAACGTAAATTCAAACATGGAATTCCTTTGATTGTGCACAACATATATAAAATCCGAGCTCTTCTGCGGTGCATATTTGCAAGCACGTGTTCCTAAACCGCTCAGGTAGATTATTTCCGTTGCTCGTCTTAATTGCACATCAGTGCTGGAATGCAACAAACGCACCGAGAGTGTAGATCAAATTCCCTTTCGTCTATTACGAAATGCCTAGAATAGGGATGCTATGGTTCGTGGTTTAAAAACGAGGCACATACAGTATATGCACGCACGCACGACCAAAGACTAAAATGCCGCACGCAAATTACAGTCTATAAAATGTACTTTCCTACAGCAAAAAGCAAAAAAAAACAACGCATGACGGCAAGGATTCCTTGTACCGCGCGCCTCTACCGAGGCCCTCCTCCTCCTCCTCCTCGCCAAACAACAGTCATGTGCGGCAAAATGACCGCTTATTGGCACTCGGTACGGGCTCATATGGGTTTAATATCACCCCACTTCACTTTTATTCTCTCCTAACAGAATAATGGCCCCAGCCCCTTCGAGAGTTCTGCCTTTCTCTCCTCCTCTGTATGTATAAGGCTCCGGGGCCCAGAGATGGTGTTGGCGATTGGGGGCCCACCTACCCCCCCTCACTCCCTGCCTCTAAGGGCACGCGTACCCCTTGCTGACCCTGTGGGGTCAAACCCCGCCAGTGCCCTTCTTTCCTTTGTCTCCCCCGCTGTGCCCCTCTCTCTCCCTCTCTCTCTCTTTCATTCTCTGTCTCTCTCTCTCTCTCTCTAGGCTAATTTATACGTCGCGTCGACACTTTTCTTCGGTCGGGGGGGAAAAGGAAAAAAAGAAACCGCGCCATCTCTGTCAGCCGACACGGTCGTCTGACGAAGCATATAAATTAGCCTTTTAGCCGTCTTATTGTGACAACGATGAAAAGCCTCTGAGCGGGGAAGGTGGGGGGGGGGGCCTCTGGACTGTTTGCTTTCTCTTCTTTTTTGTACAGAAGAGGAAGAGAAAGCCTCGCAGGCCTTAAGACACCAGGAGGTGCACTATACTAAAGCTAAAAATCACAGCAGGCCCTGGTTGGTTGGTTGGTTGGTTGGTTGCAGGGGAGCAGGGGAGAGAAAAAAAAAGGTGGAACATTTTGTACCCGTTGGAGCCGTTCCGTTCCGTCCTGTCACAGTTCAGGCTCAAATGCCTCCAACAACCTCTGCCTGGTGGAGGCCAGGGGCTGTGGGAGCAGGCGGCAGGGGCGGTGGTGGTACGGCGGTGCTACTGCAGCGCTGCTGCAACACACCGCATAGAAAGGGAGAAAAAAAGGAGTCCGGGGAGATGGTAGAATGATCCGGAAACACGGGACACAGGGAGGCCTTAATTAAAAGGGCGTCAGGGCCTCAGCTCTGCACCGGGAGACAAGGTAATGAGACGTGCATGACGTCCCGCGAGGATCTCCCTTATTTCTGTCTGTCTCTCTCTCTCTTTCGTGCACGTGCACATGCACACTGACTCTGAGTTACAGTTAAGCGTACAGTATATTGAGGTACGCACACACACACACACACATACACTCAGAGACCCGGCGGTCACTACGCACATGGAGGGAAAAAGAATTGTCCTGTGCGTGTGCAGCACACAAACAAATGTTCCCATTGGTTGTCTTTTCTTGTCTTGTGTGTGTGTGTGTGTGTGTGTGTGTGTGTGTGTGTGTGTGTGTGTGTGTGTGTGTGTGTGTGTGTGTGTGTGTGTGTGTGTGTGTGTGTGTGTGTGTGTGTGTGTCTGGGCCGGGGGGCCACCTGTTGAGACAGACTACTCCGCTGAGACCGACTTGTGCTTCTGAGTCAAGTTCAAACACAAGCCGTCACACCTGCCTCTCCTATTAACCCCCCCCCCCCCCCCCCCCCCCCCCCCACACACACACACACACACACACACACAAACAGAAGAAGAAGCACGCACTAATCGTGCTTCTTCCTTTTTTGCATGCAGGCAGGCAGGCTACAAATAAACTGGCTTGTTTTTCCTCCCTGACACAGATACACACTGTTTTAACACATATCATGTACAGGCCCTAATTATCTCTCTGCAGCCAGAGCACAAATGCAAACAAACACACACACACACACACACACACAGACACGCAAACATCTTCCTCCTGACACATTTTGCGTGTGCGCGCACATATCGCGTACAGTGCAAAGCGTACCGTTTCACCTTTCACACCTTTACACAGCTGCCGTGTTCATTTAGCTTTGAGCTTTAATTTTAAATGACCTTATAACCGTGCCGTGTGCTTTACATCTACGTGCGAACAGGAAGGACTGGTGCACACCATCAAAGACGGGGATGGGGGGGGGGGGAGTTTTGTTCTCTCTCTCACATGTCGAGCCACGATATAAAGATGGATTTCTGCGATAAGAGATACTAGTACGTGACGTGACACATTAAAACCTCCGGGGTCCTAGCAGCCGCAGCGGCATGTGTGATCAATGGTGGACTTGAACTCCGGCGAACACAAACAAGAGTTAACTATAAAAAAAATGCTATACGGATAGATTTGGGGAAATAGTTTTAAACCAGTGGTGCTTGACCGGGTTCCAGGTGGTCCCCAAGCTAAATGATGGAAAGTTGGTTAACCGAGATGTAACTCTTTGAGAGCGTAAACATGAAACAAAATGGACCCTTGCGGGTCCATTTGGTTTCATGTTTACGCTCTCAAGAGTTACAATATTCATCATCAGAATTAGCTCCAAGTCTACACAACTAGAGAATGTAGAAGATTAATGGTCATCTTGATCTGTGTGTTTGACTGTTTTGTTTTACGAAATCCAGCCTGGAATTGTGGACAAAAAACAAAAGATTAGAAAAGTTTAGTTTGGGGGTCTGTGGGGCTAAAATGTCCTCAAGCGATGGACCGTGGCTCAAATGCTGAATAAATAGTGGGCCCTGATATTAAAAAGGTTGAAAAACCACTGTTTTAAACGAACATGAAAAAGTCACTCTCTGATAATTCCAACAAAGGAATCCGCTAAAGGCCTAATCATCTCGTCAATCTGCAAATTAACCATCAAGTGATGTTGTGACCTTTATAATAAAAAAACAACAGTACCATTCGCGTGCACAGCATACATACTCTATGTCACACTTTTATAACAAGCACTGACAGACAGATATTTAAAGGGGGGGAAACAACCCCTCATTTGCATCGACAAACGCCGAGGGAGCAGCCACCGCCACGGCTTTTTCCCGAACTGTATTTTGAATGGGTTGTGTAAGTTTTTTTTTTTTTTTTTTATGACAGCAGCGGGGGTGCCGGAGGCAATCCATGTCCTGGTGTGCATTTAGGTGGAGTTGAAGGAGTTCACGATCACGGAACACATGGGGAGCAGGAGGGGAGGGGGGGGGGTGGAGGAGGAACCAGGTGCGACGCTTAGTAGGTTCATCTGCATTGCATTGTGCACAGACAGGAGAGTATAGAGATAAGAGCCACTCATTACAGCGTAGTAGTAGAGGAGGAGGAGGAGGAGGAGGGTTCACGCGGTGCATTCAGTTGAAACCCAGAGCTTAGGGTATTAGCGTTGAAAAGCAGCGTTGCGTGTATGCTAATAATGTTCTTAAGTTGCGCGTACACTCGTAGATCAACATTTTGACCTCGGTGGCGACGCGGCGGCAGCCTAAAGGTTAGCAAAGCAGAGAGTATACAGTATATAGCCTGCCGCCAGCCACCCACGGGTCACCTACAGTAGCTTGAATTAGCACACCCAGCTGGCAGAGGATCACAACAGGAAAGGGTGAATGAGTCAGCACACCTACCGCTGAGGTGTTGCTTTTTTACTGGGACGGTTCCCACTTCCCAGCAGCCGTCACATATTAACAATTGTAATGTTCGCCGAGCGACGGTGAGGCAGGATGTGGCCGTTGCGAACTTGCGTTAGAAGACCATCACGGCTTTCCCTCCCATTGTCCGTGTTCTGTCCATCACTGACACTAATTACAGTACTTTATCTACGGAACAGGCTGCACTACGCCGCCGTTAGACAATGGCACTGTGCATACTACTGTGAATGTACTCCATTCACACACATTTCATGCATAATCTCTGATATCCGATGATAAATGATCTACTCTTACTTGCACAAGAGACTGAGGCATGGTTAGGCTACATTGCTTTGGAAACATAAACCTGTGTTTGCTTATGCCAATAATAATGGCCTTTGAATTGAACTGAATTGACTGAGGTGTGTGTTTTCATTTCACTTTTGAGGGGCGCTAGCCCCTCCTATATTCAGCTATTAGTGTCGATCTTCCTTCTACACAAAGATAAAATTCCCATTCACAAAGATTGAAGAACTTTACATCATAGTGTCGGAGCAAATTGGCCTATTTTCTGTTATACATAAACATTGAATTCCCTTCGGGAAAGAATGGACAATTTTACTGTCTGAGCAAATACACATATTGCCTCATGATGATGTATGATGATAAGACTTTTCTCATCATTATTTGTATGTTGTAGAAGCTTGTATGGGAAAACATGTAAATAATAAACCATGTGACAATGAATTCATATCCAATTATCATTCATAGCCAATTATGACACAGGAGCAAAATGGCCACATTTTGTGTGAATATTCCTCGCCCCTCTCCGCAGGTTTCTGAATGCAAACAGTGTAAACTTGAGGAGCCTCACCTCCGTCTCGGTCGTGCCAGTTGGCGCGACTACTGGCTGGTGAACTGGGTGAGGAGTAGAAGTCTGGACCGGTGGGGCTCGTCTCCATGTTCTCATCCATGTTGATGGTTTTGGGCCTTTTACTGTGGAGGAAGGAAAGAGGACATCAGCTCATCCATGGCTCATGATAGACGGCAAAGACGTGGCATCATATCCAGTCAAGACCATTATCAAGACCTGAAGAAAAATCAGCTTCTAAATAAGTTTCTCACTCTACTGAGTGTTTCCTAATCCAGTACTAGTTCCGTAATAGCAGAGGTACAAGCTTGTATATGTGCTATGTTTGAATAGCCAGCACAAAATGAAATTGGGTAATATTATCTGCAAATCATCTATAGTCTCAACATACAACAATTCATATTTACATTACTGTTATAATTACTGTTATAATTACTGTATGTGAAATAAAAGAGTATTGCATAGTTGCTATATTACAAAGCAATTTCTTGAATTATTAGTCAAATATCTCTCTCAATTTACATGTTTTGCAAATCTGAAATTGTCTTGCATAGTACAAAATATATGCTATGGATTAGTGGCTATGATGCTCAGGAATGTGGTGGTCTACAGTATGTACTGTATGTATGTATGCTCACTGACCTGCCAGGGGGTGAGGAAAGGGAACGATGTAGGCCCACACTAGAGTTCAGGTCGTGGTAATAGGGCTGGCTGGGCATTTCGGCCATGGAGAAGTTGACCCCTGCCCCCTGGGTGATGGGCGCTGTGGAGGACAGAGAGAGAGGTACAGTTAGATTCAGCAGCATAGCCACTAGTAGTGACCAGTACAGTATGTACAAACCAGGCCTGGATTTAACATCCGGGCCATCCGGGCCATATGGGTACGGCTTCATCGCCCGTGCCGCTTCGCGCCACGGGCGATGAAGCCACACCCATACCATTTTCAGTTACAGGACTTATATTAGGCAAGTAAGCATCAATAATAATTAGTTGTTGAAGTTGCAACAGGCACACAGCATGCAGAAAGCTAAAAGAGAGTTTTCTTTTTTGAATGATGAAATAGTTTGGTTTAGTGGTGACACAATTGTAGTTAGTAGTGTTGTGGTTCAAATCATTTTAAATATAAGCACTTTAATTTGAAATTTGGATTGTTTTGCATGCCATCATGTTTGATGGGGCAGTCTGGGGATTTAGGGGGGCATTGCCCCCCCATGCCGATGCCTAGATCCGGCCCTGGTACAAAGTGTACATTAGTTACTAGACCACTGTAGCCTACTTATTCGTCTTCACCAGGCCGAAGGCATGAGGAGAGTATGTTTTGTATATCTGTGGACAACTTCTTTCTCTGACTGCTGGCTTGGATCACGGTCACACATTGCACACACTGGACCCCAAATTCTACACATTGGCCTGCGATAGCGCCACCTGGAGGCCACTTTTTTATTTTCAAAGAAAAAGGTTGTTGTTTTTCTTTTACAGACAGTACACTTACGGAGTTTATCCAAATCATCACGCAAATTGGTCTCTCTACTTGAACTGCAAATTGCCATTACAAGTCTCCACATTGTCCACTTCTATGGCCTCCTCCTCCCTCATAGTGGACAAAACAGCAGACTGGAAACATTCCACGGACGTCTCATTCATTCCTGTGCATCGTGTAGGGGTGGGTCTCAGCTACGCACTCGCCGTCATTCACAACAATGTGACCGAAGGGGCTTTCGTCATGTCGGCGGCGGCGGCGCCCCGTGCCTCGCCGTACAGTAAAGCACTGTTCCACGCCGTCATAGTGATTTACAGTAGAGCAGAGAGGTGTCCATTTTCTCGCTGCGGTCGAGGAGGGGAGTGGGGGCGGGGGGTATTGTTTCAAGGGAGGATGGGCGAATGTTTACAGAACAAAAGCAGCCCGCCAGACCTCTCTTCCTCCCGTCCCTCCCCTCCCTCTCTTTTTCTCTCTGAGTGTGTAAGAGAGAGCACCCCCCCCCCCCTCCTCCACAGCCCGGGCGGTTGGTCGGTAGGTCGGTTGGGGTTTTTAGAGTCGATGAGAGGATGGAGTGTGTTAGTGGTGTCTGTTGTGGTCTGAGGTTCACCACTGGCACGGTCCCTCGGCCCAGCCTCTGCCCCGCGGCTGGGCTGGGCTGGCAGCAGGCTGCAGCAGGCTGCAGCAGGCAGCCCCCCCTGGCACCGTCCCCTAAACCCTAACCCACACACTGCCACAACCATGGTAGTAGGGCTGCATGTGGGCACAATGCTTCCGGATAGAACGGGATGGAGAGGGGGGTGTCAGAGGGGGTGTCACTGCCATTTCAAGGCCAACTGGCACCCAGTGTTGATTTTCTGATCTCTCAAAGTCACATTTTATTAGTCGCCCGGAATGTGTTACGGTTGTAGTTTTTTGCTCGACTAAAATGTGAAACCATTAGAAACCAATGCGTCTTCTTTCGCGAGCCTTGTTGCCGTCGTATTGGCTGATTTTACAAGATAGTAGCTTTAGTATCTGTCAATGTTAATGTATTTATTCTTAGGCTTAAACATCATAGCTTAGTTTTCGTTTACTTTCCATTTAGTTTCCGTCGTTGAAAAGTCAACAAACATATTGTGTCATAGTAGTACAAAGTCAACCACCAACGGTTTCTTAAACTGTATAATTATTTTTAAATACTGCTTAGTAGTAGTATTTGTTTTGAGGTTTGCAAATGACTCTCACCGAGCCTTGTTCCGCACTTTAAGCATGCACCAGTACTACGGTGGGTTCACAATAGGACATAGACGGAATGTACCAGGGGCGGATGTAACATGTCACATTTGGGGGGGCAAGAGAACATGTTGGAGGGGCAAGAGAAAATGGTATGGGGGCCGCTTCATCGTGCGTGTCTAAAGGTGAGAGAGTTTTCTGTTTTCAATGATGAAATGCTGTTGGTTTAGTCGTGCCACAGCTGTAGTAGTGTTTCAAATCACTTTAAATATAAGCACTTTAATTTGAAATATCTTGGGTTGTTTTGCATGGCATTGTGTTTGGGGGGGCAGAGTGGGTATTTAGGGGGGGCATTGCCCCCCCCATGCCCATGCCTAGATCCGCCCCTGGAATGTACCCTGAATGTTCACGCGTCTCAGTTCACCAGTTCCTTCAGCCTGTACTGTACATGTACAGTATACTCATTCCGGGGTCCTCTCTCTCTCTCTCTCTCTCTCTCTCTCTCTCTCTCTCTCTCTCTCTCTCTCTCTCTCTCTCTCTCTCTCTCTCTCTCTCTCTCTCCTCCAATAATGAGTATCCTTGTCGAAAGGCCAGATTGCAAGTCGGCCTTGAACTCGGGCGATCCCTTTGATGGTCTTCAAAGACCGTCTCAAGAGCCTGGAAACCAGAGTGGAGAGCGGCGCGGGGAGGGGGAGACGCGTTGACGGACGAGCCGGCCGCTCCGTAATCTACCCGCGGGAGGGGAGTGGCCAGGCCGAGTGAGTGACAATTCCTGTGCGTCCGATTTTTTGCCTTGTTAAAATTCCAGTTTGACTTTAGCCATCCTCGCCGGTACCGGGCCGAGAGGGAAGCTTCGCAGTCGCTAGGCTGCGGCCATCTGGTCAGCGGGCGCAAATTAAAAACAACAAGAACAAACACCGTGGCTTTCAAAGGGGGGATGCTTGTCAGGTGTGTCAGCGCAGGGAGTTGGTATCGCCTTCAGGTTACAAATGGTCAAGGAGAACGGGATCGGTGCGCGCAGATCAACACCAATGCACTTTAAAAACAACAGGGAGAAGTGTGTAATTATACCTGTAAGGTCATTTAGACTATTTTTAACAGTTTGGATGCCGCAGACAATTATCCGAGTTTTAATTAATAACGAACAAAGGCGTTAAGACGAGTTATGAACGGCTAGGCTTAATCTAGAGGGTTTTTTTTAAACCTTGATTTAGCTTTGGTTGCTGTCCACTGCTTAAAGTCCAAGTCAGAAATTGCCAAAATCCCTAATCCAATGCACGTGCAGCACGCAAGCACGCCGTCTGTAGTGTCTTTACGGCTCGTAATGAGATGAAGTACATGATGGTCACACTAGTAGGTCTCATTGGGCCTTAGTAGACCATGACACTCTTTCGGTTTACTTTCAGTTCCAACCATAACAAGAGCTTCTTCTCTGCCAGTCATGTTGCACACTTCACGGGCAGTGAATAGCCTACCTATATCGCCCCCTATGGGAACAGGAGGCTATAGGACTTAAGTAACATTTGTTGAACTTGTTATCTACATAAATGTAGTCCTCTTTATAGTTGCCCTTATTTCCTCTCCAGGGTCAATAAACATGATCTTATCTCCCCAGCGCAGCAGTTCGATGTCTACTGACTGTTTATGAGACTTACTCAACTCACTTTGTTGGCTTTTAAAACAAAGCCCTGGCTGACGTACTGACCTCCATAGCGTAGTGTCAACAAAGTGAAAACGGCACAGAAAAATATGAAACCCAAACACAGCTTTCATGTTGTACTTTTAAGACAACGCATGACACCTTCATGGGCTGGGCGCGTTCCACATAAATAAGGGTATGCATGTACAGTAGGTGAATCAATTCTTTGTGTGTGTCCCGGTGGCATGTCCCACACAGAGAAAAACCAATGGTCAAAAACAACCTAACTTCGGTCAAATTTCAACCAAACGTAGAGGTTGAATAAGGACCAACTGGGTCTTTGGTCAATCTGACCGAATAATGCGTGTTATTATATTTGACCGAATGCATTTGGTTACATTAATAACCCAATTATGAGGGTCAACATAACCTAAGTACCAGTTGATTTGACCGAACATATTAGCTTGCATTAATAACCTAATTTTGAGGGTCAAGATTACCCAACTGCCAGTTGAATTGATACAGAATATTCAGTTAACCCATTTGTTTTATTAAAGGGAAATTCCACCCATTTAAAGGGGAACTTCGCCACTTTTCAACACTCTTTGTGTGGTGTTGGTCATTAGCATACATGCTAATGGCCTCCTGATTAATAACATTGGGATTCTGTGGCTCCAGCGCCGTGCTTCCCAAGTTGTCAGATTCTGACCCAGTGACGTCATTGGGTCAGAACGTCCCACTGACTTAAACTACAGCGAGTATGTGGACGGGTAAGGTTATCGTACCGGTCTGAGTAACGGTCTGAGTGCCGGTCTGAAGGAAAAGTCGTTGCAGTGTTGTGTTTACAGTGTTGGATGCATTCCTCGGCATTAGTATCCTATCTGTTCCTGTAAAAAGTATAAATAATTTCATTTTTCGTCATTTTGTCCGAGAAATTCTACAATACCCACAGTGCACCGCGGCATCAACCAAAGTCTGTGACCTAACAAATTGGTTACCGTACCGGTCTGAGTAACGGTCTGAGTGCCGGTCTGAAGGAAAAGTCGTTGCAGTGTTGTGTTTACAGTGTTGGATGCATTCCTCGGCATTAGTATCCTATCTGTTCCTGTAAAAAGTATAAATAATTTCATTTTTTCGTCATTTTGTCCGAGAAATTCTACAATACCCACAGTGCACCGCGGCATCAACCAAAGTCTGTGACCTAACAAATTGGTTACCGTACCGGTCTGAGTAACGGTCTGAGTGCCGGTCTGAAGGAAAAGTCGTTGCAGTGTTGTGTTTACAGTGTTGGATGCATTCCTCGCATTAGTATCCTATCTGTTCCTGTAAAAAGTATAAATAATTTCATTTTTCGTCATTTTGTCCGAGAAATTCTACAATACCCACAGTGCACCGCGGCATCAACCAAAGTCTGTGACCTAACAAATTGGTTATTCTCATTAAAACAACCCAAAACCAATAACCAAATAAAACAACCCATGAATTCGGTCAAAATAAAATCCCTGCAACCCAGGAAAAGGTTATGGCTTCAAGAAATAACCCAGGAAAGTGACCTAACACCATTGACTGAAGTGTTTAGTTGCAATTTTGACCGATTAGTTTTTTGTGTGCAGAGCCATGGCAGCGGCTCTGGAACGGTACAGCTAAAATATTGCCCCAGGGAGACAGTGTCCTCAGCTAGCAAGAGAGAGAGAGAGAGACGATAGATTCCGAAAGAGCTGTCAACAGCTTTGAGACGAGCAGGCATGTCTGTACAAACATGCACACGCTCGTACGCACACAGATGTACAGTAAAGCGTTTTGTTCCTGGGGCAGGACTTGCCCAACTGGATTTGCAACACCACCAACCCCCCACAGCAGCAAGCAGGCTGCATCAGACCTGTGTGAATCCACCTTCAGACACTGGTGGACTAATGTACTCAACTGTTTTGCTTATAAGTGAAAGCATCAGTACTGAAATATAGAAAAGCTCTGTTTACAAGGAAAAGCTCGGAATCCAAAATGTACTTGAGTACAAGCAAAAAGGTATGAAAATGTGGTTGCCTCAAAGTGCCGAAAGTATAAAGTTCTCGTTGTGCAGAAAGTACAATTTCAAGTTGTCAAATGTTAAAACATCGGTTGAAAAATGTCGCGTTGGAGTGCGACACATTGTGAGCTTGTTAACCTGCTATTTTCTAATGGCCCAAATGTACACAGGGCTGCAGTGGTGATGTGGTTTGTGACGGCGATACAAAATCACAAAGGAACAACTGTAGTAACTAAAGTTTTCAAATAAATGTAGTTGGAGTAGTGTAGGTGTTAATTTGCCTCTGAAGAAGAAGCGTAGTGATACAAAGAAGTAAATGTACTCAAGTAAAGTATAAAATATCTTGTAAGGCCTGAATCAGATCTGAGTCACATCTAGTATGGAATCTGTTTGTTAAGACTATCAGACAAATCTGATTCAAGGCTAGATTTGGCTGACAGTGCAAATCGGGCCTAAGTGTACTTTCTACCACGAGGCAGAAGGGATTCATGAAGGTTTTGCGATAATTGACAGACATTGAGGTGAATAGATTTTCCCTGTGACACTGTTTCCCCTCCAACACCCACCAAACACAGTGTAACACACAGGATGTTGTGCATACTAGATTCCACTAGATGTGTTCTTAGTCTAATGCTGTACATTCTGATGGCATACTGAGGGACAGTGTACTGTACTTACTTCTGGAGACTCGCACCAGTTCTGCAACACTGAAGACTCCTGATTTGATGAAGCTGTCTTCCAAGTAACCTGCAGACACAAGAACCTATAGGTCAACACATTATGGAATTACTTTTAAAATTCATATAGCAAACAACTGTTGTTTTAATTACCATTATTGGCATTTAAAACATTTTTACTTTTGAGAGGTCAAATAAACACAGAGACAGGAAATGTCAGAGAGAGGGGGATGAAATTATGACTTGCCAGCTTAACTGTACTATAAAAACCTGCACCTTACATGAAGATCACAACACTTACTGTACTGTATGTTATCCATGTAGCCCTGGATGATATGCTCCCTTTAACCCAGTTTGGGCTTGAACACGTTCTAAGAATTATGTTATACTTAATTGAAAAATAGCAGATCGCCAAGCTGGCAGCATGGCACTTGGTGGCGCGATGCGAGCTTGTAGATGTGCTTTTTTCTTCTAAAAAGCAGAAAGATTAGTCTTAGTAGAAAATAAGTTTTTTCCATTCCTGTAATTTATATTTTTTATTTTTGTGTAAACATTGTATTGGTTGCTATTCACTGTTTTATCTGATAACTACATTTGTCAGTTCTGTTGTTTACATCTTTACGTTTGTATACATCTTTTTATGTGGAACCCAAGGAAGACTAGCGACTTTGTGGAAGTTAATGGGGATCCAAATGAAGAACAAAGAACTCCACATAAATGGTAAATGGTGCATTTATATAGCGCCTTTATCCAAGGCACTTCACATCGATTGTGCATCACATTCACCCATCCACACACACATTTATACACTGATGGCAGTGGAAACCACACACGGCACAACCAGCACATCAGGATCAATCAGGGGTTCAGTGTCTTGCTCAGGGATACTTGCCGTTCAGTGACTCTACCCCTGAGCCATCCATATGTTGATCTGACACCCCCATGCAAAGCACCGGCATGGAGGATGCCATGTAAATACACACCGTGAGGTATGTATGTTAAGGTAACAAATAAACACACAGAGCTTAAATATGAGCTGCAATATGATGTCAACACTGGCGTTGGCTCTGTTGTGTTACGTCAAGCCCCAACGCCTTCAGAGATCACAGCAAACAGGGCCGGCGATCAGGAAAGCAGCGATCACAATCCAAAACGCCATCATTCAAGTAAAACGGCCAGGAGTTTATCAACACCCAGGGCTTGATGTACAGTAAATGCCCCACGGAGGAGCCGTGCCAGGGACGATAGACAATGGGCAAGCGGAGGGTGTGTGGGTGCAGCTGGATTGGCAACCTACAACAACGTGTAATGCCTGGTGCTCCGAGCGAGCCAAGGGCTAGCACATGGGGGGAAGGAACCGTGCCACTGCCGACAACAAGGGGGCCCTTCCAGGCCCTGAGTCATTGGCTCGCTGGCTGTGTTTAGCTTGGCAGCCATGTACGGCAGAACCTGCTCTTGAGGTAGAAAACTAATTACGCTTTCCCAAACTATTTTCATTCCTGGATGGTGACGACACACACGCGGCAGGCGCAGGGCAGGTCAGTCCAGGGGAGCGGAGCTGGGCCTGTCAAAAGAATATGCTCTCAGACACAGCCATTTTTTTTTTTTTCAATACCGGCTCGTCTGACTGGATGTGTTGCGCACTGGTGGTGCACCGGTGCCAAGTCTGCAGTCAAACTTTCACTCTTGGCAGAGCCTTGGCACACAGGGACGTGTTCTTACTTCATTAGAAGAACGCAACACATTTGGTGTTGCCGCTGAGAGAGTGACAATACGGTTTTATTTCTCTTTTATGATCCAATAAAACTGAGCTTCCCTCACATTTCTTCAGAACCTACCCTCTAAAAAGGAATTCAAGAAGCATCCAGAAAGGAGACTTTTTTGGAATTTGTTGGCCAAAAAGGGGCAACACTCTGTGTATAATGCCTTTTGGATAGTTATGCTGCTTTATAAGATCCTTGTAATGATGTACAATTACAGTTATAACTTATAAGCATTCAAAATCACAAGTGCTCAAAAATCTTTTGCATCAACAAAAGACTTTCTCAAACAGCAGTTATTATATATTAGAATAATAATAATTATTAGAAGTACTTATTATGCAATGTAGTAAGATTACAAGTCACTGTCTATGCTTGAGCTACTAAAGGTCCACCTAAAAATGGCATTACACTAATAGTGCGCAATAATGGGCTATAATTGATTGTATTGCAATGTGAATTTATTATAATTCATTACAACTATGATTATTCTGTAAAGAATAAAATAATGATGTATTATGATAGTTGGTGAAGTATTCTAACTCATTATATCAAAAGCTTTTTATTTGGCTATGTTTTATGGTTATTATTATAATAATAAATAATTAAGAATACTCCATGACAGTGGTTTGCAAAGCGCTCTAACAGCAGGATTCATGAATGAACTACACTGAATAATAATAACAGCAGTATAGCTACAACTTAACACTTAACTGCATTTAACTGTGAAAATGGCTGACCTGCAGATCTGATATATTCAGAATATTTGCCTGCATTTTTTCCTCTGTGCTTTCCTTTCCAGAGTCGCATCTCAAAGAATACAAGACAAAGGCAAAAGTAATAAAACAAACTGTTTTAATCCATTTGTTTCGATCAGTTAAAAAGTATGCCTTTTCTCTCGCTTGCCTTTGAATGAAAAGGTGTTTTATTCAGAGCGACAAAAGGATGTCACTGACACCCTGACCCTTGCTTGGTTTACGTTCAAAATTCAAGGTTCAAAGGTTGTACTTTATGGTTTTGCGTACAGGTACGCACAGAGCTAAAAGCTATTTTTGGTTTGGATTCCTTCAGACAATGCAGCAGCCATGTGGTTGCAATGTGGTTAAGGTTTTCAAAAAAAAAAAACAAAGGTGAAAGGCTTAAGCACTGAAGGCTTGTGGTAGTGGTGGTGGAGGTGGAGGTGGTGCTTTCCCCCCCCCCCCTTTGTTTGGTTTTTCCACCGCGAAGGTCCCGTCTGGGAGCAGAAGAAGAAGTTCACAGGGTTCACGTCAGATAAGACGTATTGGAACGGTAGAGGAGGAGGAGGATACAGTGTGTACACAGTCGGCCGTACCGTACCGCAGGCCAGGCCGGGGCCGGGGGAACTTCTATGGGAGGAACAATGGGGTGATGACAGGGAGCAGAGGACGAATGGCACACTGTACATACCTGGAGGTGGATTCTTGCCTGGCTCATTGTTACTGGGGCTTCCTGACTGCTGCAAGTCTGCAAACACACAGAGAGGGAGAGAGAGAGAGAGAGAGAGAGAGAGAGAGATCAGTGTTATGAGGACATTGACCGGCATAAACCTTCGTGGTGGGCCGTGGGCCAACAGGGCAGAGAGTCGCGGGTTAGAGTCCCCGACCTCCATACAGACCAACTTGTCTATTCCAAACCCATCTCACTCCCTGTTTCCAGTATGCAGCCTGTAGTACGACTATCAATAAAGGTAAAAAAGCGCTCCTTAAAGGGGAACTCCACCCATTTTCAACGTTTTAATATGCCATTAATATACCTTAGATGTGGACATGATGAAAAAGTTCCACCAATTTTGTATTTCCTAAAAATGGAGGTCTGAGAAAATCATTAACATGGTGAAATACATCTGATGACATCATCAAGATGTATTTCACCATGTTAATGATTTTTCTTTCAAACCCCTTTTTCCTGAGAGGGTACAAATGGACCTATTTAAAACCTATATCTAAATCGGTACTTCTCATGCAGAGGTTCAAGATTTTTTTTCCACCCGATGCAACCATTCAAAATGACACAGTCGCTTTTAATGTTTTAAAATGTTTGTACTGACAACTGGAACAGTTTCATATCCACTGAAGACGTTTGACCAAAAAAATAATTTAATTCGCTTATGAAAGAAAAATGAAAGTCTGGTGATAATAATAGAGAAAAACCACTGTGGTCATAAGCCCAACCACAGTTTCATAGATTTGTTCTTGATTTCATCAAGAAATTACAGGAAAAAAAAGATTGAATTTAGATTTCAGTCATGAAAAAAAGAAATGTCAACAAATTAATACCTAGACTAAAATGTTAAAGTGACAATAGATCCAGTGTAATAATGGTAAAAGACACAAGTCATTTTACACATTACTCATTCTGAAAACAACAGACCTACAAGCAATGTTCGGCAAGTGTAAAATCAGGTATTGTGACGCCATTAAGGAAAGCCAAAATACAGTTTAGTCGTCTAAAATCAACTGTAGATTTAGGAGACTAAAATAGTATAAGTAACATTTAAGACTCTTTAGCTCTTTAGAAACACTAGGACAAAAAACAAAATGAACAACACCGGTCCACATACTGAACAGTACATCCACAAGAAATGCGGGCAATAAGACTATGACTTGCACACGTGCAACAGTCTCAGAACCATCCCATAATCCGATTAGATTCTTTTTTTCTTCCCCTTCCCTTAATTAAATTGCAGGGCTAAGATTAATGCTCAGACACAGTCACAAGTTAAGAGTAAAGGTCTCTAAAAGAAAGAGGGGCAGCGGGTTACAATGGTGGTATGGTACGGTACGGACCATGCCATGTGAGGAGGTGCTAGAAACATTCTGTAGGACCAAATGTGTGTGAAATGTGTGTGCGTGTGTGTGTGTGTGTGTGTGTGTGTGTGTGTGTGTGTGTGTGTGAGAGAGAGAGAGACAGAGAGTGACTGATATGACTGAAATGCTTAAAGGGGAACTCCACCCATTTTCAACATTTTAATATGTCATTAATATACCTTTAGAGATGTTGTGTGGACATGATAAAAAAAGTTCCCCCAATTCTTTATTTCCTAAAAATGGAGGACTGAAAAAATCATTAACATGGTGAAATACATCAAGATGTATTTCACCATGTTAATGATTTTTCTTTCAGACCCCTTTTTCCTGAGAGGGTACAAATGGAACCAAATGGACCCATTTGTAGCCTCTCAGGAAAATTTTGAAAATGGGTGGAATTCCCCTTTAATGCTTAGATGTTCTTGACTTTTTTATTAGGATCATTTTTGCACAAGGAGTGGTCTGGTCTCTCCAACTTCCGCTTTATATTTGACTCATGTTAGAACAACTTCCGTCGTTCCAGACTGTGTGTCGACTCCAGAGCCCTTGGTGAAATGGTGTGTGTGAGATGCACTGGTCTGGCAGCAACGACGCAAGGCTATAGGGAGAGTGAGTGCAACGGGGTGGGGATCCACAAGGAAACACAAGTGGAATTCTTTCCACCGGAGTAGAGAGTGCAACACACTCTGGTATGAGAGGGAGAGAGAGAGAGAGACAGAGAGAGAGGGAGAGAGAGAGAGAGAGAGGGAGAGAGAGAGGGAGAGAGAGACAGAGAGAGAGGGGGGGGTGGATTGACGTCCTTCACCTCAGAGACTCCCTGGGAGGGGAGTGAGTCCTTCCAGGGGCGTTTTTTGCCATTAGGCAGACTAGGGCGCCATGAGGGGGGGGGGGGGGGGGGGGGGGGGGACCACCAGACACACTTAAAAAGGATATCCGGCTAATAAGCCTCATATGGATAAATACATTGTACTTGTCCTCTATAACTGCTGCTATCCTATCCTCTTGCACATGTATACCTCACCTCATACAGTATAGTAGGCTGTATGTTGTTTGTTTAGTTGTAGCTTATATAGTCTCGTATATAGCTTTAGATTTTTAGTTGTAGTTTCTAGCTGTAGTATAATGTAGTTTCTAGTAGTTGTATTATATGTCCTGTCTAGCTGTCTGTTAGCTCACACTACTGCCACTTTATCACACCTGGTTAGCTTAGCACCTTCACCTCAAGTTAGGTGTACAGTTTGCACTTTACTGGTCTGCTGCACTATTGTTTGTCTCGTCTATATATTGTCTCGACTTTGTCTTATTGCACTGTCTATTGTCTTGACTTATTGTCTTGTCTTATTGCACTGTGGAAAATGGAAACGCTGTATGTATATGTCCTGACATACACTGGAGTGACAAATAAAAAACCTTGAACCTTGAACCTAACTATCCCTGGAAGGCCCAGTGTTGCTTTTTAGCAACATTTATATTTTGATTTTTCTAAAATTATAGGCACGTTTTTTTTCCATTCTTTTTTCACATGTAAATGCTGGGAGGAGCCTATTGTTTAGTCTTGCAATGCTATTGGCCGGCAATTTGCATATAAGGACCCCCCAGAGAGCCAAGGACCACCACAACTTCAAAATCTCTGGACGGACAACATCAAATCAAAGATTTAAAACACATATAATATGTTCTTTACTTTAAAAATAGCCGCCACTGGTCTATCCATGGCGTCTTTGGTTACAACACTTGTGAGGACAGCACTTTAATAAAGGCTGTTTTCATTTATTAGCTGTGAGCTGATTCAAATGTTAACCCTGACTCTAAAAACCTGAGCAGTAGTAGTAGTAGTAGCACCGAAAAGAAACAAGCGACACGTTCATAATGTTTAGTATAGATATCGCTATTTCTGCATTAACTATGAATCAAAGATGACACGCACACGCATGCAGGCGTGCGTGCATGTACAGGATGTATGCGCGCACACACCACAGCCATTCCTCAGCACAATTCCTGCCCTTCATTGTTTATCACTCAGCCTCCTCTCTCGCTATTTTCTTTTTTTTCCAGTAAAAAGAAAATAGCCATAAAATAGCCACAAAAAAAGTTCAAACAGCTTCTTTTACAAAGCAGTTGTTTGCGTGGTTGTCATGAATCAACCGTAAAAGCGGCCTTGTGTTGAAAGCTAATGTTCGTAGTCAAACAATAGATTACTTCACCTGAAGAGTGCAAGTTCTTTCGACACTGTAGATGTAGAAGTGATTCTTATGTTTAAAACGAAAAAAAAAGTCATCTTATTTTATTGTTTTTACATTTTATAAAGCATGATCTCCCCCCAAAAAAATACACGGTTCTGCGTGCCAACAGCAGTGTGGCAATGTGTATTTAGCTAATGCTTCCAGGGCTATTGTAAGTAGTGTCATTTTAAGGTGGCATGGCGCGGGTAAACAATGCGGCTGAGAGCAGTAGTAACAATAAATGTGGGTGTGTTTCATTTAAAGGCGTTTTCCCCCCGAACACCGGCATGAACTTAACTGTACACACAGGAGTTAAGGTCCACATGCTGGCACGCCGTTGACGCCCTAATCAAACACACACAAACCTCACAATGAACGTTATACCGTTGCCTTGGGGCTACGTTGTTTACCCATCCGAGAGAGAGAGAGAGACACACGTCAGAATGTCCTCCTGTAGCCGCGAATAAAACGCTCCGTATAGAATAGATAGACTACAAGAAGAGCGGGGAGGGAGGGTAGGGGAGGGGGGTTTGTACAACAGCTGCAGTACTGTACAGTACAGTACTGTACAGTACAGTGTGCATGTTAGTGTACAGCGCTCAAAGCCTTGTTGCAACCATACATGGAGGCACACATGAGGAGAGAGAGAGCAGCATGCAGGGGCTGCACTGCAGCACAGCAGTACAGTGAGCAGCCAGCCAGACCCCTGTAATGATTTACGCCGGCCTATAGGCCCCCACGTGCTCTCAGGAGAGAGAGAGAGAGAGAGAGAGAGAGAGAGAGAGAGAGAGAGAGAGAGAGAGAGACTAAAGGCACCAGCAGCACAATGAGAAACACCGGTGGAGATACTGTATACCTTTTTAAACGCACAGAGAGAGAGCAAAGGAGAGAGAGAGAGAGAGAGAGAGAGAGAGAGAGAGAGAGAGAGAGAGAGAGAGAGAGAGAGAGAGAGAGAGAGAGAGAGAGAGAGAGAGAGAGAGAGAGAGAGAGAGACGGTGAACTCAGATACCCTCTCCTTGCAACAACACCCCTCTTCCTGCCGTGGCTCTCATAAGCCATGTCTCTGAGGCATCGTGGAGAGAGAGAGAGAGGAGAGAGAGAGAGAGAGAGAGAGAGAGAGAGAGAGAGAGAGAGAGAGAGGAGAGAGAGAGAGAGAGAAGAGAGTGCAGGATCGAGCAACAGAGAGGGAAGGAGAGAGAGAGAGACGGGTGGGAAAGAGAAATGGGAAGGGAAAAAAAGTTGAAAGATTTATTCTCTGCCTCTCTCTCTCTCCCTCTTTTGACTATAGCTATCCCTTCTCTCTTTCCCTTTCTCTCCCCCTCTTCCTCTCTCTCTCTGTCTCTCTCCCTCACTCTCTCCCTCCCTTTCTCTCCCCCTCTTCCTCTCTCTCTCTCCCTCTCCCACCCTTTTCGCTCGCTCTCCCCCTCTCTCTCTCCTAAATTTGACTATTAAACAGCACTGCAAAAACGGAATGTTCTTGGCCGAGGCTCAACAATGACAAAGTAGGGAGGGAACAACACCATACGTTAAGCAGAAAAAATCCCCCTTCCTTCTGTACGCTAAGCCCCAATAACTTCCAACTTGTGCTCTCTCACAATAAAAGGCCTCTAACCCTAAACTTGTGCTTTCTCACAATACGGGGTTTCAAACCCGCGGGGTTTATCCGCAGCCGCCGACGCATGGCTTGAAAAATAAATAAAACGGTGTTCGAAAATGGCGTGTTAAAAACAAAAACCTTGCCCGACGACGAACATGGTGGTGCCGTGGCGCGTGCCGACCGGTTAGTGGCGCCATAAGCGCCGTAAGGGTTAGAATCGAACGCTGACAAAGGAAAAAGGCCGTCTCCAGAACAACGACCGACCGTACGTCACTGTCTGAACCGAAAAAAAACAACGGTTCCCATCTACTTCCACAGAACGAGGCGTGAGTCATTTGGTTGCTCCGGCATGCGTGCGTGCGTGCATGCACGTGCACTGCTCGGGCGCACACACACACATGAACGCCACTGCTGAAAGGCTTTTGTTGAAGCTGGTTTGGCGGTTTGTGTGTGGAGTTGGCACGGAGCGCGTCCATAAAGTGATTGCGGGGCGCTGCGTGGCCTTCGCCTCTCCTCCCTCCCTCCATGCCACTCTCAGAGCCATCCATCAGTCTAGTTACAGCTGCCAACTGCACCGGCCTCTCCCCCGAGAGATGCTGAGAGACACAGAATGGAGGGAGAGAGAGAGGAGGAGGGAGCAGGGGCGGATCTAACATTTCCCAATTGGGGGGGCAGGGGAAAATGGTATGGGGGCGCCGGGGCGGCTTCATCGCCCGTGGCGCGAAATGAAGCCGCACTCATACCATTTTACAGGACTTTTATTAGTCAAGTAAAGCATAAATTGTTCAAACATCAGTTGTTGTTGAAGTTGCAACAGACAAGCAGCATACATACAGCTAAAGGTCTGACTCAGAGAGTTTTCTGTTTTCAATGATGAAATGCTGTTGGTTTAGTGGTGCCACGATGGTAGTTAGTAGAATTGAATTGAATTGTAGAATTGAATAGTAGCATTAATGATGTTTCAAATCATTTTAAATATAAGCACTTTAATTTGAAATGTCTTGGGTTGTTTTGCATGCCATCATGTTTGGTGGGGCAATCAGGGCATTTAGGGGGGCATTGCCCCCCATCCCATGCCCATGCCTAAATCCGCCCCTGGGAGGGAGGGAGGCATGGAGGAGGAAAGGTAGCACGCGAGGGGGAGAAGAAAAGAGGCGTAGCCAGAGAGAGAGAGGTGACAGGGGGCGAGGGATGGAGAGAGAGGATAGGATAGAGGTAGAGGTGATGGCCAGCGGATGTGTCTCCACGGCGGCAGCAGAGATCGAGGAGATTAAAAAAAGGGGTGGTTGGTGTTGGTGGTTGTAGGAGGGTGGGTAGGGTGGGTAGGGTAGGGTAGCGTAGGAGGGTAGTGGTGGTGGTGGTGGTGGGTGTCTTCCTCCAGGTCTGCACAGGCAACCGTGACAAAAAAAAAGACGAAGAAGAAGAAGAAGAAAAAAAAAGAGCAGATGGTCGCGGCAATTAGAGATCCCAGCCAGCATCTTTCCAGCGCGAAGGCCCCACGCCGCAGCACCGGGAGCCACCACCTGGATGAGACGAGGTGGGGTGGAGGCATATGGTCCGTCTGTCAGCCGCTCTCCGCCTGCCTCGCTCTCTCTCTCTCTCTCTCTCTCTCTCTCTCTCTCTCTCTCTCCTCAGCCAAGAGAGAGCTGTAAGCCAGGTCTCTCTTCTCTCTCTCTCTCTCTCTCTCTCTCTCTCTCTCTCTCTCTCTCTCTCTCTCTCTCTCTCTTTCTCTCTCTCTCCGCTTGGAAGCCAGCAGAACACCTCAACCCTGTGCACTACATTTGACCCCTGACCCCTCGCTTTTAATGCACCGCCGGGCCGTCGTCGTTGTTGTTGTTGGTTTGGGGGGGATGAAAACTCGGGGATTGCTTATGTGTGCTAGTGCTGAGTACTGGACGGACTCAAACAAACGGAACGTTCGACGTTTGCAGCGGCGGCAGCGTTCTTTGCGTATACGACGGACGATGCAGGTCCTATATACCTGAATGAAACGACTCTGGAACCACATCTAAAAATAGCACCGCGGTTCAACGCATAAGAATTTCAGGAGGAAGGAATGCCAAAAAACAAAAAAAAGGCGGTTTACGAGAAAGAAAACAAAACAAAAGAAGAAAAAAAGACACAGTGTGGGGATGTTTTGGGGGAGGGAAGGCCACGGTCGGCTCCCTTCTTGTCTTCATCTAAAAGAGGTGTCCCCGCGCCGGAGGAGTCCCGGGCCAACAATCCCATAGTCTTCAAATAAACAGCAGTGTAACCTGTAAATAAACAGTTGCGGTCGAGGAGGCTGGGCTCTTGCCCTGGGTGCTTGGCAAGGGCTTGATCGCAGGCCCAGACAGCACACACTAGATAGACACACACACACACACACACACACACACACACACACACACACACACACACACACACACACACACACACACACACACACACACATATATACACACACCCACACACACACATGCGGCCCTTTTCCAAAAACAACATTTCTTGGCACCCTACGTCCCTGCCACTTGTTTAAACAAACAAACTGAGGGAACCAAAGAAAGAGAGGAGGGGGAAAAAAGGAGTCAAAAATACGAATAAGACTCTCGGCTGTTTGTTATGCACGGCAAAGGAAGCGTAGAGGAGTAGAAGAAGAAGAAGAAGAAACTCGCTGCTGCAAGGGATTGTGGGTATAAAAGCGGTGAAACGTTCTCCACCTTCCCATCCTGTCGGATGGTTATCATTCCATTCTAACAACGGGGGCCAATTAGGTGTAATGGCCGCCGAAATCTGGCTGGGCGAGAACCTTTTCTCAGTCAGCGCTATTGTGAGGGTTTTTTTTCTTTTTATTTCTCCACGCCCAAGACGTTGCTGCATGCTCGCTCGCCGCCTGGATTTTATAATCGCTAAAACACTTGCGTGTTTCGCGTCCGCGCGCACGTACGCACGTGACGAAGGCGCGTGCGTAAACCCGCGTGCACCGCATACTCTCTCTCTCTCTTTTTTACTCGCTCTCCAACCCACCCTGTCAGCTTTTGGCATGAAACCCATTCCTTTTTCCTCCCCGCTAAATTACTGAACGAACACACACACACACACACATGCTCGCACACAGCTTGGATTAAATCAACCACACAGTTTAGGGAAACTTTCTTTCTCTTTCTTTCTCTCTTTTTTTTTTGCACTAGGTCCTAACCCACAAACACTAACAGACACGTACCGATACCCGCCCACCCTACCCTACGCCCCAACACACACACACTTACAAAAGCGGCGTGCACGTGAGTTTTTTTTTTTCTCTTTTTTTTGGGGGGGGGGGGTGCGCCGTGCACGCACCCTGGCTACAGATGCATAGCGTACCGTCGACATTTCAGGAGGAGAAGCCCGTCTGGCAGCCATTTTATGCCGAGCGGGGTTCTCTCTCTCTCTCTCTCTCTCTCTGTGCACATGTATAGCACTCTGGCTGCCAGAGGCATGGGTTCCTGAGCCAAGACGCATTTCAGCAGCCTGGGGAGGCGAGGAGGAGGAGGAGGAGGGGGAGGAGGGGAATGCGAGGGTGAGCTGGGAGAGAGTTGGGGGGTTGAGGGAGAGGTGGTGGTGGTGGTGGACTCCCGAAGAAGGAGGGAGAACGAGAGAGAGAGGGATAGAGAGAGAATGAGGGAGGAGAGCAGAAATACATATCGACCTAATTACAGGACTGGCTCTGATGCGTAATGTTTCGACAATACAGCTGCTCCTGAGTAAATATTTGATGTGGTCGACGAGCACACTTTCTTTCTTTTCTAACATCCTCCTTTTCCCTTTCTTTCTTTGCTTCCTCCCTTCCCCTTTCTTCCCTCTCTCTGCAACAGGAGAGACTCGTTCCTGTCCGTTCCTTTGGAAAACATAAGAAACATTGTGTGTGTGTGTGAGTGTGTGTGTGTGGGTGTGCGGCCGGGCGGGCGTTGCGGTGTTAGGTCACACACAAGCCGCTGGCACCGAGCTTCGTACCGCCTAAATGACCGTGCGTACAAGGCGTGCGTGCGTACGCGTGTGCACTAGTGGTGCACTCTTGTCCCGTCGTGTCCTCCCCTGCTCCTAGCTTGCTCTCTCTCCCTTTTCCAGCCCTTTTTTTTCGCGGCCCGGTCGATGACCTCACGGCACACACGCGGGCCGTCGTCCAACAGCCAGCAGAACCTGCTGTTATCCTCCAAATATCTCTCTCTCTCTCTCTCTCTCTCTCTCTCTCCCTCTCTCGCCTCGCGCTCTCTCTCCAGTTTTCTTTCTTTCCTTCTTCCCAGCGCTATCCGTCCATCTCTCTCTCTCTCTCTAACGTGTGTGCAACAGTATCCCTGCTCCTTTTGTAGCGTTTTTCTTTTCTGGCGGGCCCGCCTGTGTGTGTGTGTGTTTATCTGACGCTCGTCGCCGTGTTTGTGGTGAGATAATTGTCTTATCTTAGACGGAGAACTGCCACGCGAGATGAAATTATTTAACCGCTTATCTGAAATTCACCCTAGCCTGCAAGTGTGTGTGTGAATGATTCACCGCTCCGTCGATTCAATAGCTAAAAAAATACCTACAAAGGTGTCTTGTGTAACTTTAAAATGTTGACGGGTTAAATTTTTTACTTTCGCTCTGAAAGAACATATTAAAATAATTGTGCTGCGTTCTTGCAATTTCCCCCCCAAAAAATAGCAGCCGTTCACGGCTCGTCCGTGGCGCGCTATGAGCCGTGAACGCCTGCCATCTTTCAAAAGAAGTTAAAACACCAAAAATACAGTACAGAATGGTTTGAAATTTCATATCTAATGCAAGCGAAAAAGCGGAAGGGCGAAAAAGTTATCTAGAATTTCAATTTCAAAGCACCCTTTCCTTGAAGACACTCTTCCGTCTTTTCCTCGTATCTAAATGTTCCCGTTCATTTCGGGGCGACCGTTCTCCGCGGCCTTTTCCTCGTCGCTCGATCTCCCTCTCTCTCTCTCTCTGTTTCTTTTCTTCTCCTTTTTTCTCACTCTCTCTCTCTCTCACCCTCCCTCCCTCTCTCTCCCTCCGCTTTGTTGTCTAAACAAAGTGGCCTTTATCGGAGATGAGCCGCAACCCAAACAAGCCAAACAAAAGATATGGGCAAGGAAATCTGCCCCGGAGAGAGAGAGAGAGAGAGAGAGAGAGAGAGAGAGAGAGAGAGAGAGAGAGAGAGAGAGAGAGAGAGAGAGAGAGAGAGGAGAAGGAGAGGAGGAGGAGGATCCTTATCATGCCCAGCCATTGTGTGTGCCAGCCTGCCGACCGGGCCGATGCCTTCGCCCCCTCTCTCTCTCTCTCCAGGGGCGGATCTAGGCATGGGCATGTGGGGGGGGGCAATGCCCCCCTAAAAACCCAGTCTGCCCCCCCCCCCCCCCCCCCCCCCCAAACACGATGCCATGCAAAACAACCCAAGATATTTCAAATTAAAGTGCTTATATTAAAATGATTTGAAACACTACTGCTGCTACTAACTAACTACAGCTGTGTCACCACTAAACCAACAGCATTTCATCATTGAAAACAGAAAACTCTCTGAGTCAGACCTTTAGCTTTATGCATGCTGTGTGTCTGTTGCAACTTCAACAACAACAGATGTTATCATTGATGCTGTAACGGAAAATGGTATGGGTGCGGCTTCAGATGAAGCCACCCCCAGCCAATTTTTTCTTGCCCCTCCAACATGTTCTCTTGCCCCCCCAAATGGGACATATTACATCCGCCCTGTCCCTGTCCCTGTCTCTCTCTCTCTCCGTCCTGGCATCTCAGCGACGGCGGGGGGTTGGGGGGAGCGAGGGCGAGGTTGGCGGGGGGTCGCTGCTTGTGCAAGGCATTCCGCAAGGCAGCTGGCATCAGCGGCAACTGACCTGGCCCCGAGAAGAAGAAGAGGGCGAAACGGAAAATGCGGAACCACCGCCGCCGCGTAAACCGGTGCCAAAAAGAAAATGGACGCCATCTTAAAGCGTATCAGGGGTGCAGGGAGAGGCGAGGAGAGTAGGAATGGATCAATGAGGGGGAAAAAAACACTAAAGCAAAGCTTATATATTGCCACCAACCTGGTGCTATACTTTACATGGGAAAATGTGTATTAGAATGTTGTTATTTTAACCCTGAGAAAGAGACGATCCTGCAAGGGTCTCGACATTCATGGTAAGACACTGTGGACAATGCAGGACAGCAGCTCCTATCAGCTGACTATATGTATCCATAGTGTTGATTTTGACAGTAAATTTAGATTTTAGTTTTAGTCCGATTGTGTCTTGAATAGTTTACATTTAGTTTTAGTCACACTCTAGTGACCTGGAATGTTTTAGTGCTGAGCATTTGCTTTAGTCGACAAAAAATATATATTTTGGTCCGGCTTTGATGCAGTCGTAAAGACTGATTTTACACTTACTAAAAAAAAATAGCAGATCTACAAGATCACAATGTGTCGCTCTTGTAAATCTGCTATTGTGAGCTTGTCCAGAGCTTGTAGATGTGCTATTTTTTTTAGCATGCAACATGTAAAATGACTTACGCCGGATTGTTTGTCCACTAGTCTCTTCTTAACATTTTAGTCTCGTTGTTACTTCAATATAGTTATTTGTAGACATCATAGCTTCATTTCTAATTAGTTTTGTCAGTGGTGGTCATAGTATTAGCCAAGCAAATCAACACTGAACATTCTCTCAGGATCATCTCGCCGACAACTTGTCAGCAGCAGCGACGAAGCGAACAAACGCCACAAACCCATGATGGGGATGCTTCAGATTAGAAACTAGAAACACAGAATCCCTCCCTCAGTCAACCCCCCTGAACGCATCTTGGACAGCGCTTAGATTCCTTTAAAGAAACAAAAACATTATTGGCACACAGTGGATGCAACAATACCCTGATGATGATGCAAACCGAATTAGGGTAGACTTTACAGTATAATAGAAGAGAACAGCGTGGCTCGTTAACAGAGCGCTGTACTCATAATACAACACACACACACACACACACACACACACACACACACACACACACACACACGCCACGCACGCACGCACGCACGCACGCACGCACACACACACGCACACAGAGGCGGCGGTGACAAATGCTGCGGCTGCGTCTCTTAGACAGAGCCCATACACTTGGTGACGTTCTAATTATTATCTTATAATTGGAACAAGGCAGGTATTTCATTTGGGCTTAGAGGCAGACAGGCAGGAGGTACTGTAAGGCTGTTCGCCTTACAGTATATCCAATGTCACTTCTCTGTACTAGGAATGTGCAGGTACAGTAAGATGAGTCACTATCATGTGCCACCCCCACCTCCCTCTCCCTCTCTCTCTCTCTCTCTCTCTCTCTCTCTCTCTCTTCACACACCACGCCATGAAAACACGCACACACACACACACGAAAACACGCACACACACACGCACAAACAAAACAGAGCGAAAGAGACACGAATGTGAGAGGGGCAAAGTTGAAACGTCTGCGAGAACAATGACATTTTGCCTTCCTTTCTATACCAAGACAGACACCGGCGGGCTTGTTGAATACAGTGGGAAGGGAGTGCATGTGCACGCGCGCACACACACACACTTGCACACGCACGTCACACACACGCACGCACACCACACGCACACACGCGCACACACACAGACACACACAGACACACACACACACACACACACACACACACACACACACACACACACACACACACACACACACACAGTAGGGCTGTCAGGGTTTTAAGACTTATAGAATCAAGTGGGATCACAGCCCAGACAAGAACAATGAGGTGCCACACACTCTGTTGGTGTGTGTGTGTGTGTGTGTGTGTGTGTGTGTGTGTGTGTGTGTGTGTGTGTGTGTGTGTGTGTGTGTGTGTGCGCGCGCGCGTGTGTGTGTTTGCCCCTGACCTGCCAATACACTCGTACATCTCCGCTCACGTGGGCCGTGTGTGTGTGTGTGTGTGTGTGTTTGCGTCTTCACTTGAGCTCGCAAGCATTCAACATTTCAACGACTCCGGGCAGCGCCAGCCAGCCGTGGTCCCGCTTTGTAGCGCGCGCCATGCCCGCACACGCGCGCGTACAGTAATGCGCTAAACGCCGGGCGCGTGTTCCGCGCACGCGGCGGGCGAGCGGACGGGCGGACGGGCAGTGCGCTGGTCTCTCTCCGGAGCGCAGCGCATACTAATTCTAAGAGAGAAGAGCGAGAGTGGGGCCGTTGGTTTCCGCCGTTGCCCCCTCCTCCTCCTCATCCTCCTCCTCCTTGGTAAACTCTCACGGCGGTGAAAAGAGGAGAGGGTTTTTAGCGTGAGCAGCGAGGACAACAGGCTCCTCATTGAGGTCACCAATGTGGACGAGGGAGGGGAGGGAGGGGAGGGAGGGGAGGGGGACGGGGCATTCATTTGGCGAGTGGGCCCACGGATTGAGGCTGAAAGAAAAGGGCCCTGCCGGATCATTAGCCAGACTGCCAGCTCGGGAAAGACACACACACACAACACACACACACGCACATGCCCGCACATGCACGCACACACGCACACACACACACACATGCCCACACATGCACGCAGCGCACACACATGCCCACACGCACACAGACTCACACACACATCCACTCTTACGTGCACGCACCCGTGCGCAAAGGGATAATAACAATTAATCTACTTTTTCTAATTGATTCTTCAAAATTAAGAAATTCAGATTTAATATAATTTAACTCTTGAGAGTGTAAAATGAAACCAAATGGGCCCGTAAGGGTCCATTTGGTTTCATTTTAACACTCTCAAGAGGTACAGATCTATCAGGGTCCAGTAGTCTATTAGGGTCCATTTGGTTACCAACTGTCCATCATTTAGCTGGGGACCACCTGGAATGCAACTCAGAGACCACTGGTGGTCCCCGGACCACCTGTTGAAAACCCCTGATGTATTACGGTATGGGTAGCTATGGTACACATAAGCAGATATGCGTACAGTCGTACAGTATATACACACACACACACACACACACACACACACACACACTTGTGCACACACATGCGTTCGTGACAGTTCAGTATGTGGGCAAAAAATATAAATAAATAAAATAAAATGAAATAAAAACCTTCGCGGACACAGAAGCGCACAAAAAGCCGACGCAAGCAGCATCCACACTGTACACACACACGAAAGGATGTTATACGTCCGCAGTATTTATCTGTGAGCAAGCGTGCACGCGCAACACACACACACACACACACACACACACACACACACACCGACACAGAGGCGGCGGCAGCAGCGCTCGGATGTCCCGCAGAGAGCTGATCTGTGCTGTAATGTGCTATGCGGTCAGCGGCTGGGCTGAAGACAACACAACACACAACACACACACACACACACAACACACACACACACACACACACACACACACAACACACACACACACACACACACACACA